>JAKMXC010000001.1:0-559227 GCA_025328345.1 Colletotrichum sp. SAR11_59 | reverse complement strand
CGAGCTCGAGCAGCGGTACGCCCTTGGCTTTCCCCTTCCCCGCCCCCAATCCCCATCCCCTCCTCCATCGCAGCACAGCTAACATCCGTCCAGCCTCAACGTCCAAGGCCACTCAATAGGCCTCAAGCTCCTCGACCTCCTCCTCTTCCGCGAAGCGCCCCGCACGCAGCTGCGGCCCCTCACAATCATCAACCTGCTGCACTTCATCAAGCAGTCCGCCTGGCAGCACCTCTTCGGCCGCCAGGCCGACCGCCTCGAGAAGAGCGCCGACCCCGCCAAGCCCGACGAGTACATGATCATCGACAACGAGCCTCTCGTCAACGCCTACGTCAGCGTCCCCCGCGAGCTGTCCCAGCTCAACTGCGCCGCCTTCATGGCCGGCATCGTCGAGGGCCTCTGCGACGGCGCCGGCTTCCCCGCGCGCGTGAGCGCGCACAACTTGAAAGACGACAAGGAGATGTGGCTCGGCATGACTGTGTTCCTGGTCAAGTTCCGCCCCGAGGTGTTGGAGAGGGAGGGGTATTTGGGCAAGAGCTAGATCGGCCGGGTGGTGCTTGGGGGAGGAAGAGAAGTGTGGTTGTTTTGATGGCGTTAATGGGGCATGGGCGGCGTTTTCGGCGATGGGTCTCGCGTTGCTATTTCACTTGTGCAGATGGCCATATGATCACTGGGGTTATTTGAATCGTACTGTCGCGAGTAGCAAGTTCTCTGCGTTGATGAATAAAACTGTTCAATCTCTAGATCTGCCCGTCACAGCGTGACCTGCCCTCTCGGGAACCACCACGCGATGCGCAAGCAGGTACCTCTGCCATCATACCTCCATCCTCCATCCGTGACCCTAAAAACAATGCCCGGGTATACCATAACGCCATCCCACCACCCTCCCCCATTATCTCGCCATCGTAGCAAAATCTCCCTCATCGCGGCATCCGACTACCCCCCGCAACACCCTTGCCCTTCACAATCGGCGGCCCACGGTTCATCAAGCCCGACAGCCCGAGATCCTTCCACGCGGCCTCCTTCTGCCGCTGCGTCGCCTTGGTGATGCCAAACGCCGCGTGCTGGTCCGGCACCACGTCGTCCTCGTCCTCCGGGTTGATCGGCTGGTGCTGCGGCGGCACGTACACCTCGTCGTCCGGCAGTCTGTCCTTGCAAAAGTCCTCAAATAGGTCGGCGTCGCGCGCGCGGTGCATGTGCACGTACGTATGGCTTGCGTCCTTGTTCTGGTTGGGAGAGGGCGGACAGGTTAGTCTTTCGGCAAAGGGGTCTGGAGAGTTTGGGGGAAGATCGACGAACCATTGCAGCTTGATTTTATGGACTAGGCTATTTTTGCGGATTTTCAAAGCACATGTGTGTTTGCTCGCGAGGTGTAGGAGTTGGTTGGAATGAAGCTGATGTTGATGTTGACGCCGGACCTCAGCTCCATATGGACCCACCCTTGGGCAGATCCCGAGCAGGGGTGCCTGCAGCCGCAAGCTCAGCGATCCAGACGTCACCTGCAACAGTTCAAGGTTGCTTTTGGGACAAGGAGCATCATTGAGACATTTTGGGTCACCATGATCTCGAGGATTGAAATTGATGATTGCATTAATAATTACGGGTTTCCTAGGTCATGAGCGCATCGTCTCTCCATAATGTCCCTGTCGATACTCGAGCAATCACCCTCGCAACATCCAACCGCCATATCAAGGCCTGCGTACGCAAGGGCATGCCCGTCTCTTGCACCTGAATCTCCTGATGATACAGTGTTTTTTGGGGCAGATTGAGGGTCGATAGCTTCCGGGAGGGCAATCCTTTTCGACGCAGAAAGGTGTGATGTCGCAGGGAGCACTATCGGGGACCGTCTCTTGGGAGGCTTTGGTGGAACTGCTCGTGTCGATCTCAGCAATGCCCTCGGGGGCGCTTCCGTCCTCTATCACGCAAGCGCAAGACCAACGCATGCAATGCCCGCGCCAATCAAATTGTACGCACCACAGTCCCTTATGCGCACAGGAGTGATGCAGCTTCCTTCCTGGTGGGCATTTGTCCATCTAGGATGAAGAGTGGGCTTCCGTTGCAGCGATCTCATCTGTGCGGGTGTTGCCGTCGACAAGGTCTCTTTTCTGCTTCACGCAGTGGCAAGACCACTTTACGCACCGCCCTCGCGTATCCCAGCCGAGACACCGCCTTCCCTCTGACGCGCAGGAGTCATGCAGCTTGTGCCCGGGCGCACATTCCTCCACCAAGGATGAAGAGTGGGTTTCCGTTGCGGTGATTTCAACTTCGCGGGTGTCGTTGTTGTCGTTGGAGTCTGCAAAGGACTTCTCCATGACGCCCTCAGGGATGGCTTCGTTGAACGCCTGTGTCAAGTCGATCCCGAAGTTGCTTGCGATCATGTGTTTGATCAATTCCGTGGCACTGTTGAATGTTTCGGACGGAGGGGCCTGGGTGGAATCGCGTTCAGTAGGAGTCTTTTCAATCCCAAAGAATTCGACGACGTATTCTTTGATGCCATTGATAAAGAGGGGGAGTCCTTGAGGAAAGTCCTTGAGTCTAGAAAAATCCAAGGCTGAGAGTAGACCATAGAAGAAGTTGAAGGGTTTTTCAGATAATTGGTCGATTTCCCAGTTGATTTGATTATGAACGACGCCGAAGTAGAGGGAAGCGGTGGACTTGATGATCGCTTTCTTGTCGGGACTGCTCTCAGTGCGGCTGTCGGGTGATTCCAAGTCTCCGATCCCAGAGTCAGCCGTTTCGTTCGCATGGTCACTGTTGTCGATGTCATCTTGGTTGACGGCGACGTTCAAGTCGTCGAGGGTGGTGTAGAGGAGATCGGTGATTTCTTGAGGAAACGAGTCGATGGCCTTGCTGGTGAGATCAGAGACAAACATAATGCCTTCTGAAATCGCGGACTTGACACGCTCTTTCTTCTCGGAAAGGCTCTCAGCATCGCTATCTGGTGACCTCAAGTCTCTGCCGTCAGGGTAACTCTGGACGGGACTTGTCACAGCGGAGGCTGCAAGCGAGAGCAAGGGCATCCACAGAGCGAGCTTGACCATGGTGGGCGTTGTGTGGGTGATGCTTGAAGAGCCGTGCTGCCGTCTGTGGAGCTTGGAAGCTGACGTTGGGCAAAAGAGGGTTGGAAGATGAGGCTCGGCTGATGAGGGCCGGTAGACGAAGTTTGGAAGATGAAGCTGTTGTGGTAGAAGATTTGTTGTGTGGTTGATGCTGCAAAAAGGTCTGATGGTTGGGGGATGTGAGAGATGAAGTTGGAGAGATCTGAGGACTGGCGGGGTTGAGGGCGGTTATTTATAATCCATCGCCTTGCCATCGAGAGGCCTCGCGGTTGCGTGTTGCAGACGATCGGCGAGACTTCCTGCGGGAGGAGGCCTGACGCTGCCTTCCATGAGTGGTGTCGAGAGGCTTCAGGGAAGGCACCATGACGCCGGAAGAGGCAGAGAAACCGCCGACAGGAAGGTACGAGGATCCCCAGTGGAGAGATGATCGTCCGAGAGACTTGTGATAACGAAGTTGAAGGAAAGAACCACTCTGCGGAGAAGGGGGAGGAGGGCATCGACCAGAGCAACTTCGTTGGCGATACTGGCCATGGCAAGGCAAGAAGCGACTGCCGTGAGGAGTGAAGCGACAGGAACCAGTCAAGGTGGGGAGGCACCCGACGCTCATGGGGTATATGCCGTTGCACCGTCTCGGTCCC
Source organism: Colletotrichum sp. SAR11_59 (assembly GCA_025328345.1). Taxonomy (NCBI): domain Eukaryota; kingdom Fungi; phylum Ascomycota; class Sordariomycetes; order Glomerellales; family Glomerellaceae; genus Colletotrichum; species Colletotrichum sp. SAR11_59. Next base: position 555,533 of record JAKMXC010000001.1, on the reverse strand, counting down.
ATGGGAAAGTGGAAGGTAACAACAGTGAACCATCGCGGAAGGTGGACGTATCTCTTGGAAGGGCAGTCATGGGTTTGAGCCTGAGAACCACTTTCCAAGTGCCTTGCCTTCTTGATGCCAAAGGCAGGAGGGTTCTCGGTAACTACCAGCATACCTTAGCCATCTGAGAGTCCCTCTAGCCACTGTGCCTACCTTACTCTGCGTTCTTCTGTATCGCGAGACCTCCTGCATGCAGTCCGCTCAGCGAGCGGGGTCCTTGCTGCCGTCAGCCCTCCCGCCTTCCTCCACACATCCAGCCTGCCCCCTTGAGATTGGGCTGGCCCAGCCCAGCTCAGCCCAGCCCAGTCGATCCGAGAAGGCATTCCAGATGATAGCTGCCTTGTTGGAAAGAACAAGAGTCGAATCCCTTTTCGGCAATTTGGACCCGCCATTCATGTGCCACGGCCGTGGTGAGTGATTCATGGTCGGGGGTCGCCACGGAAATCATGGGTAATGTCGAGAAACATCAAGCTCCAGTGATAAAGACAGTGGCATACACGCGCGTGAATTATTGCTATCGAGTTGACATTGTAGAACTCCTCGGCGCAGTCTGATAGTGGCTTCCAGTTCACGGATGCAGCCCAACCCTACCCGTCAAAGTGGCTCAGTTGAGGTCCCTCTGCCGCTGTCTCGGACATCACAGAGACTCTTTCAGTTATTTTGAATACATGCCCACATGCATGCCCACATGCAAGCCCACGGCCTCGCGCGTGCCTTTCAAAAGATCTCGTAGACAACGTCACCTCTAGCGGCGTTTCCCAGTACCCAAGCCAACCCCTCCTCGGGAAAATTCCTGGAAAGCAACAACGGTATCAAGACAAGCCCACCGAATGGAAGACAATATACGTGTAGATGTGCGAAAACATATAACGATTGCAGAATTTTACAAACCAAAGTTCTACGTGTCGTGACTGGCGGCAGCAGAGCCCTTCAGCCTCTCCTCAGATACCCATATTGAAGGCACTCTTAAGGTCTAGACTCGATCTCCTCCCGGACCTCCTTCGGAAGGCGCGCGTCTTCCCGCCAGACAAATAGTATCGCCGCAGCACCACCGATGACGACCATGACAGCAACGCTAACGATGGCAACGACGGCACGAGTATGAGTCTCCATGATGATTGTTTGACTCACCTGATATAAAGATAATGGTTTGGTTTATTTCGTGGAGGTGCTGGGTTTATCGGATTTACCCCTGAATCTGGCGATGTTGGTGATGGTGGATCGTGAGTGCTTTATCGCAGAATACTGAAGTCGAATAACTTGTCGAATACCTGCGTATTCCAGATTCTCAAAATCTTTGTTTATTGTTTTTCGTCTGGTTCCAAGTTTGCCTCGTTCCTCTCCTCCCAGTCACCCAAACCATCAGCTCACCTAAATACCACCCACAAACAAAGCACCCTCATCCCAAACACCACCCCAGATCCCACACAAACCACCCACAAAGACCCCTACTCAAAATTCTTTCTTCCCCTTCAATATCTTCATAAAGCCAGACCGCCCGCCTAGTCGCAGGCCATCTGTGAAGAACCAGACCGCGCTGGGCCCCAGCTCGGGTTGTTCACTACCAGCCTCGCTCGCGCCCCTTCCCACCCATAACAAAGCTATTGTCCCACCCGCATCTCACCTCTTCTCGAACTTGTGAACAGACTCACACTTGTTCAGTCCTCGACCCTTGAAGACCTGCTCTAGGCCTTCTGCGAAGAGTGACAAAAAGAAAAGCGCATATATCCATCCGCGCGCAAACGCTAGCACTGAGAAGGAAAACTTCCCCTTTCTCCCCTTCCATCCCACAAAACATCAATAATCGCAAAATTGACGCGCTCCAAGAAGTAAGTGAACTTCTTATCTCCCAAACTCACGCGGTTTCTCACTTGAGAAAATACAGACGCAGCGCTTTCAGACCAAGGATAGTAGTTCACCTGAACAACAGACCGACGCGCGCGCCTCGTTTGCTCACAACACCAACCCAATCTGGCGATAGCCTCACCACCCACCATACCAAAAACAACCTCACTGGAGGCGAATTCCCATCACAATGTCCGACTTCAGGTACCTCCCCTTCCCGCTCCCCGCCGACGCGACCCTCACACTCACCACGACAATCACCAGAGACCTTTCCACCCCCATCCCAACTACCACCGCACCGCCCTCGATCACAACCAACTCCCTCCAAGACCCCTCTCAAACCCTCTCCATCACCACAATCACGCTCCGCGTCACAGACGCCCCCTCCAACTCCAGCAGCATCCTCAGTACCGCTATCTCTTCATCTCCAACTCCCACTCCCACCCCTACCCCCTCCGGCCCAGCCCACAAGCCCACAGTCCGAGGCGACATCACTCCCACATTCTACATTCTCGCCCTCGTCCCCATCCTAGTGATGATCCTCTGCGCCTACGAATCCTACACCTACCGCAAGATCGACGCCAAGCAGAAGCACATCACCACCACCAGGGCCGCCGCCCCTCGCAACCACCCCAATGGCGACATCGAGCTCCAGGACCTCTCCACCGCCCCCGCGGCCCCCCTACGCCAGTACTGGTGGTTCGAGGATGACACCGTCACAGACCAGGTAAGCACCGACACCGACGACCGCGGCGTGCCGTACAACTCCCTCTGCCACCCGCGTCCCCCTCTCCCCCTCCCCTCCCTCTGGACAGCCTCCTGGTGGCCGTACAGCCGCGGCAGCGGCCAAGGCCGCCCCCACGGGACGCTCCCCGGCTGGGGCAGGCGGCACACCTTCTCCGAGTGCGGCTCGTACCCCTCCACCTTCGACCCGTCTCGGCCTCGCCTCGGACTCAAGTTTGAGCCTCTCGACCAAGAGGTCAGGAGACGGGGGCGGGACGGAAGAGGAGGAGGGGAGGTCTACTCGCGCCGCCTGATCGTGGGCCGTGACGCCGACGGCGTGATCCAAATCGTCATCCACCCCCGCCCCCCAGCCAAACCCCAAGATGATGATACCCAAGACGATTCCCAACTAACTCTTGTCCCCTCTCCCAGGCCACCGACACCGCACCCGCAGCCGCCGAGACCGACCTCGTGCCCTCCCGACCTTCTACCCCCGACTGGGCCGCCGGAATCCCCTCCTACTACAACAATGGCCGCTCCCCGACCCTCAACTACTCATCCTCCGTCTCCTCCTGCTCTTCTACCTCCGTCGCCGACGTGGATATGATCCCGCCCGGCATGACCGCCAGAGCCGCCGGCAAGCTGCCCGCCAAGCCCTAGAAGGGCAAGGCCAAGGCCAGTAGCAGCAGCGGCAACAGAAACGAGGCTACCACAGCCGCGGCCGCTACCGGCACCGACCAACCCACCACCACGGCTGCGACGTCTCGGCGCCCGAGAAACGTCGCCGCCGGCGAGGGCTCATCCTCGTCGACCGACGCATCCCAGTCCGCGGACGAGCCGAAGAACCTCCCGCCCCGGTGCGACACCTGCAAGGCGTGGCCGCTCATCGAGTGGCCCCGTCTCTGCACCTCCTGCGGACGGGTCGTCTAAAGGCCACAGCCCACGGACACAAGAAACCGGTCGAGAGAGGGAAGGGGAGTAACAAGCCGCCATCCCTATCCTTGCCATGCGTGTGCGAGAAAGAGAGCCGCATGTCGAAATCTCTCCGTCCGTCTTGGCTCGTTCCATCTGCATTTTGTCCAAGGTGGGCAGGCGCTCCGACCAGGCGCATCTACCATGCTTACCGCTTTTGTCGCAGATGGGGGAGAAACCCAAACTATACCGCAGATGGAAGAACGATGCGTCCTCGTACTTTGGATGAGCGAAGGGGACGGGGGGCGAGAGAGGGTGAGAGCATCTGTAGGGTATACTGTACAACTTTGGACGGGGGATAACCAAGATAGCAAAGAGCAAAGAGAATCAAAATCCAGGCAAACACCCCGCGGAATCCAGCCAGCGTGAGAACCCATCGAGTACGAACCGCGGATCCTCTAACACTCGTCGTTATAGTTCTCTCCCTTCCCTTTCTGAGATCTTGGATGAAGGAAAGAGATCCCGTAAACTCTGAGACGGGAAGGTAAGGGAAGGGAAGACTCGAACTCAAAAACCTTGTCTTGGAAGGACGGAAAGACGGTTGGGATGCCGTCCGCTGGGTGCGTCCCAGAAGACCAAAGCATGAATGGGCGAGTGCCGAGGTAGAGTGGCTTATCAACTGTCAGCTATTGTTTTGTAGAAAAGGGTCTACCCCAACAAACGTGCGTTGTTTCAAGTCAATCACTTTGGCCAAAACACATCAGAGGAGGGATGACCCTGACGACAAACATCGGGAATGGTGTGAAGCGTGAGGAAAAGTGTGTGTTAACCAAGAAATGGGAACAGCCCGTCGGCCAGAGCGCTTCTCGACCGCGGGCTGCCCTCTGAAACTCTTTGATTGCTCTTCTCTGATACCCTAATGCAATAGAGTGGCCGTCTAATAGTAGCCGGACAATAAGATCCCATTCCGCAATAATCCCATTTTTCTCACAAACCGCAGTCGCAAACTGCATGCTTCCTTCCCAAAAACGCTGTTGTAGAAGCGCCCCAATACCCTTGTACAAAAAGTGCTGGTACTGTTCTCCCCTGCAGAGAATTGAAGTAGGAAAGCCCTTGCTCCTACTCCTGCGAACGCGGACACGAGGTGGTGTCTCGCGCCCAGTTGCCCCAATAGCCCATCCCATGCTCGCGCGTATCACGGCTACGAGAAGGGCGGGTTGCTCCCTTGTTGTAGGATACTGAATCGAAAAGTGCCGCTGCTCGCTCGCTAGTTGGTTGCCCATGCAATTGACTCCGAAAACGCCTGTTCATTATGGTTGGTCCGTTACCGCCCGTTCTTTGGTGACAAAGCTCGACAATCAAAGTTGAAAACAGAAAGCCCCCGATGTGGCCGTCGGGGCCTGGTGAAAAAGTGTAGAAGTCGTTGTATATAATACAAGCTGAAGGGAAGGCGACTCGAATGTACGGCGTCGGATTTTGACTGGGTATTATCCGAGTATGTTCGGCTTGATCCATGGGTAGGTTAGATGATGATCCGCACCCCGTGGGCATTCCGTAGGCAAGGTTTGTTGCTGTTGCAAGTGCCTCGCTTATCTGTTGTTGCTGGTGTCGCCCCAGATGGGTGCGCCGAGGGGCTTGCTGACACCAAAGCCAACACCGACGCCGACACCGATGACGAGGAGGCCGAGAGCGATCTTGGTGATGATGCGGTTCTTCTTGCTCATTTTCGCCATGCAGGCGCAGGAGCTGCGGTCTCTCTGACGCTTGGCAGCCTTCGCCCTAGCCTTCCAGTCCTGCTTCCCCGGCCATATCGTGGGGCAGTCTGCCTTGGTAGTGGTGATGGTCTTCATGGCGTAGGGGTCGGAAGAGGAGGTGGCAGTGATCATAGCCTCGATATCGGTGTCAAAAGGGTTCTCGTTGCGGTAGGATCGTGGGGTGGAGAGGTTGCTGTCGCGGTGGAGGTCGAGACTCTTCTCGGGGGTCGTCGTGGGAACGGGCGTCAAGTTGGCAGAAGGGATACCCTCGGTGGTGGTGGTGAAGGCCGCCTTCTCGGGGACGGAAATGCTTGCGACAGTCGGGTCGACCGTCGTCTTTTCGACGGTGGCAGCCATTGCGAATTGCTCGGGGGCGAAGCTGGCGAGCCTTAAGAATACGATACTCGGTGGTGCTGTGCTTGTGTAGAGGTGTTCGACAGAAGGATCCAAGCACCCCAAGATGTCTGTCCCGTTGTTGAAGAAAAGGAGACTAGACAATTGCCAAGAAAACGCTGCTGGGCAGACTGGGAAGCGGGTTAGTCAGGGCATGGCGAGGTTAAAGTATGAATCAGCGGCGGAAAGGTTGGGTTGCACAACAGGGTGAGGGTGAGGCGTCTTCTTGGGGAGGCAGGTTATGCAAGGCAGGAATTGAGATCAACGCAGACCCAATTAGGAGAGAGGATTGGGTAACGTACAGTAGTAGACACGGCAGGTACTCTGCAACACCCGAGCTCGAGGAACACGGAGTGGTTGTGTTCTGATGGCAGGAGACGCAGACGGTGCTCAAGCAGCGCAAGTCTAGCGGCGATGGCCTGATATCAACCCACTCGAATGGTCCCAGCCAGAAGGTGAGGTGACGGCGCGGTTGCAGTCGCAGAGGCAGATGACGGCCGGGGGCGAGGAGCCAAGGCGATTTGTCTTTCCAATGACGGGTGTTTCTCTCCAAGTCAAGGCCTACGGAAGGGGCCTTGTGATGTCAACCGGGGGCTGGTTGGCACGCTGGAAGGGAGGATGCGAGACAAGCACACAAGAGAGAGAATAAAGGGAGGAAGATGTCGAGGAGAGAGAGGTCGGTAAGGCGGGTGAGGATGGAGGGAAGGAGGTGTTGAAGAAGGTCGAGAACGAGAGCAAGACCGACGACGAGCACGAGCAGGAAGAGCTGCCTTGTTGAAGGGTGTGCCTGTACGAATAAGGGACTGTGTGCAAGCACGACCCAGATGGCGGTTGATGTGGATGGAGGACTGGGGGGCGTTGAAACCAGACTGCAAGGCCGTTCAGCAGTGCAGGGCAGTTGGGACGGGACGACCTTCAACGAGAACTTGGCGGATTCGAAGAGACGACGCGACGGGAAGAGGGAGAGAGCAAGAGGGAAGGCAACGTGCACGGAGGGGAGGGTGTCACGATGGTTTTATTGGGGATGTGAATGTGGATGAGGAAGGCATAGCATAGTGAAGTGCATGGTAGGCACATTGGGGAGTGAGTGGATAAGTGCCCGTCGCATGGCGGCAGCAGGTACACGAATACAAGCTCCAGTGCGATGGATATGGCTGTTTGGCTGTTGGGGACGCCTGTAAGAGGCAGAGACACTGCGAGTACGGGATAGAGCGACTGACTACTGAAACCTGGGAAGGCAGACAACCAGAAACGGGTGTGAGAGAGAGCGAGCGAGAGAGAGTGCGCCGAGCAGAGAGAGAGAGTGAGGGTGAGGGCCGTGGAGTGACAGACATGGGATGGAGAGCAAGAGAGAGAGAGATTGTGGATGCACCATACCCTGTCGGGTACGTACCTGCCTAGGTGGTCCCTCTCTCTGTGGCCCTTGGATCAGTGGATGGACCACGACCCAGACCGGGGACAGCGGTGGCCCCGCTGTTCGCTTGGGGTGGCAGCCGGGGGCTTGCTGGGGGCGTCTCAATGGGAGTGGGAAGATGTGAATGGAGCCAAGATTGCATCTGCAGGGGACTCCTCTCTCTGTCAGTCGCTCGCTCTCTCTCTCTCTTTTTTTTTTTGTCTTTTTTTCTTCTCCCTCCTCTGTTAGGACTGGCAGCAGCTGGCAATGTCCAAGTCCACGTCCTTACGGGCGGTACACTAGCAATTAGACACCCACGGCCGCCAGCAGATGCACAAAGACATTGGGAGACGCAACGGGAGGCCAAGACCTGGTGGCTCCCCTCTGGACTGATTTCTCTTCTTTTTTTTTCTCGTGGAATTTTCCGGGGCCCTTGTTGTTGAAAAGCTCGGACTCCTCCTCCTGGTGCGGCGACAGCGAATACGTCGAGACTACGCGCACTGATGCTGAGCTGAGCTGAGAGATGCGAAGTCTGATGTGATGTGATGCGATGCGATGCGATGCGATGCGGTGCGAGTATCCCGTATCTGTGCAGTCCAGTCTGCCTGGGCTCGAGCTGGCTGTACCTGAGAAGTCGCCGTGTCTATTTTGTTTTGCTTCCTAGCTAGCCCTGAGGAAGGTTTCGTCGCCTTAGCTAATCTTTGAGCTCTTGGAATACGCCAGTGAACTTTCTTCCTTGCTTCCCTGTCAATACCTTAGAGGTCGATTGCCTGACTCCTGAGGCGCTGCTGCCACTGACACACCACCTGCTCTCTGCATCTCCCGTAAATCGGATTCGACAGCGATACGTACCCTCTCGTCTATCCCACCCACTGGCTGTTTGCTCCAGTGGATGCGCATCCATTTCCAAAATGGTTCGAGCAATAATGGAGCTTGTCGTCCAGCTGGACTGGGGTTTCGACGCTGGATCTTCGTCCATTGTCCCTGGGCCCTTGTTCGATTGTCACCTCAGACCTCAGAGGCGCGACGACCAGTCCAGACCGCCACTGTCAGTCGCTGCAAGCAGGACCGTCACCACCACCACGGTAGAGCTGATCTACTTTAGTGTCTCTGTGTAGGTAGACAGGCGTGACAGGCGGCAGACTACAGCAGCAGCTAGACCTCGACAGCCGAGGAGGGGGCGGACAAGCACAACGCCAACGTCCACGCGACCAGCAGCAGACCAGATGAAAGAGTGGCCGTGTCTTGGTCCTTAGACTCCACGACTCCTAGCGACGACGATGGACCAAGACGACATCGGCAGACTGCGCCGGCCAGACCCCCCGCCATGCGCCCAAAAGGCCAAATCAAGTTAGCCGCAAGTACCTCCCACTGCTTGCTTGCGGGGAAGTGACCTCGCAAGCCAGTCAAATCGGCATCTGCAGGGTATTGTTGGTGCTGCTGGACTGTTACCTGCGGTCCTGGCGACGACGAGGGCAACGACGAGGGGCAACCGGTGAGCCCAAGACCTTCTCCGTTGTCTTCTCACTTCTTCCCCTCCATGTTCATGTTCGTGCGCACAGGTCTACTGAAGACTGAAGGGTGAATTGAGTTAGGTCTGTGATGACTGGGCCCAAGAGTCAAACCACCCACCCGGTCGACAGGTCGAAAAGTAGGCGGCCACACGGCCTACCTGTCCATCGCGGCAACCAGCTGGAAAGAGGAAAGGGCCACCGCCAGCAGGCCATCAGCCACGGGTCGATGCTGGTCGGTCACAGTCCCTTCAGTGGCAGGAGCAGACCGGCAGATGCCATGGTCGCAGTCTCGATCACCACGCACGAGGCAGGCGACGCCAGAGACGGACGAGATGGCGGATGGCGACTTCCTTCAATACCTGGAAAGAAGACACAGCTGACAGGCACGAGCACGGCACAGGCACAAACACGCAGGTGCAGGTGCTGGTGGTCGCACTTGGGGAAGAAGGTTGCAGTAGCGGTTGCAGTGGATTGGACTGGCAGACAGACTGGTTCGCGCTAGAGGCAGGTACGTACTTATCTCGAGGATAAACACCCCTGCCACCCAGCAGGTGCAAGCCCAATCTGCATTGCCGTTTTTGGTATGGCTTCCTTTTATGAACGGCCCCCGCCAGCGGCACCTTCCATGCGCATCTCAACACGTCTGATTGGCCCATCTGCCCCGTCCCTCTGGTGCTGTGCGGGTGGCGGGTCCACTCCCTTCAGAGTTATGCCTTTCACAGTTAGTGTCAGCCGCACAAGTCGCAGTGTCTCGCTCAATTCAATTCATCCTCTTCGTCGCCTCCTCCACCCAGAATTCAGAATTCCATCCACCCTGCCTTTTCGTGCCGTCCCCTCTTGTTCACATGAATCGTCATCATCTCGCTGTCTCCTGGCCTCTGGTTGGCAGCTGGCTGACTACAGAACACCTCTACAGCACACTCAGCACTACCTACCCCTCCATTCAAGCACCCAGGCTGCAACTACGAAGTACGTGCGCAACGGCTCAGGTCCTCCAACGAGGCACTGCAAAGACTAAGGCTGGTTCGCCTCCTCTGCGATGGCTGACTGACTGGGACACAGACATTGAGATGGACAAACAAACCTACACAACACTTCAGCGGCCCAGCCAAACCAGCCACTGCCGCCGCCTGTCAGTCATCGTCTGCGCCGCTCAACTGCCAAGATGACCCGTCAAAAGTTTACGGCGAAGCCACCGCGGCGGCGTGCAGGCTGCGCACACTGCGTACGCAACGGACGAGACATTCTTCCCAAACAAACTCCAACCCAGACAAGACCAGATCCCTCCGTCGCACGATGGACAAGAAACCATCCAGCTCCAAGCCACCTCCAGTGACGAAGAACAGTCCAACGTCGCGATAGAGTATCCCAATCGTTCCCGTTCTCGTTCTCGCCCTTGTCGTCCCCAGCAACCCAGTACACTACCTGCTATGTACAGCACCGCGATGCGATGCGATGCACGATCCGCAACTGGGCTGGGGCGCCTTTCCCTTCTCCCCGTCAGTACGGATAGAAGACCCGTTCTCATCGAGTCCATGCCTCTTTGAGCCTGCCCGTGGAAACATCAACGACGGCGGACCCCTCTTTCTCGTTATCATGCATCTCCATCTGCCATATGCCATCTGTTCTACGGATGACTTCATTCCATATCGGCATCGCAAGTCCAGGGCAGCTTTCTCATGCTTATGCTCACGCTCGTTGCATTGTGCACTTACACAGCCTTACCCCGGTTTGTTTGCCTGCAGCACGGTGGGCGCAAAAAGAGCACAATCCCTGGCTACCTCTCGCCTCTGCCCTGCTTGAAGGGACGTGACAATGATGGCAGCAAGTCAGGATGCGCATTCTGTCCCATGGCATTGGGAGTTCCATCCTCCTGCAGCCTGCCCCTTCTCGTCGTCTGCCCATTCGCTGAAGAGCACCCTCGGTTCCTAATTGGGTCTTTTGGGCCAACCGGCCGAGTCTACGCTTCCCCCGTTCTTTATTCGTCTCTACACGTACGAATAGACTGCCTATCTGCTTCTCTTGGTCTACCCCTTCACATGGGTTCGTATTGCGCTCCTGCAGGCTCCAATTCTCCATCCTCTCACTCAACCAGTCTCACGCCAAGTCTCAGTCTCACTCGTTTACGAACACTCGCTCTCATTCAACCCCAAAGCTTGCAAGAAAAATCGGAGCAAGTGGCCAACGGCAAAGATGTTCATTACCCCCGGCCCGTTGGTGATTTCTACGTCCACGTCCCGCTTCAACGGCAGCGGCCAACAGGCATGGTTCATGGGTGGTGCATCTGCTGTTCATATCGGCTCTCCCCACGGCATATCGCCCCAAATTGAAATCATGAGCGACAGCAGCCAATCCGTCCCCCTGCTGCTCGCTGCCGCCGCGTCTGCACTGCTATTTTCCCCCGTCGCTTGTTACAGGACCCATCTTGTCCCATTCACCCATTTTATCCCCTCTCTCACCGTGCACCCCTTTTCCTGTCGTTGGACTCGTTTTGCCCCTGCCAATCACCCGTCTTTTTTTTCCTCTGCTCCGCTCTGCCTTGACATGGCCATGACTCTGCCGCATTGACTGGAAATGTTCATCATGTTTGCGAAACAACCCTGGGCTTTACGTCTTCGTTGTCTCTGGATGAGGCAGACCAGACCCAGTGTTCAGTTTACGGCCCCCAGTTGCGCCCTGTTCGCTTGTCTCGCTTGACGACTCCTTCTCCCTGCGTCAATACTTCCTTACCGTGGGCAATGGCGCACCGCTTCCCTTTTCTTTTTCGACGCTGTGCAATGACGGGACGGCAGTAGAGACAAAGCGCAGATTTTCAGAGTGACATGACTGACGGGTACCGTTGAACGCAGTCGCGCAGTAGCGTCGGCTGTCAATGTCGCATCTAAACATTTCTCACATTTTGTTCTAAAATTGACTTGACTGAGAATGATACCAAAAAACAATGGAGAGGAGAGAGATAGAGACAGATACCACACCCCCGTGTTTCGTTCTCGCTCTCGCAACATCCACTTGCTCAACGGCCGCCCGGCGCGGCTTGTGCCGTCTGGAACTTGGACGCGGTTTCTCGTTCCTCCACCCGCGTACTGCGTATTCTGCAATCGCAGTCGCAATCCTTGATAGACAAGCCGGGCGGTGCTGGAACATATTGGCTCTCCACATAGGAAGAGCGAAAAACGCCCAACATGATAATCGTCATCATAATTGACCACATACGAGCCCGGGCGCATTGTCATCAATTCGCATCCATCCCTTGGGAGCATCATCTCTGCCGTCATCGCGGATACGTGTTTTCGTAAAGGGGAGGAAAACTTGGCAGACGTGCCTCTCTTCGTCGTCTCCGCGGGAGGAAACTTCGTATCATTGACGTCCTTCCAACATGCTCTTCCCCATCAACCATGTGGTTCCCGCCCATTCACCAGTGCACTTCCCCCTTTCGAGCGCAGATACGCTGGTCGCCAAGAGCAAGCTAGGGACCCTTCCGTGCCAAGGCACAATCAAGTTGCAAAGCTTGTCTGGCCTGCCACGGTGCGTGTCTCCAGCGCCGACGGGCCTGATCAACGGTGGTTCGCCGCTCGGTGGCTCTCTCCTCTCCAGTTCTAGGGGGGTGCCAGGTGGTGGTGATGTTCAACTATTCCTGCCGTTCGGTCAATTTCCCTCATTGCAGAATGATATGCCCGAGTCGATGCAACGTCGACGCCGCCAGCAATTGGCCGAGACGCCGCGACAGCGCAACGCCTGTTTTTGGAGGACGCCGGCCGGTCACAGGTAGAGGAGCAGGTAATGGGCGTCCGGCGCCATCTGCCCGGCATGCACACCTCACCGTCCAACACGCACCGGCAGGCCTCCATCTCCTCGGGCCTTCTAAAGGGTGTTGAGCAGCACTCCAAAGACAGACAACCCTCGTCGTGGTCGCCGAAAATCCAGACCCCATACATGGTAGCCGCTAATGCAAGGCACGTCCAACCACAGGCCACTGGAGTAACACCCTTACAGCAGGTAATGACCATCCACGACCACGGTGCCAGCCTGCCCAATCGCCGTAGAGGCACACCTTTAGCCAAGAAGCTACCGCCGTGGTGGACGACGCGACCACGCCTGTTGAACGAGACCAAAGGAGAGACAGCACTTCCTTTGTCGCCTCACCCGCTGGACTGGGGCGGTCAGTCCCGCGCCGCCCCCTTCTGGAGCCAAGTCCGGCTTGGAGAAGCCCCAAGAGATCTCTTGGGATGGATGGGCGCGCTTTTCCGGGCCTTGGCTAAAGCACCACATCCTATTTCTTCCGGTGCACACACACACACTCACACCAACAGGTCGCATTTCTGCTTGAAGCTAGTGTTTGTTCTATGCAGAAGCTGGAATGTGGGAGGTAGGAACGCCGAAGGGTTGGGTTATCACGATTTCTGCGTCACCCTCTGGGCGGTGGTGGTGGTGGTTCATCCCGCAAAAGGCTGGCCTGCCTGCCTGCCTCCTCGCCACAGCTTCATGCCGCTGCACTGCTGCCCATCCTGACTGGATTTCCCACCTGTGGCAGGCCCGTAGGCTGACCAGCATCATGACAGCACCGCTAAGCGAGCAAGCAAGACCAAAAACAGGCGAATTCCAGTATTGGGGTTTGCGAGGAGGGAGGGGCGAAAAAGCGCACTTCTCTGCCGCGACTCGCGCACTGCAGCAGCTATCATCGCTAAGTCCGCGGGGAAAGGGTTCTCGAAAAGTGTCGTCCCAACATGCTGCAGCCGGCTAAACAAATCAGTCCAACGACCCGGTGCAGCAGCAGCTTCAGTCCGGCCGCCGCTGTCGTCTGATGCCAGGTTTGCTCCTGTTCACGAGAGACCGGTGGTTGTCGCATGCTGCACGAAATAATAGTCCCATGTGGGATGCAGCAGTGGTCAAAGTGCCAAAGGCCAGTCGGTCGCTTCGCTGACATCATGGGGGGCTGTCCAAGACAAGACCTCTGGCAGCAGCACATGGCTCGTGGTTTCCAAGGCAGTGAGACAAGAGAGGATGCCGTCTGCCAACCTGCCATCCATCACCCATCCTGCCGTAGTGCGAGAGCCAAGAAAAGAGCCAATTTTTGAAGCCAAGATGTTGGACTGCCGCGGCTAATAGTTGATGTACGTTGCCCATCGGCTCTAGCTTCGCAGCAATCCTCACCGACGAATAAAACTACGGTGTATCTGTGTGTGTGTGTGCGGGAAATCCGAGCTATCGGCATCTATCTAGCTTATCCAGAGTCAAGCAAGGACTAGGTGCGGGAAATGCTGTACCGCAGAGACAGTTTAGAGCGTTGTAACCTCTGCCGCCGAACGACTGACTCTGTCGTAGTCTAGCCCCTCTAGCGATTTGAATCCAGAGAGGCATTCTGCCCCCCGCCATGTCACGTTCAAAGTGCCCTGCACGTCGCCATCGTTGGGAATCGTCGGTGCTCCTCCTAGCGGCGGTCCCTGTCCCCGCGCACCGTTTTGTCGGGGTAGGCAGGCAAGCTAAGGTTAGCCAACGATAAGAGAGGAATTTGCGTGTTTGGTAAGGCAGGCTGCCAAACACACGTCGTCCTGTTGGCATGGCTGGAACTGGACACTGGATGCCGAGCAGCAGAGCAGCCTGCCTCTCTCACACTTGCGCAGGTTTCAACGAGCAGACTGGCGTTTCCCCCCACCCCCACGTGCCGTCTTTCCTCCCCTGCCCCTCCTTGGACTTCTGTTCGTGTCTTGTGAAGACTGCAGCTGACATGGTCTGGGCCTCGCCATGCTCTTGATCGTTACCAGGTCTGTGGGAACCGTGAAAGATATCATCCAGACAGCGGATCACGGAATGCGGCCAGAGTGCAGCGCTGGCGGTTTACCTATCACGCCTTGCGTTACATTTGCTACGGCGCACGCGCGCGTGGGACCGGGGGAGGGGGACAAAGATATGGGATGAAGGGCGATAACAGGCAGGGCGATATCGTTCGTGCTGGGGACTTATGACCCTGGCGCGATTGTGCATACAATGCGGCCCATATCGCCATCCATATCGCATATCGCAATTCTGGTGTAGAGCGGGCATGTTCCGACTTTGAAACTTGGGTTGTGTATATCCGAGGATTGGATGAAATGCCGACTATCTGTTCTCTTGAAAAGTTGTTTGATCGCTATCGCTCTCGTCCCCGACAATGTTGATGTTTTATCTTTTCGCACTCGCGCAATGCGATGGGCAGAAAGACGCGAGCGCGGCAATGAAGATGGAGGATGCTTGTTGAGGCGGGCCTTTCTTACTCGCCGAGTCAGTGGTCCGCGGCAGAAGGCCCGGGTTAGACCCGACTGAGATCTTCTTGCTCCGACGGCTTTACTGCGATGTTCCTTCGCGTTTCCGTAACTCAAGTATGATGGCCACGCCTGTTTCTGCGAAGGTGCTGGTTGCGCGGCGCATTGGTGAGATGTATGTGTGTGCGTGTGTATGTGCTGTCTGCTACGTGACGCATACACGAGGTGCGACGTTTGAGGAGCGTGGCGATCTTGTACACTCGAACGGCAGTTTGGAATTTGTTCATCAGGTTGACGATCCGCGTACTGTTCTTGCGTGGATGAAATACGTGGAAAGATTGGGCCACGCATGCTGCGTCGGTTCGTGCCGAGTTGAAAGGTCTGAAGTTTGATGCTGATGAAGATGATGGGACCTTGCTTGCGGGCTGACACCTCCGGCGGAGCGGGTATGCGAGCGGGGAGTTTGTTCCGGGGAGATGGGATGGAACTGGGGCCGGCGTGAGCGAGGTGGGTGGCCTTTTGGAGAACGGCGATGGCGCACGTTTGCGTGGATTCTGTTGGTTTCCCTCTCTCTGGACGAATGTTGGACATGACGGTTTGCTTGTCAAAGTGTTGTGTTCAGGTTTGTGTTGCCGTTGAGGTTGATCATGGGGACGAGGCGGGTGGTCTGCTTGTGGACGACGCGATGGAGGCATGTTCTGTAACACACAAAGACGGTGATCCTTTGGCCAAACTTTCACTGTCGCAGAGAGGTCATAAGACTTTCGTAAGTTCAGATTCTTGAGGTTTCGACCCAACGTTGAAGCGGCTCAGGGCGCCGAGGGCCCGGATAAGTCTCTCCGCCCCTGCGAATGCTACGGCTTAAGCGGAACCATCGACGATGACTAGGAGCCGTGACCTCTGGTCGGTTTTAGTCGAAGCGGACCTCTTCGGTTCAACAGCTATGGAGATCAATCTAGAGTGGAAACTAATGTCTAGTCGCTACGAGAACCCTCCTACACGGGGTCGCCTGACAGGCCAGGGCCCAAGCTAAACTCAATAAATGACTACATGAAAATGTCTCGAGGGTGTAGATCGACTTGTGGCTGGTTTAAAATACTTCTCTTTTCTCCTTTCAAATTCAACGGATGGTATCCTGATCCCCGTAGCCTTCGTGCGCTTATTCTTTGAGACGGTGATCCAACCCCTGACAGGTGAAGCTCGAACACATTCGGGCTTGAGGGGACACTACATTTATTGTGCGAGGTAACACATCTTCGACTGAGCGAATCCACTTAAATGGCTTTGACATAGTTCCCTTCGATGAAGCTAAGGTTGTAGGCATGCTCAGTGTTGATTGAGGGGATATTTTGAGGCTGTCGTGTCTATGGGACCACCTCAGACTCCGTATAGCTTCCTACTTTCTCTCTGTGACTAGAAGAGCGGGTAACTTGATTCCTATGAAAACCAAATGCCTCCAGAAATACCGTCATGAAGAAAAGAGCAACGTCGAGTTAAGAAGCCGTAGTAATCCTCTTGAAGTCGACTGCCGTGATCGCCTCTTGCCGGGCTTGAAGCAGGTCTCATAATATCATTGTATACAATTGAGACGTAAAACAATTCGAACTTTCTTCGTCTAAGTTCTCAAAGTAATTCGCATGCCAGGGTTGGGGCAGTGTAAGGTTTAGTTATTGTCTCTCATTGGCACCGAGGCTCAGAAAACATCCTGAGGCAAGTCTGGCAAGATACGATGAAGGGCACGGCATTCGCTGCCATATGCGGTTGGAACAAAGCTTCTCAATTAGTTTCCTACCCCCTGAATCCTGCAGTCAGCAATGTGGTTCTGGAAGCAGGTGGATTCAGTGCTTCAGTCTGGCTTATGCCGAGCGCTAATCAACGTTGCTCGACCGACAAGGCTTGCTGTCCGATTTGCTTTCGTTCTCTCCCTGAAAACATAGAACAGCACGAAACTTCATTCGCTCAAGACGAACATCGCAAGGCTTACGTAGCGATGAGCAACCTCTCGTAGGCTGATTCGCGTCGCGAAATGGACAGGCAAACGAGTTGGCCAGGCAGCCAACCGGAGACAAGACCAACTTTGATACCTCACAGTTTTCATTCTGCTCCCATATATCCATTCCCTTTTCACAAATCTTCTAGACTTGGAGGGAAGCTCTCCATAGACCAGAGACAATGATAGGCTTTCTACGCATCAAAGTGGCGCTATATCAGCCATAGCCCCCTTTTTCATCATAACTACAAACCGCAACGTCTCCATAGACACTCCTAGAAACTCACAATAATGTAAGGTATTAATTCCCCTATTACCGGGAATCTTGCAATCTCTGTTGCTGGCTTCAACAAAGCATTTATCCTGGCTTTTGAGCAGCTAATCATCTAAGCAAAGGTTTATGTCTATGGTAATAGTGCTAGCAGGAGCCACAGGGCTCACGTAAAAGAGGACCCGAGTGAGCCCCTACTGAACCGGAAACTTTTGAGTTGGTACAAATAAGAGATCGTATACGACTCTGTCAATACCGACATAGAGGAGTTCGAGAGGCGAACTCGCCGCCTGGGTAAACCAGAATCTAGGCTTACCTTCGAAAGAGCTTTTAAAGAAAAGAAAAATGAGAGCGCAGTCAATATGAGTTGATGGGGAGGATCTCAAAGTATGCAAGAGGAAGTAGGATGAGCTGGAAACACCTCGGGGGCTTGAAAGGTATGTATATTTTCGACCAGATGGGTATCAACTCCTATTGATACAGGTGTGGCTTACATATGAATGACATAGGTAAATCCATGGGACTTTTCCAAGGGAAGCTTAAATCAAAACGTGAAGAAATGTCAAGGTGTCAGAATTTTGGGCAACGTCATGTGCAGCATTGCCTTGACTGATTAATATCGGCAGGACAAGTTAATGCGGAGAAGCTGATCCATCAGATCATAACTCATTCGTTTGTCCTACATTTTGAGTATTTACCTGCCGATCACTTATTTGATTGGACATTGCTTCTGCAACGCTGTTGATCCTCTGTTGGAAACCTGCGTTTTGCAACCAATAGTGACCATCTGCATTTCCACCAGTGTCGTATCACTCACTGCCACGTGTCCGTGTTCTTACAAAAGAAAGCACGTCACTGTACGGAAGGACGTGGATCACGCGTTTTCATAGAGTGGCAGAAGACATCATCATTTCTTCGCCGTCAATGCTTCAGAGAAAATCGTACTGCTGCGTGCGACAACCAGTCTATCACTCATCAACTTTACTTTATCAATGGGAGACCCTGAGTCAGTACGCACCGTTCAGAAACGGAGAAGAGTTGCAGATGAGGATTCCGCTTCGGCAAGAAAACGGCCGTTTCAGACTAGCTCCGGGGAGGTGAAGGTTGTTCTCTGTCAACGATGTCGCGAAACAGACTGGAACGACATCGCTTCATGGCGGCCATCGACAAGCAACAAAGGAAGGAAGGTGGCGAGTTTTCACACAATGGATTGCGACACTCTTGGTCAGTCGTCCTGTGATGTCTGCCGGATGGTGGCTCAGGTGACACCGAGACATCTCAACGGCGAGCATTGTGTGCTTCAGGCATTGTCGTCGTCGCTTACGGTTCTGGGACCAAGTCATCCAACGAGTGATTTAGCTAAACGAAAGCATATTATTGACTGCACGGTGCTTTTTCCTGTGCTCAAGATCAAATTTGAGCACGAAACAGAGGGGAGATTCACTGACACGGATTGGCAGGATGAAGGTTGTTTAGCTGTTGTGAAAGCAGGGGATCAGGAAAGATCGCTTGAGATTGGGCCAAGGCAGATCTCTCCGTTCGTCGACTTTGATCTTGTCGGGAGTTGGCTCAATCATTGCACGACACAACATCGCAATAAATGCAGATTCGCTGCCGATAGCAGGAGTCAGGCGCAAGGACTGAGGGTCATTGACTGCTTCGATCGCAATTCGAAAGGGGCAATCGATGCGCCTAAGAATTGCAAATACGTCGCTTTGTCATACGTGTGGGGAGACACTGCCGTACGCAAACAAGAAGGAGACGACCCCGATTTCCCTCAAGTGGTCCACGATGCGATTCAGGTGACACGGTCACTCAATGAGCGGTATCTATGGGTTGATAAATTGGTAAGGCATAATACACATGTGCAATCTTGAACTCCATGTCAGAGACCCAACGGTTGAACTAACGGTAGCAATAGTGTATTGACCAGAAAGACGAAACAATCAAAAGAGCACAAGTTGCTCAGATGAATCAGATTTATTCTCGCGCGCATCTGACGCTAGTAGCTGCAGCTGGTTCCGACGCCTCATACGGTTTACCGGGAATCGGATCAAGACCACGCCGGCCACTGCAACGCATTGTTCTCGACAATATCACCATTTCTAAGATGCTGCCGCATACATCAGCCCAAATATTTCGGTCGAAATGGGCATCGCGCGGTTGGACCTATCAAGAGTGCTTTCTGTCCACCAGAAAGTTGATTTTCACAGAGCACGAGGTTTTCTACCTGTGCAACACGATGGACCATGCCGAGACCGTAAATAAACCATTGCCGTACTATGATTTTACGAAGAAAGCCGGCGCCGCCGACTTCCTGGAGCTCATACCTGGCGAGTCTACCTTACATGGAGATCATAACGATCTAAAAGAACTGCGATGGGATCAGCTCAAGCAGAAACAGCTGCCGAACTACACAAAGCGTCAACTGACCGAAAGGTCAGACATCATCGACGCGGCCCGCGGACTTCTTCGCGCTCTGGAAAATAGTCAGATTAGACACTATTATGGAATACCTTTTCGACAGGTTGATACCTTCAATCGGTCTCGATATATCTTCTCTCTCGCCTGGCACCATCAGGAAACTGCTGAGAGGAATCTATCATTTCCGAGCTGGAGCTGGGCTGGCTGGGTAGGTGGAATCCAAATGAGCGAGCCTGATTTCTGCAGCTCAGACGATCAAGAGATCGAAATCGAGAAGGAAGACGGTTCTACTATGCCGCTGCAGGACTGGTTCTGCGGACAAGGACAAGGCCTTACCTCAGAGATCAGAAATGCTCCTCGAGTATTGGGTATCTCTGCCATGACAGTCTGGGTAAACTTCGCTAGAAGAAACTGGACAGGTCTCAACGAGAAGAGCGGCGTTCAGAGCCAGATAGTCGGCATGACCTTTGCTAATGGAGACCATGCTGTCCTACCATTCCGTGAAGGCCTCACAGCTTGGTGTTATGCGTACATGGATGACGACAACGTACCTCTGGAAGCTGGGCTTTTAGGACTTGTTTTGCAGACAAGGCAACAAAAGAGGTACTCTATTCTACTTCTACGGAAGAGAGGTGATCATCATGAAAGAGTTGGCCTTGTCAGGGTTCATGGCTGGAACTGGACTCGCGCGGCCACGGCCGGAAGTTCAGGGAACTCTGATCCAGCTATAATCTACACTGACAGTGAAGGAACACCCATCGACAAGGTCGCAATTAGCGGCGAAAAGCCTCTCTGGTTACAAGAAGCTGTCAAGCGGACTACTTGGATTTCGTAGTCAAAATCGGCGTTTCATTTATCATCATGCATTGGAAGGGAGTGGGTTTTCGCAGGCCGAATGAGAAAAACAACCACTTGCATGGTGTTTTAAGCTACAAAAAATGAATAAAAACAGGTAAAGGTCCGAGCTCTAGTACATAAAATCCCAATATGTTTCGGGGATGTCCTGCTCGAAAGTGCGGCGGTCATTCTACATGATTTTACTGCTGAAGAGCTTGTGTCTGACTGCGCCGACCAACTTATAAACAACCTTCAGTATTTTACATTACGATGGACAGTCTCCGACAGTGGAGACAAGCATTCTAAGATGTAGATTCTTTTGCCATTGCTTTTTGGACTACGTGTGTGAATGGGTTTTCCATACCTATGCCCACATGGTATTAACTTCGGCTCATGTTACTGGACTTGGGTGTCAAAAGCCTGTCTGCGCCCCGGACACAAGTTCTATGGAAAAGGATTGGACTAGATCGGAGACACATACGAAAGAATTGGTTAGAGGCTTGAGGATGCGAATCTGACATGCTTGTTGACCGCGATACTACCTCGGAAGTAACTACTCAATCTCACCATGACAGCTTTGATGACGCGGGAATCTGGTAGATTATGCCAATGAGCCAAATATCTGAATCGTGACGCTGACCGATATGGTGTTACCGTTGCCGAATGAAGAAAGCAAACATGGAGTCTTGACATGCGAAAAGCAATTGTCGGCTCAGATAGTTATGTTGCACCGAGATGGAACATTTCAGTTCTAGACATAAGTGCCATGGTCAGTGAGACATTTCTTAATTTTTGCTTATTCGGATTCATTTCCTATTTATCATGAATTCTAGCTTGGGATAGGATCTATTTTCACGCCGTTCCCGTAGACATCAAGCTTAGAATGCGTGCGTAGTGTTGAAAAGTCAATAACCAGTATCAGTACCCCCTTGCCGAGCGTACTTGTTCTCCGAAAGCCGCAAGGCAACGAGACTCAGATCAGCAGTCTTACCAAGCGGCTTCATGGTATTGGCAAGAGCCTCCTTTTGAACCACCTCAGCTACCGCGACAATACGAATGGTGGCATCCAATGCTTGCAGATGGCGGACAAAACCCTTGATCGACTTTCCACTATTGACCACTAAGCCCACCATTATCACAATCTTTTTGCCTGCCAGGGCCTTCCCATGGATGTTCTCCGGCTGCTTGGCATGGAGCAACATGGTCCTGGCGAAGACCTCGCTAACACCCAAAGCCATCGGCTCACTACCTCGCATTAGAACAATGATTGCCGTTGATTCCTCGCTGAGGAGTCTGTGGCCCGCAGTCATGTGACCCTGGACATGAGCTATGGGATATTCTTCAACACCAAGAGCATCCGCAAGAAATTCGATAGGCAGGTAGCGACCGACCTTGTGATGGGCAGCATAAAAGCTGGGACCGGCAACGTAGGCGTCACGAGTTGGCGTCATGAGCAAGCTAGCTGCGATCTTCTTAGCAGCGTGGAAGACGCGAAGATACCGAGAAGTCTTGGTGAATTTGGCAACAAGTTGTTGATTATAGAGCTGCAAGACCGGGAGCAAGCTGCTGTAAAGACTTATCCCCGAAGTTCTGGGCATCAGCATATACTTTGCTTGAAGACCGTCCTCCGCGATTGCCTTCAGAAGCGCTTCCTCCATGCTCTTGCTCCTGAGCCGCTCGTCTCCGACCACAACGATTGCCTCGTCAGCAGCTTTGAGCATAGGCAAGTCCATCGGGCTGTCTCCGAAGGCGTAGACGTAGAGGTTGTGATGACCCTGCAGACGGGAGACGACAGCTGCTTTGACCTCAGGAGTGACGACGTAACCGTCTGCGATTCGACCGCCGCCAATGATCGTGACATTGCAGAGACCCTCTCTGGCCAAAATCTTTTCCCACACTCGACGGATGCCACAAGTGACAATGACAACACCCACGTTGCTCTTCTTCTCTGCAGCATGGAGCAAGGCAAGAAATTCAGGGTAAATGAATACTCTAGATGTAACGCCATCGCACAAGACTTCGAATTTGTACTCCATATCCTCATAGCGTAGCATGGCTTGCCGAAAGGCCTTGTAGGAATACCCCATTTCACTGCTGAACAGCTCCTCGAGCGGGGTGTCAATGTCACACTCAGCACAGGCAGACTCGGGGTAGTCCAAATGCCAGAAGAGATTGCCTGTATCCGCTGCGCACAGAGTTTTATCTGCATCAAAGACCAACATGGAGTCCAACTTTCCACGGGAAGTTTTGTTTTTCACCATCTGGTCTACAATTTGATTACGCGGGCGAGATTCTCTTCTTCGGAGTGTCTGCGGATGTCGTTGAGACGGATTGAAACCTTTTCCAGAAGTGATGGAGCTGATGACACTTTTCCGAACAATATGCTATGACCCAGGCAAATATCTTCCAGCATGGAGGTTTCGTGACACATCCATTCCTCGATACGTTCGACGGACATGGGGGAACAAGATCGTGAGGTGTCTTCGAGACATTGGCGGGCCACATCCTTGGCAGGAACGTCAAGGTAGAATATGTGGGTGCAGCAAAGAGAGTCCGCATCGGTGAATATTCTCTTGGGGCTCTCTCCCTCATCCGAAAGAGAATCCTGACCCGTAACAACTCCGACACGGTCGGTCTCTCGACATTGCCGACTGATGAAAGTGATCGCACGTTCGCGCCAGTAGTACTGCTCGTCCGGGTGCATCTTTTTGAATGCGGAGAGGCCTCCCAGAACGAGGCCGTCAATCACTTCAGATCCCTCGTAAAAGGCGTAGTTCGGTTCGCCAAGGTAAGCCTTCAGTTGACGAAGGAGAAAGGATTTGCCACATGCGGGCACACCATATAGGCCGACAATAGTTGGATTTGGGACATCCAGATAATATCCTTCCGGCGAAATATTATCCGGCAGGTTGCAGGAAAGTTGATCATCCATGACAGGCGTCAATGTTGCGTGTAGGTATTGCAAGACAAGAGAAGTTGCGATGCTGGTGAACTTATTGAGTGACCAGGAAGTGATACGACATCAAGCGAACATCGTGCCCCTAAATACTTGTAGAATGGCTATCTAGGTTCGCCCATCTTTGACCATCTCGATCACTGGTCTGTTGCATAAGGGAAGGTAAATAATCGACAAAATGCCAAACGAAGCCGTATGCAACAATTGGGTATCCTTCACGTCTGATTGTAGGCGATTGCTTGAAAATAAGCTTCTATAGAAACGTGCGGGATCCAACCGACAGTCAAGAAACAGTTGCTCATTCAAAAAAGGCCATGAAAGTTGGTATCAAGAGCTTGGTGATGTTGAGAATTGCCGACTGCATTAACTACATCGCTTGCCAATCTGATTGCTCATAGATTACCAAGAAAGCAAACTGAGCTTTTATGAAATTTGTGAGATGATTACTGATTGCAAGGCGAGTGAAGCAATGCAAGCATTTCTAGCTTGTCCATTTGTTGATCTGGAAAATACGTATGTCCGGTAGGGCCCCTTCGCCGCTGCGCCAGATATTAACTTCCTGATGCCATCTTCGATGCCTGAAAACCGAAACGAAAATCAACCGGAATTATCTAATTTACATAATGAAAGCGAAAAGCTTGCGCTCTTCACACGCTCTCAGCGTACCCATCCTTGACCGGCGCCGGCTTCTTCTTCTCAAACAGCTTCTTTCCAGCCTTGTCCGACAGGTGATCAACCTTGTCTCCCAGGAAAGTCTTGATGCACCCGTAAACGCCAGAGATGAGCCAGAGAATAGCGTTGACGAGATCCACCCAAACGGCAGTCTTCATCGCAGTCGTGCTGGCACCCTTGTACTTGTCCTCACTACTCCTCTTGAGGAAGATGCCCGCAAAGATTCCAAAGACCACAATCCACATGATGAAAAGGAACAAGTCCCAGGCGAAGGCGCGGTACGTCTTGAACAGCTTAACCCTGCTACCGATGAAGGGGATAGCGCTGAGGGGTGTCGCAAGGACGAAAAGCACCGACGAGACAGCAGCTGCGCCGGCGACGGTGATGGCGAGAATCCACTCGGGGGAGAAGCCGTTGTCGGCCTTGTCATCGGCTTGCACGCGGTTGCCGTAGAAGCCGCAGGCGATGAGGGCGAACAGGAACTGCAGACCACGGCACACCAGGCGCGGCACGACCTCAAATGTCTTGAGCCATGTCTTGCCCATCGTCTTGCCAGTGTCGGCGCCCTCGTTGAAGGCGGCGCGGCCGACGTTGCGGCCCATCTCGCCCTTGTCTGCGGTGCGGAATTCGTTGGCGGCGCCGGCAAGGCCTTGGGCGTTGCGGCCGAGTTCGATGACGGTCTGGCCGGCTTTGATGGCGTTCGAGAATTGACCCATTTTGATGGTGGTCTTAAGGGTATCTTGTGAAAGCAAAGATGGTAAAATAAAAAGAGAGATGGATTCCTTCTGTGTTGGGGAAGGTACTGATGCAATATGCGTTTCAAGTCTCGATTACGATGGTGATGCAAGACCAAGAAGAATATAAAACTGTCTAGCAGTATGCAAAGAAAGAAAGTCTTGCCGTGATGCAGAAAGAAAGACTCAAGGAAAACGCAGACATAAAATTGCAGTGATGCTGAGGTGAGGACTGATTCAGAGTGACCATGTTCAGGACGTTGGGACGGCCGTGAACAGTTTCTTATAACCGTCCCCGTCAGACAAAGAGAAGGCATGAACACACTCATCGTTGACGAGACAAAAGGGCTGAGTCGCATCCGACTGACGCCCAAGGCAAGCCGGACCCTTGATCGCTGGCCCTGGCCGGATCTCATGATGGGAATTCCACAGCCAATCAAACCAACTTCAGCAGGGCTGAAACCGCCTGCAGGGGTCATCGTAGGGCGGGGACAGGCGTCTGACTGCCTGCCAGTCAATCCCCAATCGTTTGTGCTTTGCCGCCCTGGGACAGGGCGCTTAGCGAAACCTGGGGATTCTCATTTGTTAGGCGCTGATGGGCGGAAGTGGGACTTTGAAGTCGCTGGCCGAGGGGGCTCTGGTGTTTGTTTCGATTATTATTTTTATCTGAAAAGGCAGAGGAAAAGAAAGAAGATGGCGGCAAGATGAGTGCACGGTTGATGGAGTTGAAAGCCAGTCGTTGAGCTCTGCGCTGTTTGAAAGCGCAGGGGTGAGCTGATGCCGGGCGCGAAGCACACTAACACGACCACTGGAGACAACGAATATCTTGAATATCAAAGGGACTCTACATTACATGGTCTGCAGTCTTTTCTTCTCTGCATTCATCAGATCTAATAAAGCTCCCTCCGGCGCATCGTCGACATCCATGAAAATTTCTACCATTCTCAGTCCCTTACCATTTATCAGCTTGTCGTCGCCTAGGATGTCTTCAAGCTCCCCCCACATCTTGGCAGAGCGTACGTAGCTATCCTGGCTTGCGCCAAAGAAGCTTGGGGCTTCAAGATAACGCCAACGCGCAACATCGTTGTATCCCTCCTCGAGACCATGGATGCATCTCTCGATGGTGTAGCCGTCATTATTGATTAGGAAGACGATCACATCTAGGTTGTTGCGGATGATGCTTGAAAGCTCTTGCACTGTCATCTGAAAGCTACCGTCACCGATGAAGAGGATCGTTTGGGCTTTCTCGATGCTGTGGTATTTGGATGACTGGATGAGCTCCCGCTGGGCTAAAGCTGCGCCCTGTGCCGCTGGGAGCATGTAGCCGATGGACAGCCAAGTAGAAGGAAGGAAGAGCCTGGCATGCTGCGGCATGGGGTAGACTCGGCTTCCATGCCCGGATGTCCCTGTTTCCCCGAGAACCACATCCCCCGGTCGAATGAGGGTAGCCAAAAGATGCCAGATCTTTGACTGGTTGATTTTGCCGTCGCGCGGAACGTCCGAGAAAGAGATTTTGAAGTCCCTGGGCAGCTCTGGGTAGGAATCATAGCGATGGATGTTGGAAGTCTTCGATTTTTGAGATAGGGCCCGGACAACGGCTCTTGCTGTGACATCCCGAAAGACATGGGTTCCGATCTTGACCTCGGTATCGGTGAAGAGGATAGAAGCTTCAGGTCTGGGGATCATTGAGAACTGGTTGGTGTTTGTTGAGCTGAGATGAGGGCCGAAGTACAGGATGAGATCAGAGCTGCCGAAGAGCTCTTTCTCAGTCGAATTGGCATGTTTGCCCTTGTAGATGCCGTGGAAGTTGGGTAACGTCTCATCGATCAAGGACTTGCCGAGAGGGGTTGTCCACGTGGGCCAGCCGGTAGACGCAACAATCTTCTGAACGTCTTCGACAATCCCGAGGGGTCTTATCTCGCCGTCCACAAGTATCAAGGGCTTTTTGGCTGAAGATGCTCTGTCCAAAATGGCCGCCAGAGCAGCTTCATCTGCAGATGTAAGCTCGTAGCTGGGCGTCCAGACGGGGGCCTTGAGATTCTGAGCAGAGACAGGCACAGAGACCAGATCTTGAGGCACCTCGATGTAAACCGGCCGGCTTTGCACCAGGCACTGCCTCAGAACCTCGTCAATCTGGCCGGGAGCTTCATTCGCAGAGCGTAAGCTGGCTTGCGCGACGGTGACACGTGAGTGCATCTGCGCAAACCGTCTGTATTCCCCGTCATTGAAGCCATGGTGGAGCATGACTCTGTTGTCCTGCAGATGCCGCGATGGCGTACCAACGACGTGAACGACGGCGGCGCGCTCAGCATACGCTCCAGCAATCGCATTGATAGCCGAGAGCTCTCCGACGCCCGAGGTTGTAACAAGAGCTCCGATGCCCTTGATGCGGGCGTACCCGTCGGCCGCGTAGCCGGCGTTCAGCTCGTTGGCGTTGCCGACCCAGTGGAGCCCGGACGGCTTGACATAGTCGAGCATGTGGAGATTGAAGTCGCCGGGGACTCCGTGAATCGAGTCTATCTCTAGCTGGCGCAAGCGGGTGAAGAGGTACTCGGCCAACTTGATAGTGGGGGCACTGCTGTCCTTGACGGAACCCATTTTGACCCGATGTTGCTGATGAACTCTGCAAAGATTACGCTCGATTTCCCTGCCTTATGTCTTTCGTATCCGTCTTTCAGCTGTTGAATGATTGATGCAGCTTTATCATCATCATGCAAGACCCCCTCTTCATGTGCCGCTACTCCGACACGCCGGTAATAGTGGGGCCTCGCCGATACTCTCTCCGATACTCCGATGAGCGACGCCGGAGAGTCCAACCACGCCGTGTTCTCCTATCACGACAATTGCGTGATCGATGCCGACTTTCGGAGTGTTGAACTGCAGCCTGTAGTTGTATGATGAATAAATAGGTTGTTCAAACCTTGAGACATGGAAGGAGTTTTGTCAAGGCGCACCGCCATCGGCAAACTTCGGCTCAACCCTGCAACTTCGGCTCAACAATGCTTCTCCAAACGCTAGCCAGCTTAGACCAAGCTCGGGCTCTACCCCAAGTCCAAGCCTCAACTTCCACGGCGACCAGCAATCCCGACATCCTCAAGCCACACGCCACGGAGACGGAGGCAAAGCCGAAAGCCCAGTCATGGAGCCACCGCCTGGAAGCGCGGATGCCGTCCAAGCTCAAGGCGGCCGCGGCTACCCTCAAGATGTCAAGCATGATCAGCTTGGAACCGGACGGCCGAATCCGAAGTACTTCCCCTGGGACTCGCTCATTGCTCATGGGAAGAGGCATCAGGGCGACGGTGCTTTTGGAAATGATACTACGTCCACGTTTTGTTCTGCGGGAGACGAGGACTTTGACTTGTCCAAGGCTCTGAATTACGGCGATGCAGCTGGGCATGCTCAGTTGATTCGCTTCACCACTGAGCATGTTGACCTGATCCACAAGCCTCAGTATGAAGACTGGCGAACTTGTCTGACTTGTGGGACAACTTCTGCGCTTGACATTATCTTCCGCATGTTCGTCAAGCCCGGCGACTCAGTACTCTTTGAAAGTCTGACCTACCCGCCTACTATCGAAATTGCAGAAGCGCAAAAGTTCAATCCTGTCGGAATCACCATGGACACAGAGGGCCTCATACCCGCGGAACTCGACAGGGCCTTGAGCACTTGGGACGAGGCCAGGGGACCGAAACCGTTCGTCTTATACACGATCCCTTCCGGTCACAACCCCACAGGCGTGACGCAGTCCGCTGAGCGCCGCAGAGCCATCTACGAGGTCGCCGAGAAGCACGATGTCCTGATCATCGAAGACGACCCGTACTTCTACCTACAACTCGAGAACGACTCCAACGCCCAGCTCTCCGCCGAGAAGTACCTGGAAAACCTGCCCACTTCCTACCTGTCCCTCGACAGAACAGGCCGGGTAATCCGCCTCGACTCGACCTCCAAGATCCTTGCCCCAGGACTCCGCATCGGCTGGCTGACCACCAGCGCCGAGATAGTGCGCATCTTTGTAGCCAACACGGAGATCAGCTCAGCATTCCCAGCGGGACCGTCTCAAGTCATGATGTACGAGCTCCTTGCCGAGTCGTGGGGACATCGGGGATTCTTTGACTGGCTGAGCCACATCTCTTTGGAGTACAGCCGCCGACGCGACATTCTAGTTGAGGCTTGTAAGAAGCATCTTCCGCGGGATGTGTGCAACTGGACCGTTCCAACTTTTGGCATGTTCTTGTTGGTACGGCTGGATGTGTCGAAGCATTCTGCGGTAAAGCCATCGGGGCCTCTTGAACTGGCTACTATCCTCGATATCGAGGACAGGATTTACAAAAAGTCCAGTGTGAATGGGGTGTTGGTGACGAAGGGCAGTTGGTTTGCAGCTGAGACGGAGAATGTGAGGGAGGCCTCCCTTCGGTTGACGTTTGTAGCGGCTCCTGAAGCCGCGTTGGAGACGGCCGTTGAAACCTTTGGGCGTACTGTGCAAGAGGAGTTTGAGCGGGCTTAGACTACAGCGCCCTGAGGCCATGAACTACAAAGATGTAATGAATTTACGCATATATACCTAAGCTTTTGCCATTCATCGTCTGTCTCGCGACTGATACCGTTACAAGGCTAGAGGGATCGATTTTGTGTAATCATGTTGGGGTCTCAGTGGAGTTCACGGTGTTCCAACCAACACTGGACTTTGGACCAACAAGACAAGCTGAAAATAATGCAAGAAACTTGTCACGTGAAGCTACATCCAAGGGCTAACACTTTCGTTGGCCGTGGAATTGTCGCCTTGACGGACTGAGGATCAGGTTATGTTCCCCGCGACTGATGCCTGTTCATCTCTTCATCTGTTCACCTTCCCCCCTTTCCCCCATTTACTCGTCTCTCTTCGATCGTGAAAACTTTCCAAGTTGGCATCAGTCTTCGTTGACCCATCTCATCGCTTTTATGTCTTTGAAGACCAAGGCCCCATTCTATTCTCGCTATGAACTCCACCCTGCCTGACTCTCCGCCGTCGGCTCACGCAGCACAAATCCGGCTAATGAAGGAGCGAATCGCTCTCCTCAAGGAGGTCAATGAAGCTCTCTATCAGAACACCCACCCCGTCGACGATCGCAAGACCAGACGCAACCATACTGAGGCAGCCCGATTCGCGCATCTCCCCCCGCTTCCTCCAACACTCCCACGTCCAGACTATTCTCTCACCGCCGATCTCCTCAGCCTCGACGACGAAGAAGTCCGCTTCTACGTAGCCTGCGAAAACGGCTCCGTCGAAGAAGTCGGTTCCTTCGTCCAAAGGACCAACAGCCCAAGCCAAGCGGTCCTCCAGCACGGCCTCGAGCAGGCCTCGTTCGGGAACCAGCCAGCCGTCGCGCGGTACCTGCTGGAGCGCGGCACACCCCTCCACGGCAACGCCTTCAGCCGCGCCCGCCGCGTCAAGACCAAAGACAGATCCTACCTCGAAGACGTCACCATCTTCGACAGAAAACATAGTGGCGGAGAAGACACCCTCATCACCTTGATCCGCGTCTTCCTCGACTTCGGCTGGCACCCAAACCAAGCATGGCGCCGCGCAACCTCCAACGAGAGCAAAACGCCGCTGCCGTACGAGGGCTGCATCGCCAACACACGCCTCGTCGAGCTCCTCCTCCAGCACGGCGCGGACCCCAACATCGCCGCCGACTCCCGCAGCCCAGGCGGCGATGAACCCCCGCTGAACCGCCAGGGAGGCGACGCGCTCAACAGCGCCGCGCGGCTCGGCGACACACAGCTCTTCAACCTCCTCCTCTCCCACAACGCCGACCCGTCCTTCGCCCGCCCGCTGCACAGTATCGTCTCCTGCCAAATCATGCCCCCAGACCTGCGCGGCAGCTGGCTCGACGCCAACAGCTTCGCGCAGACGCCCTTCTCCCCGCGGCGGCGGGCGATGGCGGAGCACATCCTCGCGCGTGCGGCGCCGCCGGAGTTAATGATGTGCGGCGGTTGCTGTACTGCGACATCTTGGACCGCCAGCCGGGCGACTCCTACGAGACGACGGCGTTTGCGCGCGCTTGTGCGGGACAGGACTGTGAATTTGCGGAGTGGCTATTGGAAAAGGGGGCGGATCCGGGGTTGTGTAGGGGGATTGCGCTGCTGCGGCAGTATTGGTCGGAGCCGTGGGTTGGACCGACTGAGCCGGAGGTTGTGGGGGAGCTCATCGAAAGAGTTAAGGGGAGGAAGGCGTAATTGTCTTGTTAGTTGCCACCCTAGATACTCTTGAAGCCTACTACCTAGATTATGAAAGATCGCAAATGAGAGCCCAACTCCTCCTCCAGCCTGACAAACTTGGCAGTGCTAGTTCCAGCGACCTCTTTGTTCGAATGATCTGATGATATTCACGCCTCTGAATTGCTCCTGTTTTCCGAGACCGAGCCAGCACAGACTAACATAACCTTCAACGTGGCCAGGAACCGTTTCTCTCATCCAAGCATCTGATCTCTCATCAGACGACTGAACCACATCCTCAACGACACTCACTCCTACTCTGGATCAAAGAGCAATAGCACAAGCTTTTCTTGGCATTCTTAAATGATACAATCCCGTGCTCTTGGCGCGCAAAGCAACCGTTTTCTAAACCACAGACCCCTTCGCCCAAGTATTACGCAAAAAGAAAACGCCCCACCGTCCGACAAACACCCACAAAAAGTCTAACTAATAGAGTCCTGAATGACATTCTTCATCAGCTCGTGGTTGTGCGAGTAGTCAATCTCGACGTCCACGACGCACACTCCGACGTGGCTCAGGGCCTCGCGCATCACGCCCTCCAGCTCCGACGAGCGGGTGACGCGCAAGCCCTTGGCGCCAAAGGCCTCGGCGTAGCGCACAAAGTCGACGCCGCCGAGGTCGACGCCCGAGCTGCGGCCGTACTTGTCGACCTCCTGAAACTCGACCATGTTATACTTTCCGTCGTTCCAGACGAAGTGCGTGATGTTGCAGCCCTGCTGGACGGCGGTGACGAGCTCCTGGCCGGAGTAGAGGAAGCCCCCGTCGCCGCTGATGCTGACGACCTTGCGGGAGCATGGGGGCTCCTGGGCGAGGGAGGCGCCGATGGCCCAGGGGAGGGCGACGCCGAGGGTCTGCTGGACGTTGGAGACGAGGAAGGACTTTGGGCTGTAGGCGAAGTAGAAGCGCGAGAGCCAGATGTACATGCTGCCGACGTCCGAGGCGACGGTCGGCGACGGCGGGAGGA
The DNA here is from genome assembly GCA_025328345.1 of Colletotrichum sp. SAR11_59. NCBI lineage: Eukaryota > Fungi > Ascomycota > Sordariomycetes > Glomerellales > Glomerellaceae > Colletotrichum > Colletotrichum sp. SAR11_59. Next base: position 523,618 of record JAKMXC010000001.1, on the reverse strand, counting down.
GGCCCTGCATGAGCTTGATGAAGTGAAGAGGGTGGACGGGGCCGTCGCCGGTCTGGCCCAGGGCCTGGGGGCTCTGCTCCCAAGCGTGGAATTCGGCAAAGATCTCTTTGGAGACGTCGAGCTCCTGTGGGCGGGAGACGGTCGCGAGGATGTTCTGGAGTGCCTTGATGTTGGCGGCGATGGAGCCCACGAGCTCGAGACTTGGGTTGTAAAAGGCGCCATAGTCGGCTGGGATCCAGTCCAGGTGAAGGATGTCGAGATTCTTGTTCTTGTGCCAGGCGTCGGCGTCGTACTCGGACTGATCATAGCCAGCGACGATGGCCAGGTCGGCTTGAGAGAGAAGTTTGTCGCCGGGCTGGTTACGGAAGAGGCCGATACGTCCGTAAAAGAGATGTGCCAGCTCCTTGCTGATGGATCCAGCGGCCTGGAAAGTCTCGACGACGGGGATGGGGTGCTTCCGGAGGAACCCGTGGACCGCCTCAACAGCCTCGGGCGTAGCTGCCCTCGCCCCGAGGAACAAAACGGGAAACTTTGCGTTCTGGATCATGGACGCTGCCCTGCTTAGAGATGCAGATGGTGAAGTGCCATACTCGGGCGGTACGAAGGCCGTCTCTGGTAGTGCAGGAATAGCCGTCTTGGTGCCCGCGGTCATGATATCGATGGGCAAGCTCACCGCAGTGGCGCCTTGCGGGTAGGCTGCTGCAGTCCTGAAGGCATCCAGCATGATCTCGGCGATCTGGTCGGGATGCACGGCGCCGGTGGCCTTCTTGGTGACGGGCTGGAGGAGCTGGACGCCGCGCAGGCTCTGGTGCGTCTTCTTGGCGGCCTGCACACGCTTGACGTCTCCGACAATGGCCACGACAGGCGCGCCCTCGTCGTTGGCGGTGACGAGTCCGGTGACGAGGTTGCTGGTCCCCGGGCCTGAGGTGGCTATGCAGACTCCCGGGCGGCCTGTGATTCTGCCGATGGCGCCGGCGATAAAGGCGGCATTCTGCTCATGGCGGCAGACGACGAGCTTGATCTCGGGGCGGTCGATGAGGGCGTTGAAGACGGAGTCGATCTTGGCGCCGGGGACGCCAAAGATGTGCTTGACGCCGGCGGCGATAAGGGAGTCTATCACGACGTCGACTGTTTCTGTAGACATGGTGAGGGGTACTGAGGGGATGCTCTCTTTGTAGAGTGTCAGTGTTAGGTGGTGATAAAGATGAGAATGTAGGAAAACTGAAGCAGCAGCAGGGCTGTAGATGTGTCTCACGCTGCTTTCATCGAAGCAGAGGGATATTGCCGCAACAACGTGCCAAGGATGTCGGGAGAGGAATGTTGGGCAAGATACGGACCATCTCACGATGCGGTCGCCGGTGTGGAGAAAACAAAAGCCGCAGTAGCCCCTAGCGCGCTCCGTTCGCTCCCGCCGGCATCTCGTTCGTCAGGTCACTCAGTCACCTCATTTTTGTGGAAGGCTTGCTGCTGCTGCTGCTTCTGAAAGCTCCAAAAGCTGCCGGCGATGCCGCAAGCACGTCGAACTGACGTCAGCGCCGCCAGGTGGAACCCAAAGCGCACCTCACTCGGTGTTCTGTTAGTGTCCATACCTACCACTGATAGCTACCGCTGTTAGTAGCTAGGTACGTTATCCAGTGACACTGCACGCGTGATGATGACTCAACAAAAACATGCAGCAAATGCAACGCACGATAGGGACTTTCGCTATGGAGCTCCTCCATAATTGTTGAAGAAGGTTCCCCGTGCAAGCCGCGAGACAAGAGAAAAGATCCATCAGAAAGGAAAGGAAGAGAGAGCAAGTAAGCACACGTGTTTCCTGCAGTCAGCGAATCACCCAGCGTCCAAAGTCAATTAGGACCTCACAACCACCACCTCCACCACCACCACGATCTTCTTGTGTCTTAGCTTCGACATCCAAACCTTGGCATCTCATACTTGGCATCACTTACCGAGACAACTTTTCTTTTTGCCTTTTCAAACATCAATCATCACAATGGCGGTCAACGAAATCTACCAGTACTCCATCATCTCGGCCCTGATGGACGGCATCGCCTCCACCGGCCTGCCCGTCTCGGAGCTCATCCAGCACGGCGACCACGGCCTCGGCACCTTCCGCTACATGAACGGCGAGATGATCATCCTCGACGGCAAGCTGTACCAGATGAAGTCCGACAACACCGTCATCGCCGTCGATACCAGCCCCGCCAGCGACGCCGTCGCCCCCTTCGCCATGGTCACCCGCTTCCGCCCCGACACCCGCATCACCGGCGCCTTCGACGACAAGAAGGGCCTCTTCGCCCACCTGTCCGGCCGCCTGCCCGACTCCAAGAACTACTTCCTCGCCATCCGCATCGAGGGCGTCTTCAAGAACGTCACCGTCCGCACCGCCGGCGGCCAGAGCAAGCCCGGCGAGAGCATGCGCGAGGTCGGCGCGAACCAGGCCTCCCACACCTTCAAGGAGCCTGTCCGCGGCACTGTCATTGGCTTTCGCTCGCCAGAGTACACCCAGGGCATCAGCGTGCCGGGCGACCACATGCACTTCATCACCGAGGACCGCACGCAGGGTGGGCACATCTTGGCCCTTGGCACGGAAGGCGAAGTTGAGATTTCGGCTGCGCTGATTTCGCAGTGGCGGGTTGAGTTGCCGACGAATGATCAGGAGTTTAAGAAGGCGGGGTTGGTGGTTGATGCGGAGGGTATCAACAAGGTCGAGGGCTGATGACGGCTTAGAAACTGGTATCAACATCCCTTACAATAGAAGTCTAAAGCAAGCATAAGAATTGGTTCAAGTTCTACAAGAACAGCCCACGATTTCAACTGTGGAATAGTTAGAAACATTCGTCTCCATTAATCAGTCAGTTTTGATGAGGAGCAGTTCGTCACATTTACGACAGAACAGGCAGGCGAGCGAGTGTTTGAAAAAAGTGACGTATTAATTCATGTACAGAGAAGTTATTGCTGTCGCGTCATCCGCGATGTACAGTCCCCTACGGTATCTTGGGGGAAAGAGGGTATGCCATAAATGCAAGTTGCGCCATTCTATAGGATATCTCCCGGGACGTTGTTCGTCATGTCCCAAATGCCAATTTTAATCTACCAAGAATCCGTGCCGAAAAGTTGCTTCACCCACCCCTTAGTTGGAGGTGTAAGAGCAGCTGTTGGGGACAACAGCCTGGACGGCGCGGACGGAGATGCCGAGGCAGTCGGTGTTACCAGCAGGGTTCGCGACACCAGAAGAGACCCAGATGGACCAGGCGCCCTCGATGCTGTTGGGGCAGGCGAGGAAGCCGGCGCCGTCGAGGGTGAGGTCACCGAAGGCGTCGATGGCCCAGCCGGTGCGCTCGCCGTTGCGGGGGGCGGACTGGGCGCCGGTGGTGTAGCCGAGCTTGCCCTGGCCCATGCCGGAGCGGTCGGCGTAGAGCTGCTGCGGGGTGGCGGAGGCGGCGTAGAGGTAGAGGCCGCCGTCCTGGCCGAGGGTGAAGGTGGCGGACTCGGTGGCGTTGCGCTGGTCGCAGGTGGCGTTCTGGGACGGCAGCTGGAGGAAGATGGAGGACTTGGCGGCCTGGAAGGTGGAGAAGTGCACCGGCGACGTGGAGCGGAGGGCCATCAGCTGGAACTTGGCGTCGGCGGGCAGGGTGTTGTTGGTGGCCGTGCCGTTGGTCGCGGAGAAGGTCGGGAGGCCGGAGACGGCGGCGACGAGGGAGGTGAGAGCGGTGAGGGCCTTGAACTGCATTTTGGCGGTTTGTTGGTGGTTGGTTGGTTCTACTAAAGAAGAAAGGTGTAGGAAAGTTGTGGTTGTGGTGAGTTGATGATGTTCTGGAAAGACTGTAGTGGTCGGAAGATTATCTTTGATTAGATGGTTGTTGAGAGTGTGTGAGTGTGGTGAGGATGGTCTTCTACTTATCAGGGAGGATTCGCCGGTCACCTTATATACCAACTTGACGATGGCAAAGACTTCTACCTGTTGGCCGGTGTGCCACTTCATTTAGCCAGGGGCACTCAGTGCACAGCACCAGCACTGCCGGGGGCGGCGAAGATCTTCTCGTAATGCCGACCGGGGTCACATTTTGCGGAGCCCGATTGACATCATGGGCCTCACTTGGTCGACAAAGTGGAGAGCCGGACAAATACGAGAGGAGCCTCACAAGGTAACAAGGGCTGCACCGCTGCAGGGCTCATGTGCGTTGGGCTGCTGAGCTTTCTTGGCGATGAACTGGCTGCCGTCCCAGCCACAGGAAACTGGAGACGGGGAACACAGAGAGACCAGCTGAACGGGACAGCCGGTGGCCTCGGAAGCCGCACGCCGCGAGGGGCGCCGATTGGTTCGGTTTGCTCGATTTAGCACCAGACCTTCTTTTCTCTGGAGGCCAACGGCCCACGAGACGATTGGAATTGGAGTGGTTGGTTGGTTTGCCGTGGCACTGCAAAGACAGACAGACTGCGCCCCCCAGCCCTCTCTTCTCTCTTGCTCTCAACTCTGTATCCGTAGCGTAGCATCCAGAATTAACAGACACGGTAAGGACGGGTTCCCGCATGTTAGTCCTTACAACACACTTTGCCGCAATTTTCTTAATATAGGGCAGAGACTCGGGCAGTGATGTCACAAACAAACGACCAAAAGAGCCCCACGTCCCCTATTTTAGCCAAGAGGGTCCCCTCTCTCGACGCTAGATTAAGGGGGGTAACGTAGCATGCCCAACATGACAACCGCCTCTTTTCTTCTTCTTGCCCGCGGTTTCATTCACAAAAGAGCCAATATCGAACGTCAAGTAAGGGCTGGGGCGAGGCAAGGAGGCAACAGAGTCCAGACGCTAGAATGATCACGGCGTGAGCTAATGCTCTGCTCTACGTGAAACTGACGCGGGCTTCTCCCCTGCGCGCCTGCCCTGTCGTGCCCTGCCTTCTGCCTTTTCTTCGATAACTCCGAACCGGAAAACCTTAACTATTAATAGCCCGAGTCACAAAAGCGGGCGGAACCGTCGCCCGACAATCGCTGCGCTTAACGTCCTAGAGTGACTGCTGACCAAATCTTTTTTGCTGTGCAATGCTAGGCAGAGGCTATGTTGTGTTTCCTCCAGTGGCCTAAAAGCGCTGGTCGCGCTCGGCTGACGGCAAGCTTGGAGGCGACTTGCTCCCATGAGTCGTGCGCTTCCTCGGAAACCCGCCAGATCGTCGCTGCGCTACCCGCCAGAACCATTCTACAGGAAACACACCTTTATCGGGGTATCTCAACCCCTAGTGCGGCTGATGGGTGGGAAGTTGGTTTCCTATTCGTTGGGTCGTCCCTATTTTCTAGTGACCCTGTAGCACTCCAAGTTTTCACGCCTGTTGTGCGACATGGTCTGATTTGAGCCCCATCAAATACCCTGGGGCTGCCTTCGGACGATCTGCTTGCTGTCCCCAGAACAATTCAAGTTGGGACGGGCATGGGGAGAGGGGAGAAGGGGAGGGAATTCCACGGAGGGACCCGTTGGGTATCCCGCGTCCCCAGTTTAACCTCCTCCGCTCCTCCTCACTTTGATATGTATTTTTGTTTTTTTCTTGTCTCTCGGGTTTTTCGGTGGAGACGAGGTCAACAGAAGACAAGCCCAGGGCGAGTCTGGAATTTTCGAGAAGAACGTTGGACGGTCGGGGGAATTACCCTGCGTGATATGCCATTGAATCATATTGACGTCTCATTGAAGGACGAATTTTCACACTAGTAGTCATGTTATGTGAGCTCCCGCCACCTCGTGTTGTCTCGCCGGTTCTTCATATTCACCAAGCTAACTAGCCGTCACCCTTGCGATCCACCATCAGAAAGATCGACAGGTCGGTTGCAGCAAACCCCAATCCTCGATAATTTGCGCACCCAACCAGATAATTCGCTCACCGAGCAGAGGGCGCCGATCAACCGCAAAAGTCCACTGTCTGGCCGAGATATCCAGACCCAAGATGGAGAGATAAAGCCAGCTGGGGGTTTGCTCCGTAAAAAGGTCCAAGAGAAATCTTCACGTGTGGCCGTTGACAGCAACACGGACAACATGATTCAGCAGATCTCGACGATCAGGTCAACGAGTCAAACGTGCACATCCGCATCTCCAGAACTGCGGGCTGAGCTTATATGCGTTTAGTGTGATCATCCCTACAGCGTTCCTATCATAAAAACTCTGAATTTTGGGATGAATCGAGCAGGGCACAACCAACCGGCTGACCGCCTTCGTCTGAAATCTCGATGTTTTGCTTTTTTCCTGTGTGTAACGGTGGTGTTGTTGGTATAAGACATTGTGATATTCATCCAGCCGAGATTAATACCACCATGCTTTATTAACAGTACCGCCTCCCCGTGCAACCCCGCGGCAAGCAGCCAGAAACAAATCCTTCGTTATGCTGGCCAGAAACGTCGTCTGCACTTTAGCCGGCCATGGGCGACAATATCGGAGAAAATGCAATTGAAGGTTTATCTCTCGAAAAAAGCTATCCGTCCAGCGATTTTGAGTAATGTTGGTGCGGACTGCGCCTATTGGCTGATGCTAAATCTCGAGAGGTCTATGACTGAGGAAGCCGGTCTACGATCAGGCGGCGCAGCAGGAAATGGCATGCTGTCGGACAAACCGCGTCCGATGAACGGAAGCATGGCTCGCTTGATGAAACCGTTCACCCTGACATCCATTTCCATCGGAGGGAAATCCGGTGCTGCCAAAGTTAGCAGCGGGCGATCCGTGCAGGCTGTTTAATCTGGCCTGCGATTATGCAAGGCCCATGTGTGTGTGGGATGCCGTGTCGAGCATTAGGCCTGAGAACTGTTGCTGCCCTTAGGGCGTGAAACTCCTCATAGATTAATTAACTTTTTAGGTTAGCTAGCGTTATATAGGCATAAAAAATAACAAAAAATAAAATTTTAGAGGGATACTATACCTCTTTTAGTATAAGTTTAGCGTTATATAATAAGTACCTACTCTAGTTAGAATTATATATAGTTACTTTTTTTATTTATAAAATATCCTAATTAATAGGGGTTTAAAATAGGGGTAGTTAATATAAAATTTAACTAAAAAAGCTTTTTTAGTATAATTATTAAGAAGTAACTATTACTACTAACTTTTTAACTTTATATTAACTTTTAGCTAATATAAGCTAAAAAAAACTATAAATTCTAATATTAACTTAAATACTCTTATAACTACTATTATAGTTAATATAATTAATAATAACTTTTATATTAATAATAAGAGAGTTAATAGATATACTTTATTTAGAATAACATAGTAGTAATAACGTTAATATAACTTTAAAAAAAGCTACTATTAAGGTTAGAGAACACTTTAGTTATAGTAATATTAAGTTTAGAGAGATTTTCTACTTAACTAAAGTAGAGTTTATTTCTCTCATAGATTAGTTATAAAAAAGAAACCTGTTCTATAATACTAAATACTAAATAGTAGAATAAAAAATCCTAATTTTTCTATATATTATTAAGTAGTTAGTAACTTAGTATAATATAATATTAATATTTAGTATATTATAGATCTCTATATTAAGGGTTTTTATTATTATACTTAAGGCTATATATATTATTTATAAGTATTTTATTAAGTTACCTAACTAAATATATATTTCTAAAGAGATTAAATTTAATAAAGATATAGTATAGTTTAATAGCTATATTAAAGTTATTAATAGTATATATATTTTAGTATAAGTTACTATTAATAACTAAAAGAGGTTCTATAATAAGAAAAGCTAGTTAGTTTAAAATATACTTATAGTAATAAAGTTTAACTATAATTTTATATATATACTTACTAATACTAAGGGATTAATAAATAATACTACTTTACTAACTTAAGATTTACTAAAAATTATAGAAGTATTATAATACTATTTAATAGTAAAAGATATTACTTAAAAGACTTTAATAAGAAGTATAGACTAATAACTTAAAAAGAACTTTATAATTTATAGTACATATACTTATAGATAAAAGTTAAGGAAGTATTTAGAGTTTTAAAGAAAATCTTTATAATTCTAAAAAGAGGTCCTCTAGAGTATAACTTCTAATTATAAGTTAAAGTTAAATATATAGTAATAAACCTATATAACCTTATTAAAATTAAAGAGAGAGATTAATAAGAAGTAGAAGACTAACTTATAGTATTTAAAAAAGTAGAAATTTTAGTTACTATAATAATAAGAGTAAATAAATTTATAGGTAGTAAAAATAAACTAGAGATTTACTAATAGTTATTAATTTAATATTAAGATTAGTAGTAAACGATATAATAGAAGTAGTAAGAAGTATAATTAGTAAGTTAGAAGTTAATATAATTAGTAAAAAGTAGTAATATTTAATTACTTTTTTTAATATAATATTTAATATAATATTTAGTTCTTTTTTAATTTCTCTACTTTACTAACTTTTACTAATAAGAACTTCTTATTACTTTTATTAATATTATTAGTAGATCTTTTTTAAACGCTAAAAATAATTTTATAAAGTAAATTTTAGATCTATATCTTCTTATTAGTTTAAAAAAGTTTAAAGTTTTTTAGTTTAAAATCTTATTAACTACTCTCCTAGTTACTTTCTATACTAATTTCTAAAACTTTATTAATTTTACTACTACTTCTAATTATTTTATTATTACTATTACTTCTACTCTCTTCTACTTTATTAACTTTACTAGCTTTTATATTACTACTTAATAGGTTGAATCTCTCTAAGAATAATAACTTTAATATCTCTAGTAGTATATTAAATATAGAAGTATAAAAAAAGTTATTTTTAAAGTATAAGCTAATATTTAAAATACTATTAAATCTAAACTAATACTAAAAAATAATACTATAAGTCTTAATACTATAAGTAATTATTACCTTACTTTAGATATTATTAGATTATTTAAACTACTATATATTATCTATACTACTTTATTTCTAATACTTTATTATACTTATACTACTACTACTTTCTTATTAATAATTAAGCTATTTTAATAGACTATAAGAATCTTATCAACTAAACTAAAACTTAAGTTAGTATTATTAAAATCCTAATTAGTAATATATTATCTCTATATTAGTTTAGTTAGTATTAAATTAATAACTACTACCTCCTCTATATTATTATTATCCTCTTAATAATACCTCTACTTACTTACTTTAATAATATTAGCAGTCTAGTTAACCTATATAAGTAGGTATTACAGTTCACTCTATACTTTTTTTCATAGTACTAAAACCTAATAACAGCACTTTAACCTATGCCTAATCTTAATAAAGTAAATAAATAAATCTTAGTATAACTAGTTATTAACGCTTAGCTTAACTTATCCCTAGCTATATAGAAGAGGGTAAGTAGGTAAGTAGGTAAGTAGTAGAGTAGTAAAACGTACTAGCGAGAGCGTTATTCATAACGCTATTATTCGTAAGAACGTCGTTTATAACGTCGTAAAGGTGTCGTCTATAATGTAGCTAGAGCTTAGTGATAGCTTAAACTTATACTTAAGGGCGTAAACTTAATAGTATAACTCTTCACGTAGCTAAAAGGGTTCTTATAGCTATAGTATAATAACTTAACTATTTAAACGAGGCCTTAAGCTTATTCTTTATATCCTCCTATATATGTAGCAACTATAATAACTTTCCTATCTTTCCTACTTATTATAACTCTATATAAGCTAAGTAAGGCTATATTAGATAACTTAATCTATAAAACTAATATTAATAAAGTTAAAGGTTTTAAGTTTAGTAACTTTCTCTTTACTAATAAGAAAACCCTCTTTAAATTCGCCTAGAAGTACCTACTTAAGATAGCTAATAAGAGCGATATAATAGAGTTATATAGCTTTAAGATTAATATAAAGATAGTTAAGGCTATTAATAACAATCTTAATACCTATAATTACTTTATAGGCTTCCTTAAGATAGCTAAAGTAACTTGAGCGGTTAGTAAGTTAGGAAGGGTAAATATATTGAGAGGATAGCTAATAGTAGCAGGGCTCTTCCCACGTTAAGACTACGTAGTAGGGCGGAAGACGTTGTCTAAACAGCGCGACAGCATAGAGGCCTTAGGGCCCCCACGCCTGGCGGAGCTTACAGCGCAGACGTCCGAACGGCGGAGGAGACTTAGAAGACGGGCGCAGATCGAATATGGCGTGAAGGGCGGGTGCGGCTCGGAGGAGCCTTGGAGATGGAGGCGGCTGGAGGAAGACGGTTGAGGCTCGTTATAGTGTTCAAAGTCGGAGGAGCGTGGAGGCGAAGATGATGTCTAAGTAGTCACGTGACCTAAAGGTTGTTAGTAGAGGGCGAGGGGACCAGTCTAGCTTTCGTAGTTAATACTAGTTAAATTTCACAATATAAGGCTAGCGGCCCCTTACTTTAATAATATTATTACTAGTTAGCTTAATACTAACCTATAAGTTATTATATAAAGTATATATATATAGTATATTAATATAATATATACTATTATACTTTAGATTTTTTCTAACCTAGTTATTTTATATAGAGTTAGTAACTTTAATCCTACTTATATTATTATTATAGCTAGCTCTTAATTTATTAACTAACTAGAAGACTTATTAATACTTCTAGTATATATTAATAAACTTAATAGTAAAGTTAGTAACTATAAACTAACTAATTATAATAGAAAAAGCTAAGTTTATTAGTTTAACTATAAGGGGCTAACCTTCAGTTTGTTCAACTTAAGGGTGCCTCAATTATAGCAATCTAAGCTAAAGAAAGGAAGTTTCTAAGATGCTCCTTATATAGGAGAAAAACAGGTATAGGGCGCCTATTAAGTAAGTGTAGTTACTAAAGGTAGAATTCCTAGTAGTTTATAGTATTACCTAGACGTAATAAGTAGGTATAGTTTATAATATATACTCCCCTCTTCTAGCTCTTATATAAGTATAGGTTTAGTATAGGTTAGAAGTAGTTAATATAAGCTAAAAATAGGCCTAGAACTTTATTAATCTAGACTACTAACTATATTATACCTTATAAATAAATAATATAATAATATAATTTTTTATATTTAATTTACTTCTAGTTTTTCCTTCTCTTATTAACTTATATAGTAGTAAGTTACTTAATCTTTTATGCTGTTATTTAACTAACTTTTTATTATTATAGCTATATTTTTAATATACTTTTAGTCTATTTATCCTATAAGTTAATTAAATCTAAATCCTTATTAAACGTTAATTTATATAGATCTAGCTACTACTTACTTAGCTTCTATAAATAGCGCCTCCTATATATTATTACTTACTTTTTCCCTATTATTTTACTATAATTAACCCTATTTAGCTTACTTTCTTTAACTCTAATAAAGAGATAAAGTTTCCTCTTCTAGTTAATACTAAGAGCTTACTCTCTAATTACTTTAAGTTTATTAGTTTCTTTAATAGTAAGAAGCTTATCCTTAAGGACTTTAATTTCTAAGATAACCCCCTCTATAATTTTATTTAGTCTCTCCCTACTTATTTTATTACTTAGGAGCTTACTTTTATATACTATTTAGTTATTTACTTATTACTTTTTTAATATTCTACTAAAGCTTTTATAAGTACTAGCTTATATTTAGTAGTATTCTCCTAGATAAAACCTAAAGACCTACTTATATAATCTTTTACCTAAAGTATATATCTACTATAACTAAAGCTAAAAAGCTTAGTAATATTATAACTTACTATAATATCTTTAAGTAAAGTATATTAATATACTATTTTTAGTTTATTATAAAGGTTAACTATTCTTAAGTAATATTACTTACTATATCTACTATTCTAATAAAGCTATTAAGTCTACTTATATTAATATAGATACTACTCTTCTACTACTCTAATCCTATAAAGCTAATAATCTACTAGAGTAATAAAAGTATAATCTACTACTATAAGGAGTTTACTTCTCTTAGCTATAACTATCTTATATATTATAATATTAATAAGTAAGCTTTAGTAAGTCTTTATTATCTTACTACTTTAGTTTAAATATTAACTTTTTATTAGTTCCCTATATAGCTTAAAGTTTATATAGAGCTCCTCTATACTATCTCTATCTAAAGCTATAAGATTTACGCTAAGCTAAGGAGAAGTATATTACTAAGGTTACTACTAAGGCTACTATTAGTACTAATACCTCCCTTACGCTTTCTACTAGTTCTCCTACTATTCCTATCTTTAGTACTCTTATTACTACTTCTACTTTAATATTACTCTTAGTTAAGTTTAATAAAGCTTAGTTATACTATCTTACTTAAGCTTACTTAGATATAGCTAAAGTCCTCTATAAAGTTTATTATAACTTTATCTTATCTTTATTTATAAGTTCTAACTACTTCTTAGTTTATTAATACTACTATTACTACTTATATTAAGTAAGAGAAATAAAGGTCTTATTCCTAAAGTTTTTATTTTACTTATTATTTGCCTATTTTAAGCTTATTTTAGCCTTATTATACCTTTCTATAGCTTTATGCTATAATAAAGTCTTCTTACCTCTCTTTAACTTCTTAATTATAACTTACTTTACTATTAATTCCTTTATTCTACTCCTATTTATATACTACTATTAGGTTATAATATTATATACTAAAGGTTGCTATTATTCTTATTTATTAAGCTATACTTTTCTTTAAATTTATTAACTACTTAGTTATCCTATAGGGATTATAAGGGTTTCTAAGTAAGCTAGCTATAACCTATCTATTTAATAAGTAACTTATAATACTTACCCCTACCTATATATTTCTATTATACTACTAAGATAGAATTAACTTCTTATTTATCTTCTCTATTTTTAAAGATTAGTAATAGTTAAAAGTTATTAACTTTCTAGCCTAAGAGTAAGTTATTTATAGTATAATATAATAAGCTAATATGAAAATAGTTATAAACCTTACTTAGAACGTTTAACTTAACTATAATTAGTAAGATTACTTTAATTACTTTATACTTTAGGTATAGCTAATCTAACTTCTTATAAAGTTATTCTATATAGAAGTTTACTAGTAATAATTAAACCTTATTACCTACTTTATAGTATTCTACTAGTATCTTTTTAGCGTTTACTAACTACTCTATAGTTTATTAAGCTACTATAATAGTAACTTAGGCTAACTTAGTAGTTAACTTTAGTTTACTAATAAACTTATTAGTAGCTAATTTACGTAAGTTTACTAGCTTTAATATAAGCTAAACTACTAATATTAAGTTAATATAATATCTATAAGTAAAGAAGAATAAGCTTACTCCTATTATAGCTATATTATAACTATTAATTACTAGTTAAATAGATAGTAAGTAAACCTCCTAGTTATCTTAAGTAAAGTTAACTATTATCTATAGGACTACTTAGATTTCCTAGTTAAAACGCTTAGTTACTTTATCTATCTATAGGTAGAAAGTAATACTTAAATATTATTTAATTTTAGTAAATATATAAAATTATTACTAAAACTAGCTTATTTAGTTACTACCCTTATTACTAACTATTAACTTTAGTATATTATAAAACTAGTAATAATAGTTTATAAAGTGTTCTATATATACTTCTATATCTATAGATATTATCCTTTCTAAGGTTATTATCTTTAAAAGTCTATTAACTATTACTTAGAAGTATCTAGATCTTATCTTTACTATATATAGGAGATCTATTATAAAGTTTATAGTAAAGTTATAATATAGCTATTTTACTACTAATAATAGCTATAAGAGCTTATGTTTTACTTATTACTATATCGTTCTATAACTATAGCTATTATAGTTCCTTATAAATTAGTAGATAGCTAAAAACTACTTTAGCTAGAAGTATTACTAAGCTAAGATAGCTAATATATTATTTTAACTAAAGTAGCTAGTTATTATTAAGTTATAGTACTTCTAGATTAACTATATTTAGAAAGTATTCTATAGGTAGTCTTTATTTATTAATCCTAATACCTAAATTTAATCCCTAAATATTAATTAGTTAAAGGTATTAATACTATACTTAGTAATTTATAGTTTTAAGCCTAACTAGGAGGGGAAATTTTAGTCTCCCCTTTTTACTATAAAGTAAGCTTTTTAGTACTAATTATTACCTATTTATACTTTATTTTAAATATATTAAAGTATTAAGTCCTTAAATACTATTATCTTAAGGACTCCTATAGGTATTAACCTATATACTTTTTTTAAAGCGAAGTTAGAGATTATCTATATTACCCTTCCCTTTTCTCGTTTATCCTCCTAACTTTTTAAAGTGTCTTATTTATAGTATAAGAGCGCGTTAAATATAGCTATAAAGTAGCTTAATTAGTACTCTAAGAAGAAATTATATCTTAATAGCTATTTAGCTTAGTAGCTTTAACGCTCTATTAAACGCTACTTTTATATAAAATATTTAAAGCCTTTATAGTTAGTTAAAACCTTAAATCTAAAGTAGCTTCTTAACTCTATATCCTATATACCTAAGTATATAATAACTACTAATAGCTCCTTATTATAGATTAAGTAGTTATATTAAACTAAAGTTAGCTTCTATAAGTAGAAAGTAATAAGATACTATTATCTTTATAAGTCTTCTTAAGTTAATACTCCTCTTAGTATAAACCTTAAGTAGTCTATCTTAATAGTTATTAGAACTTATAGGTTAAAATAGTATAGGACTAAAGTAGTTAGAAAATAGTATTTAAACGTCTAGAATATATCTTCTTATTCCTTACCTTAAATAAATAAAACTCCCTTCTTTATAAGGAAAGTAAAGAGCTTTATAACCTCTAAGTATTTTAATATAAATATTTAGTAGTAGTTAGTAAACCTAAAGAAACTTTATAACTTTTTTATAGAAGTAAGTACTTCTTATTTAATAATTACTTATACTTTCTCTATATTATAAGTAATATTTTTACTTATTTTTAGGATAAACTTTATATACTTTACTATTTTTATAGAGAACTTATACTTTACTAAGTTGAAGTTAAAGCTAGCTTCTTTAAGTACTTAGAAGACCTTATAAACCTTCTATTTATAGTCTACTTAAGAGCTACTATTATAGACTAATATATTATTAATATAAGCTATTATAAAATTATTAAAGAACTCCTAGAGTATACTATTAATATATTATTAGAACGTTACTAAGGCTCTACTTAGCTTAAATAAGTAAACTAGCTACTTAAAGAGCTTATATTATATATAAAAAGTAGTCTTCTCTTAGTATCCTTCTATTATATAAATCTTATAGAAAGCTATTATAATATTTAACTTAATATACTATTTTACTAAACTAACTCTCTAGAAGGTCTCTTATATTAAAAGTAGAAAGTAATAATCTTATTTTATAATTATATTTAGTACCTAGTAATTATAATAAAACTATAATCCTTTATTTAGTTTTTAGACGAAGAAGATAGGTATATTAGTAAGTAACTTACTAGCTTAAATAAACCCCTTATTAAGGAGGTTAATAAGTATCTTTTTAAGTATTAATAGCTCTTCCCTTAATATATTATAAAGAGAGCTTTAAAATAAAGGTACTTCTTAGCTAGAGGTATTATATTTAAAGTAGATTTTATAGTTTATACTAGGGCGACTTAAAAGTAAAGGATATAATTTAGTAAGTTTAAAGAGCTTTATAAACTTATTATAAATATATTATAGTAGTCTCTTAGAATAATCCTCTAGTTTCTTTACTTTAAGTGCCTTTTTAATATCTTTTAAGTTTATAGCTTATATCTTTATTACTATTACTAATAGCTAGCCTCTATTAACTTTTTAGTAGATTACTATAAATAAAGTAGTATTTAACTAGTAAGCTTCTTAGATTTCTCTTATTCTTTAGAGCTCTTCCTATCTTTATAGGGTAATAAAGATCCCTACTTTCCTATAAAATACCTACTTCTCTACTATATTATATATAATATTATTTTATTCTATCTATAGTTTTCCTAGGAAAAAGTTAGTATCTAGTCCTTCTATTATATAAGCGAAAAGTTACTATATATAGCTTCTAATTTTAAGGTATAGTATAGCTACTCCTTTTATAATAGTTTAAGCTAAATTATTAATAAATCCTTATAATTATTACGCTTAGTAGTTAATATATAGTAAATAGAGGTAGTAAGTATACTAGTAGTTTACTATTATATAGATATTATAACTATAGTCTATTAAAGCGTTAATAGGAATACCTTTATTAACTTTAACTACTAATATTATAAAAGGCTTATTTATACTATATTCTAACTAAAATAGTTTCTAGTTAGCTTACTCTTCTTCTATTATCCCTAATACCTGATTTTATACTAAGGTTATTTATTTCCTAAGTTAGAAATATCTTCTTCTTTCTTAGTCTCCTCTAAGTCTAAGTATATTATTTCTTTAGTAGTTTTTACTACTTTAAGACTATCTTTTAACCTCTTAGCCTTTTAATAATCCTTTTATAAGTAGCTAACTTAGTTATATTTAAAATAATAATATATTTCTTTATTAAAGCTCTTAACTATTCCTTTATATAAGGCGTATACTAACCTTATTATCTTAATATCTCTATTTATATCTACTTTTAGCTATAATAACTTTATTCTAAAAGTAATAAGCTAGCGTAAAACGTTATAAACATAGTATAACCCCTCTAGTTTCTAAGTAATATCCTATATAAAGCTTATATACTTAGTATACTTATAGGGGGTTAAGTAGTTAACTAGATAATTAAGAAGCTTATATAATAATACTTTATATAAGTAGTTAATCTAGATATTATCTAGCTAAGTTATACTACTTACTTCTATAATAGTATATTTAAAGTAGGGAAAGAATAAAATAAAAGCTTTATTATACTTTATCTTAAGCTCTAATAGCTTTCTAAAAGCTTTACTTTCTACGTTTAGGTTACTATAAGTATAATCTAAGTATACTAAGAAAGTATCTAGTTTAAATAAGCTATTACTACCCCTAAAGCTATAGAAAACTATAACTACTAATTAGACTTTAGGTTCTAAGTAGGAGTTAATTAAGTATTATACCTCTTAGTTACTTAAGTAGAAAGCTTAATTTATCTTAATCTTATTATATATTTATTATACCTATATAGTATACTTATTATAGCTTTTTCTAAACTTAAAGGGGTTAAGGAGGGGCTTTAAGTACTAAATACTACTTATTTCCTAGATAATATCTAGTTCTAAGAGTAGTAACGCTAGTAGTAATACTAGTAAAGTTACTATAAGGTTTAGCGTTACTACTACTAAAGCGTTATTAACTATAATAGTTTATATTAGATCTATAGCTAGCTTATTATTAACTTACTATAGAACTATTAGGTTATTAAGTTAGTTACTAAGCTTATTAATAGCTATATAGATTACTTTAAATACCTCTTTATTTACTAGCGCTAGTTCTAAGCTAGTTACTTCTAGCTTAGTTAGCTCTATTTTCTACTTACTATCTATTACGCTATATAACTAGTAAAGTAAACGTTTAAAAAGAGCTTAGATATATAAAAAGCTAACCCTTAGTTTATTTAACTTAGGGGTGCTTTAATTATAGTAATCTAAGCTAAAAAAAGGAAGTTTCTAGGATACTCCTTATATAGGAGAAAAATAGGTATAGGACGCCTATTAAGTAAGTGTAGTCGCTAGGGGCAGAATTCCTAGTAGTCTATAGCATTACCTAGACGCAATAAGTAGGCGTAGCTTATAATATTAACTACTTTAATTAAAGCTAATTTATATACTATCTTTTTATTACTTATAGTAAAGAACCTACTTTACTACTAAAATATTAAATAGATTTTAAAGAATTTCTTAATATAATAAAAGCGCTAAGTTAACTTCTTAAGCTTTAACTTATTAATTTAAATACTACTAGCTTCTTTAGTACTTTTACTAACTTAAGTATTATTAATATTATTAATAACTTAGCTTTTAAATTAAATATCTTTAAAAAGGTTATTAAACTAGGTTTTATTAAGTTATATATTACTTAGCTATATATTAAGGCTAGGATTACTTACTTAGCTTTCTATAGTATTATTATTATTAAATTAAACCTTAAAATCACTTAATTTAATATCTATAAATAAGCTACTTATAGCTATTTATTAGTTTACTAACCCCTCTATTAAGATTAAAGTATTAATACTACTTAAAACAAAACTAGTAAGAAAGTAAAAATATACTAGTAGCTTCTATAAGGGGTAATATAGTTTTAGTAAGCTTTATTAGCTACTACTACCTTAGTAAATACCTTATTTCGTATATATATAGTACTTTAATATTAACCTATACTACAGATCCACCTACTTAGGGTAGCCTAAGTCACCTATTTAACCTAAAAAATTAATTAATCTACGAGGAGTTTCACGCCCTTTTGTTACCGCGGGAGGCCATTCGAGAATTGAAGTAGACGGCGAGAGTAGACGGAGTACTATGTACAGATCATGCCAGTGACGCGACCGAGTCATTGTCGTGTATGAGTCCCGATGCAATGCGCCCTGCTGTCATCGGCCTCCCACTCGTTGATTCCGGGGCCCGAAGCCAAATTCGACGGGTATCCGGACCCTGGATGCGTTGTGTCTCTGAGCTACACTACCTACTCTCTACTAGATGTCGTGTGCGAAAAACTGACAGCTGGATTGGAAAGTACCTTCTGCCCGGACAAACCCCTCTCGTTGACGAGAAGAAAACCACCACAGGCGTCGATTCGACCACACAAGCAATTTGCTCGTCTGAACGAACACAATGGGCATCACCAGCTTATGTCTGTCTATCTCGGGCATGATGTCAATATCGCCTTTGCCGGCTGCTTAATGCCGTTTTGCTTCCGAACCCGAAAAGATACTGCCCAGAAAACAAAGCAACACGCTGGGATTTACCGTGATGCTCGTCTTCCTCTTCGGCGTGCCGACGATATGGACGAAGATGGAGACCATCACTGTGTTCAAGAGTATTAACTAACCACAGCGCTAGATTTGGCGCGGCTTTCTTGAAGTACTTGAATCGCAAAATGATCCTTAGCTTTGTACAGTATCAGGATTGATCCAATACCCTTCGGTCCTCAAAGATCAAAGCAAGTGACGTCTTAATCATATTTGTAGAATCGTATTTAGCTGACCGTACCTCAATTTTAGTAGATCTCACGAACAACGCATCGACACGCTGTAGGCTTCTTCTTCCTTTTTTTGAATACCATAGCCCTCCTCGAGACTTCCCCTCTGCGTATGTTTGCACGAAGACCTAGGCAAGCTGCCCTCGTGCGCACCCGTTCCGCAGACAACAAAATCTCTCCGCCTTACTCGACCATCCCCTTGCAAATAACGCAAATTTTGTTCCTTCGCTACCCTATATTTTGCTGCCTGTGAGGGCACCCCCAAGCTTTGGGCGGCTTGCGACATCAAATGGGGCAGACTTCAGAGAGATTCGACATCATGGTTGGTACTTGGTGATGTGTTCTCTGCTTTGTATTTAGCAAAGCAATATTGCGATGCTCAACAAGAAGCACGACGTGACGATACTCAAAGCCGCTTATGGCCACTTCTGTCGATCCAAGCAAAGTGGAAAGCTTCGGCCACTAGCAAGCACCAGCCTAGCACCGCCGACGCGGCTGTTCGGGTAAATCATGAGATCTGAATACAATGTGCTACGATGACTTCAATTCAACAACTATGAAACCCTAGTCACACCTTCTCTAGCAAAGCTATGTAGGAGGAATATCCTCCGCTTACACCCAATCAACCGAGATCACTGGGCAACCAAATGCTTGCTTTTGACTTTGTCCACCAGCTTTCTCACAATCTCGGGATCATTAGGCCCAATACCCCCAATTATCCACCATTGTTTGCTAAGCGCCAGGCCGTCAAGCAACTCAGGGTCGGCGCCCTTCTCTAGCAACCACTCGGCATACTCCCAGTCTAACGCCGCGCAGGCGTGCGCGAAGGCCGTAGTGTCATAACCACTCCCCTTCTGGATACAAATGCCACCTTGTAGGTGCGGTACCCACTTCACATCGTTGACACCGCTGATGCCGGCGGCGAGAACATGTTCTGCCATCGGCCGGCGCTGGGAAAACGGCACACTCCCCCAAGCGCTCTTCCCCGCATATTCTATCTGGCACGAGACAAGGCTGACGAACGGCTTTGTGATGCGCGGTTCAGCGCCGGAAGCCAGCAGCAGGTCGACGGGGGAGACGTCCCCTAATTGCACCGCGGTGTTGATGGCATCGCCGCCTGAGCTCTTTAGAGGCGGCGCTCCGCTTTCCACTATGGAATGCCTGCCAATATCCGGATTCGCCCCGTGCTGAATGAGCAGCTCAAGGAGCGGCCTGTTAAGCAAACATCCCTTGTACACGAGCGGCGTCCGGCCTTCGTCATCTTGCGCACAGCTCCAAGCCTGGTTCGGGTGCCAGCCCCAATCGAGGTAGAGCTGTATGAGAGGCACGATGTCCTTTGGCGGCTCAAACTCGTCGAATATCGTGGCATCTCTGCCGATGTTGGAGTGGGAGAGTTTCATAGGCTGGTACCGACCAAAGACGTTGCCGTGAAGGAGGGTCCCTCGCTCGAGCAGGTATCGGACGACCGTTGGCTGGTTCCCAAAGGAAGCTTGCTCAAGGCCAAACTGCAAGACTGCCTGGCTCGGGTCGTTGTCTCGGATGAAGGTGGCCACGTGATCGAGGAGGCCTTGCTCACAGGCGACGTAAAAGTAAACTTCGTCGTCGTTGTCAAGACTGATCAGATTTGCTGTGGAAGAGTACTCGGGCCGCGGTAGCTTTGGAGGGAGAGGCGAGAAGTGAGCCCCAGGACACACAGGTCTGGCATCCGTATCCTTATACTTGGAAAAGAAGCGGTTGTGGTTTCGTCGATTTCTGTTGATGGACTCAATGGAACCTATCAGCTGCTTCATGTACTCAATTTGCTGCACGTAAGTCGCCGCAAAGTTGTCGTCCATGATGATTGTTGAAGACGTAACGTTTGTTCGAGCGGAAAGTCTTGATGATGAATGATTTGAAGTAGTGATATGGGGAGAATGGGGGGTCTCGAGTAATTTTCAAAACCCAACGAGAAAGCAAATCATGGGACGCGCAAAGTCGCGGGTTTTGATGCGGCGAAGATAGGCAACAGCGGAGGTGCGGGGAAGAACACGTGATAGCCCACCATCATGATGGACTGACAGGGAAAAACGGGCTGTTATATTTAGAAAAGCCCATTTTGGGGTCCGATATGCTGTTGGACCGTTGGCTTCATGCCGAGCCTGTGGAATAAATGGTCTTGTTGGTGCTGTTGGTTGGATCATTGGTGAAAGACAAACCCCAATGCCACCCAGCTTGCATCATCACATCATTATCAAGAAATAGCCAGCCGATTCTTTTCTCAGCGCCCCCAAAATCTTCAGCTGCCCCAAAGCACCCCAAATTCAGGAACCGCTAAATCAGGGCGGCTCTAGTTTTGTTTCCTTGGAACTGCAGATTGTTGGCCCCCAGAACTAGCCGCCGCAGGTCCAGCAACGTGCATGCAGCTGAGTGCAAGAACAAGCAGGAAAGTCACCAGTTGGTTCCTTCTGATGGAGAAAGTACATGGAACTTGAATTGTTTGAATTGTGTAAAGAGACGTCAAGTGTTGTGTCCTACTTGGCTCATACATGTACCTACAATTGACCTCGTTGGCTTGGTCGGCGAGCATGGCCGATGCCCCCAATGTCCCCCATCTGCTGGTGTGTCATTCTTCACCTAGCCAATCTTTACCCAACCAACTCACCCAACCGACATGGATCATGACCGTCAGTTGGTACGTTTCTTGAAGGTGACATAACGGAAACGAGAAAGACGTGACCGAGATATGGTCATGCGACAGTGTCATGCTAAAGAATATAAGAGCGCAGCATTGCCTCTTACTGTCCGTCTCGTCCCCAGAAGATATCCCAAGTCGAGCATTTTACCATAGTTCTTTTGTTCAATTCGCATAACTACTACAACAGTGATGCTGTCATACACCATCAGTTTTCTGGCATGGCTGCTAGTTGTTGGCACTGCACTCAAAGACGACGATCATCCTCAAGCTATTCGACAAGTTGCGTCAGGTGAGGCTGTAACTTGCCAGTTTTTGCACCAGAAAGAGTTAGGGCTCTGCGGTCCATCAACCGGCGTCCAGACTCAAATCACTACAACGGTAATGCTCCCTGGAGTCGGTGTCTTGTATCATTGTTCTGTTGTACGCTCAGGAACTCACGTGGTTTAGTCCATCGCTGGAGAGACCGGCCCGCCCCCCACCCCGGTGGAAACCACTGCCGCATCAGAGACGACGGAGAGTCCTATTGTCGCGCAACCAGCTTTGACTACAAGTACCACAGTCCAAGATGGCATCACCAAGGAAATCGTCATCGTCAACGGAGGGCCTCTCACATCCCCGGTAACCCTACCGGACCCACTGCCAACCAAGCTAGATCCTTCTGCGACAGAAGTCATATCGAGCGTATCCTCTATCTCATCGGATTTCTCAATCGCTCTATCGACTGTGACCGCCTGGCTCACCCAACCAGAGCAACCGCGGGCGTCGGAAGCCATCAAAGCTGTTCAGCCTCTCGTGTCGATTGTTGGTGGTCTTACGCAAAATATCCCAGGGGGCGTCATAGACACCAATCGCTCAGCTTCACGCTCTGGGGACGGCAGCCTCGCACAGAACCTGAGCTCCCTTATGTGCAAATTGCTCGATGTTCTCCGCGGTCTTCGCACAGGTCTCATTTCGACTGACCCGTCTCAAATCGAGTCTGCCACCTCGGCTGTTTGATCTGGATCGGAAGAAGTAGCAGCAGAGATCTCAAGCGCGGTAGCTAATGTTGGGACCGGTGGAGCTCCGATATCGACAACACCAACTGGAGTGACACGCACGGCGACAACTCCTACCGTGCCGACCCCGATTGACAGCAGTACCGGACTCGAGACCCTTCTCACGACAAACCCGGGACCAACCCTCACCAAAGTTCCGGAGCTTGCAGTATTCCAAACACTGACCGGTGTGACTTACACAACACCGACATATATCACAACAACTTCATCCGGAAGTGATCAGCCCACGATAGTTCCAGGTAGGTGACGCAGATTCAACCGAAGCTAAGACCAATATACGCTAACTTCTATCAACAGTGATCATTCCCTTCTCCGGCCCGCCCCGGATATGTTTTGGCTGTTACTTGTCATTCCCTCCAAGCATCGCCATCAGTGTGCCAGAGTTCTGCATCCAGCTTTCGGCTTGAACATTGGCAGTTGTCCTCCATCTTCAGATACTGACGGAAAAGACGGGGATAACGACGAAGATAAGAAATCCGACTCTCAGTCCTCCACTACGTCTACTTCTTCATCATGTACCACAACCATTACTGCGACGCACGAGAGCGAATTCTGCTCTGTGACGAAAGGTCAGTGGCTTGCTCCAGAGTACATTCAATGATCAATGTTACTGATGGATAGCAGAATCTCCAACGGATGGTAGTCCAACAAAGACTCTCGGGTGCTCAACAGCCGCGTTTACCACAGCCACTGGCTGTTCTGGTCAAAATTCAGCAACCACTTCCACTTCGGAGCTGAGCACCCCGACAGAGTGGTTGTGTAACCCGTCAACCTGCGGTGACACGGATTGCGCGGCATCGAAGAAGAAACGTCGTGAGCTAGCGCCTCGTGAACTGCGAGAGCGCGGCATCCCCGAGCAAGGCGTTTGGCCCGATCCGAGTGACTATCAAAACAATCAAGATGCATTCATGATTAGGGAGACCTGGGAGATTGTCGATCCGCAAGTCTTCTTATCTTACGACGCCAAGGAGGTTAAACTGACTGAGCTTTATCATGGAGACTTCATGACTAGTCACAACTGGATCTCTTTCGAGGACAAAGTAGGAGCCATCTCTGTCCATGGACTTTGGGGGTGCACCTCTGTTGTGGTATTGTCTCGGAGAGGTGCGTGGGCGAGCCATATCTGGGAGATGGCTTTCGCCAGCCGGTGCGATAATTACTTCGCCGACAGAGCCATCTTCGATCTCCACTCGGGAGCCGGAACCAACAACGAATTGACCGCATATAGAGAATGGGGAATTGATGACCTCAGATATCAGGCGGATGCCGGGGACCGCGGTGTCATCTTTGGCGACGGCACGCCAGCCGACAATGATTTGCCAATTCAGGTTTACATCTTCACGCCACGCCATCGTCCTCCGGAGTCTGCGACGGATGAGGTTCGAAAAGATCCAAATTACATGGCAGGAACGCTTTTGTACGGCAAAAGGATTGGGGAGTTACACGATCATCTATATAAAACCTTCTCAGCGACCTCGACGCAAGTGAAAGTCGACGTCATTGACTATGCTCCCAGAACTAAATTGAAGGTATGGGACGGTTCAGGAGAGCGGCCGATGACACCTGATGACTTGGGCGACATAAACATCAAGCAATCACGCGGTAAGTTGCTCATTCAGTACCAACCAGCTCCCGACTGCACTGGGAAGGCCAGCTGGCGGTTGTGGGTCGAAGGAAGACCGCTGGAAGGGCGCACTGCCAGTTGGGATCCTGCGAGCAACCAAATCTTCCAAGGCCAGGCTGCCGGGGGAGCCGCAGCCAAGCGACAGGCCTGTCCGATCCGATCAGCAACTCCCGGTGGTACTTCGTCCGAGCCATCTCAACAGACGAGCCTGCCTGCTTCTGTTCCGACGACTCTTCCGACGACAACTAGGCCTGTGGAAACTCTTACTTCGTCCGCGGAGCCCGCAAAAACCACAACGTCACCGGCTGTCAAGGAAAGCACGACGGCCCCGCCTCCACCGAAGTCGACAACATCAACCAAGCCTCCGCCGCCGAAGCCCACCGAACAGGTTTTGATCGAATTATTGATGGAAGAGGCTTCGCCGTCCGAGCCGGGCCAATCACCCAACTCAAGAGGCTCCTGGGTCATGTTTCTGAAGAAAGCGGACGACGCAAGTCGCCGAGAGTGCGACGACAAGAGGGTCGGCCTGAAGGTGATCAGTCAAGATTTCTTCGACAAAGTATTGCCGGGGTTGTTAAACCCGGGCAACACAGACACCTCCGACGACTTGTCGTGGCCTCCTACTTTTGAGGCAGATGCCGGGGTGGAAATTGCTGGCCGAAAGCAGTGCAGGTATAACGAGAAGAAAGGCGGCGCGGGAACTTTTGTCTGCGATGGGATTGGTTCGTTTGACTGTATCGAGGATGAGCAGTCTAACGGTCCGAAGACTTGTGGCGGGTTGCCTCAGCTTGTCTACTATCCCAAAGTCAGATGCTTGTTGCCGGTTGCTTAGGTGCTGATGAAGGAAGTTGCGTAGGTGACCTGAGAAAGGGTTGATTTGGGGTTGGACTTTGGAAGGTGGATCTTGGTTTTGATTTTTGATTTATGGATTTCCTTTCCGGTTGTAACGTCTGGAGCGACAGCAAACTGTCTCTTCGTGCCTTTATCTTGATAGTTGTGTATCAATGTTATTGTCTCGATGCTGCTAGACTTGAAGTTCTGATATGGTGGTGATTTATTCGCAATCTCGTTTTGATAGTCTTTGTTAGACACCTGATATCATTTTTACCCACTCTTTAGATGAGTGAGATTGCAAGCTGATGTCTAAGGTGCTTATGAGCCGCAACACTAGCGCTGACCAAAGTTCGACGACATCTCCTTAATAATGTCTGAACTCATGACGAATGGTCGTTAGTAAGAAGCCTTTAATTTCTGTGAGTAACAGTAGAGAACTTCTCATCCTGTGGTTGCTCGTCAAGAGTCTGGGTCTATGTGTTGACACTTCATTTCCTCGACTATGTCTTTACAATCTATGCCCCGCAACTAACGCCTAGTAGCTGTGCAAAAACATGCTTGCGGCTCGATGGAGAACGATACTCTCAAGTCTCGAGATCTTGGGGTTGCTGTCGTTTCTACAGGGATCCTCAGCCCTACTCGGAGGGTCCAGACCGCTGCCGTTCCAGACGGGACGCACGGATGCGGATACTATTTCCATCGCAACGGCGGAAGTCTATCCAGTCTATCCGGCTCGGGGAAACCTCGCCTGCATCGGCTTGGTAGGTGGACATTTTAATGCACATGCAAGGGTGTCTTGGTGTCTTGGGAAGCTGTACTATGCGGTAGCCAACAGATAACAAAGTATGGCTATTGGGCGAGCCTCTCGGTCCCCATCGAGCACCGACCGCCGACTGATTTCTAAGCCAAGCCTGCCTAGTACCATGTCGCAATCGCCGGCCCCGCGTCCCCGCGGTTTTCCTAGGGGGGTTTCCCCTCATGTGAAGAAATCCATCACGACATCGATTCTCCAAAGGTGCAACATCTTATCTCATAGGGCCATTGGTAATCAGTTACTCAACTTCGATACCATAAAACACTACGCTGCCTCATCATCGACCTCATCAACAGCCAGCTAAAGCTCCAAAAACCAAGTATCGACATAGGTCATCGATTCGTAAACCTCTCCAAACACCTCGCAAACGACCCCGCAATGTCCTCCGCGCCCAAGATCAAGCTGTACACCAACCACGGCTGCCCATGTATGTGACCTTCACACCACTAGTCGACTAACAACTCCTATCATCCTCGTCACTTGGCACAAGCCCCTTATTCACGTACCTGAACACCCTCGTGTGAGATGAATTAGCATGACCCGTCCTACGAGACGGGGTGGCACACACTCAAGATCATGAACTGATTCAGTGCAACCAACCACCCAGGGGCTCACCGTGCGCACATCGCTCTCATCGAGCTCGGCCTCCCGTACGAAGAGGAAATCATCGATCTCGCCGTCCCCCGCACGGAGGAGTACCTCAAAGTCAACCCCCGCGGCCTGGTTCCGTCGCTCTCATACGACGGCGAGATCATCACCGAGTCAGCCGTCGTAGCCCAGTTCCTCGCCGACGCCCACCCTTCGCACCTGCTGCCGGCTTCCAACTCTAAGGACGGCGCCCTCCGTCGCGCCCGCATCAACTTCTTCGTCGATGCGTACTTCTCCAAGGCCAATCCGCTCATCTTCAAGGTGTACACGGCCAAGTCACCCGCCGAGGTTGACGCCGTCGCCAATAGCTTCGTCGAAATCATCGCGAAGGAGGTTGAGCCCCTCCTGAAGGATGCTGCGCCCTACTTTGGTGGCAGCGACAAGCCTACTCTGGCTGAGGTGAGTTTTACAGATCTGCAGCTCGGGGCTACTTTTGCCGACAGCACGCTCCCTGAGGCGGGAACTTTCTGGTCATATGAGAGATGCTAATGTACCGATACAGGCTTTGACGGGATCGTTCACCCTAAGACTCTTCGCATTCTCCCAGCATGAGCTGCTCCCGCCGAGCCTCCTTACATCCTTGGAGAAGAGGACCCCTAATTTTTACAAATGGGCACAGACCGTGAACAAGACTCCCAGTGTTACTCACATCTGGGATGAGGAGACGGTCATTGAGAAGACGAAGTTCAGGATTGCCAAGCTACGAGGAGCTAGCAATGGTAACTAGAGTTCCGCGATGTATTCGTATTTCAGAAGGAGCTTCAAGCTCATTGGAGCCGGGAAGTCTAAGCCATCTAATGTCATCAAGGTTCTAAATTATTTTCGTTCATCACCCGACTTTGAGTTGATAACACGAGTTTTTATGCCCGAAAAATCGCCGCTAGTCTTTGACGCAGTATGGTTGGTTGAATCTTCAACATGGAGGATGGGAGGGAATTTCGTATAAGTGGCTGCCTCGTGAAAAGAAGGGGTCGATCATACCTTGTTCAGATCCCCATGACCGAGTTGCCATCAAGTTGGCTGCGCCTTGTCGGGGAACATCCTGAACATTTCTTGTCCGTGCCCCCCAAGCCCTGGCCAACGGTTAGAGATATTCTGCTCGATGGTTTTACCGTGCGGCATGGAGGGCGGGAAATTCACCCGTCAAGTCATGTCATCGTGAGTCTCGACTGATTCTCGACTCTTTCGGCGAATAAGCCTCTCTTTGCATTATTCATATTCTTGTGTGCCTTTTGCGACATACGACTTTTGACAGGACCGAAAAAGACTTGATTCACCGTTGCATCGTAAAACCTGAGATCCCGCGCACGAACTCAGCTCCTAGAGATCGCACAAGAATTCAGAGTTCATATGGAAATAAGGCGATGTGAGAATTGATGCTGTCGCATATTCACACCGGAGGCAGCCACGTCCGTCGGAAATGCTCACGAAAAGGGAACTGTTCCTCCGAGGACTTTCATCGGCGCAGCATGTGCGGTGCTGAAGCCTCCGCAGCTTGCATGGAGCATCGTCTCGGAGTTGAAGAAATTCTGCCCCCACATCACCGAAAACCACGAACTACGAGATCTGTGATCGTCGGGTTGAGGGGGCTTGGCTTCCAGAAGGGCTGGAGAACGGGATGAAGACCGGGTTCTTCCAGGAGTCATGAAGTTTGCTCAGGATGCCATGGCGTAAGTTGAGTTCATCGGGATGTTTGTGCCCAGGTGATGAGGAAGGAGAGCGCCTTGGCAAATTAGTGAAGCAGAGGCCATACGGAAGGCATGAGCAGAATGTGAGCCGGGCTTGTCATCGACCCCTTTGCCCGATCAGCAAGGCGAATAGGAAGTGGGTGCATGCGGACATTGACAGCGTGGTTTCGAGTAGGGAAGAAGAATATCAGTCCAATGCCGTTGGGATGCGTCAGTTTCGTCGCTCGTCAGAAACGGCTCCTGAGAGGATAGTTGGCTGTCGAGAACAGACAAGAGCTAGAAGAAGAATGCGGGAAGATGGCGGAGTCCAAATAGAGTTTCTGCTTGAGCCACAGACCAAACGACCCCGCTTACATACTGCCTGCAGGACTAACTCGTGTGCGTGGACGCTTGTGTGGTCGGTAGTTAGTGCGAGGTGTGCTTAGCAGCCCTTCTCGAGGCCGGTCTCGAAACACCAAGCGTGAAACATCACAGCGTTCACCCCGGAGCTGCATCCGGATGGAGACTAGGATCGCGAGCGGGGAAGCTAGGCCGGGACCAACATACTTGACGCTGTACCAACCATAACCACAGACAGTACGCACAATATGTCCAGCTATACACCAGGTTGCAAGTATTCATGAAGATGACGGGCACACACGGTTCGCTTGGATAACTCGTCTCCTGATCGGCCTAGTGGGAGACGGGAGAGCTCAGGTTCCCGTGAAACATGACAACCGACACCATGGTTGCTGCATGCACGCTAGAATCGCACGTCCGAACTCTAAACTCCCATATTGGCGATGTACCGGCATCCAAGCCGAGCGTTGGCTACCTATCTTGCAGTGGCGAGGCAACTATCATGCGGCGATGCTCAACGGTAGTCATTCGTATGGTGACTTGGTGTAGAGGCACGAATCACATACACACCATCTAGACAATGTGCGCACAGAGACACACTAGCGCACACGCATCCTTCGTGCTCACATCACCCACACACATCTACCGCTTCTCGAGTTTCCATCCCATCTCATCCCATAACTTCCAAGCCCCCAAAACCTGGATGAATACGTTTGCTGAAGGTGTAGAGGAGAGCAGAGTGAGACGGAGGAGCTTTGTCCTTCCCTGTCGGTGTCCCCTTCCGTTAGTGCCCACCAGTGTGCAGCCCATCTGGCATCTGAAGCAAGACCAGTTATCCTTGACGTGTCAAGGCTCGAAGGCGAACGGGTGTCCGGGGGAAGGGTCGATAACGACTTACCCTCCCCACTCATGATGCATTCTTATGTCTCCGCTCGTCAACATCCTTAATTCAATCTACGGCGTTAGGTTTCGATCCTGTCCAACTTCCGGGGAAGGAAGTTACATGCCGCCCGGAGCGGCGACTTGGCGACATTAGCTCCCCTGCCCGCACGAACTTCGAGCACGCAGCCAACGGGGCCCACTCTCTTTGGACTCTTTGGTTACATGGAGTGGTGAGAGAGTGGCGATAGCAGATCAATACCGGTCGATATGCGGCTCTCCACATCGTCGACGGCCTTTAACGGTCTGGGATGGATGCTGTTTGCGCTTTCGATGTTGGGTATCGTCGGGGCGAACGGACAAGGCTATCATGTTGTTGAGCACCAGCTGGTTTCGCGACAGCTACCAGATCTGAGTAATATCTCAACATGCGGCGTGAGTATCACTTGGAAAGAATATGCAAACCCACTGCTGACGTCCTATCGAGTTGAACTGTCTCGTCCAGTCCATCACCGGCTCGGGCTGCGACCTGACGAATACGACTTGTTCATGTGCTAGTTCGCAGCTTGGCCAGCTCGCCGCGAGCTGCTTGATCGCGAATTGCACTATGCAGGACTCATTAGGTATGATGATGATGCTCGGTGTCGAGGGGTGTTACAAGCTAATATGGTCCAGATCTGGCAAAGCTTCAAGCCAGGCAGTGTAACCTGCCGCACGAATCCCAGACCACGAAGATGCTGGCCATTCTGGTCACAGTCTACGTGACCGCACTCATTGCAATCGGCTTACGACTTATCGCGAAGAGTTTTGCAAAGATATGGAGCACAGATGATGCTTTGATTGTCGCTGCCATTGTGAGTCGAAACGGAGCCAACGAGCTTGAGAATCACGAGCTGACGAGAATATCAGGTCATTGCGATTGCGCCGTTCTCTCTTGTGATCATAAGTAAGTGCTCCTCTTGGAATTGACGCATTTGGTTGCTGACAATTTCCAGTGGCTACGATGGGATTCGGAACACATCTTTACGACCTGCAGTCCGGACAACTGACGAAAATATTGCAATTGTTATATGCCGCCGAGATCGTTTACGTCTTCGTGCTTCTGTTCGCGAAACTATCTCTGGTCACGTTCTACTTCCGCATATTCACCGTACCCAGGTTTCGGATGGCGGCCTACTCTTTGATTGCATTCCTTGTGTTGGGCCAGGTCATCATCGGATTTCTGACCATCTTCTCGTGCCATCCGATCGAACTCTTTTGGAACAAAGATATTCATACCGGTGGCTGTCTCGATATTAACCAACTGGCGTATGCCAACTCAGCTCTCGCTATTCTTCAGGACCTCATCATACTCGCCCTGCCGATAGCAATGCTGCCGGGCTTGCAAATGAACAAAAACAAGAAGATCTCCGTCGCTGTGATTTTCCTTCTCGGTTCTGTCGGCTTCATATCGACCATCATCCGTCTCCAGGTTCTCGCGGTATTCGGTAACTCGATCGACCCGACGTGGGACTACGTTCCGGTGGTCTGGTGGACGACTATCGAGCTCGGCGTCGTAATTGTCTGCGCGTGCCTGCCCATGATCCGCAACCTCGTGGAGAAGTGGTTTCCCAACTTCAAGCTCTTCAAATGGTCCTCCCCAAAGCCATCGAAAGACAGCGTGGGATCTTCTTCGGTCGGAACCGACGACAAATCATATAAGATGGGGCGATATCAAAAGTTCGGCAGGAGCACCAGCCCGCCGCAGTTCAGCGACAACTACGTACGTGATCACATCGGGGGGCCCCCATCAAAGACCGACGAAATTTCTCCGACAAAATATCGAGATATGTACGCTTACGGCGGATCTAAGCCTAAAGTTTTGGAGGATCTCATGTCACCACCTCAACCATACGATCTATCATGGAGGTCGACGAACCCCTACGGAATATCTGGCGAAAATCCGTACGCCGTTGGAAAAACGAACTACAGACTCAATATCGAAATGTTGGAAAGAAAAGACAGGAATTTTGATGAGGAGCTTCCTGACATTCCTGAGCATCCTGAACAAACTGAGGTGGAGTACTACGGTCAAGCAATTACGACGGGGGAGCACCCACAACCGTCGCGATGTTCTCATTGCGGGAGATTACGCTGCGGCGACATATGATCCTTGTAAAACAGTCTCATTGTAATATCATAGATACCAAATGTGTTTAAGTTTTTCTGCATAGCTTACAAGTCCATTTCAGACTACCTTTATGTGCTGCTCGTTTGAGCCAATGCTATTCCGTCGGAGGTTTGTCAAGAAACCGGCGCCGGGCCCCGCCTTCGCGCCGAGAGCAGTCCGGGGCGCTCCGGGGTCAACCCGGTTGTTGATCGGCTCTTGAATCCTAATGCGGCATTGCACTCGGCCATCGTACCGACAACTTCTCCTATCTGATCTTCGGAGAGAAGGATAGATAGCCTCGTTTACCGTCCCACTCTCATGGTTCTTATCTCAAAGATTGCAAGGTTCTTATCACATGCGGGGATCCAGATGCAACGTAGATACCGACATTCCATGACGCTTCAGCTGCAGCCATGAACGCCTCATTCAATCTCCACCAATTCTCACCAGAATTTTTGTCCACCGCTCCTAGGAGATACAAATACCGCCGAATGCTGCGTCTTCCATGAACCACCATCAACACCAGCTTTGACAGCGGAAAGATGCACCAGCATTGACCGGGTTTCGCCACTCCCGCCCGTGGTACAAACGCTATCCCCAAACAGGTCACCTCCGAAGCCGCATTTGGCCGTTTCCTGAGCTTCGCGTCGCATCTTCCCGCTTCACAGGACCACGTGAAGCATGCGCCTTCTCTCCACAAGGCTCAGCACGCTCAGCCAGCTGTTGCTGCTGCTGCTGCTGCCGTCGGTAGGACGATGCTGTGAACAGCAGCTCTGCGAACAGCAGCAGAAGCACACCTGCAGCACCTGCGGTAACTCGACGCCGCAGGTCCCGATGCCTGCCGCCCTCCCGCAGTGTCTTCCCCAGGAGTGGACAACGTGGACGACGGACGATGGGGTTGATGCCTCGACCCGCGCGTACTGGATGCGGCAGGCAAACCTCGCATTGCCGAACCCCTGCCCGTTCGCGGCCTTTGGAGCTGTCGTTGTGAACCACACGGCCGGTGGCCTGGGGGAGCTGGTCTGTACTGGCGCGAACAACAACCAGGGCTCAGGCAACCCGACGCTTCATGGTATGCAGAGCAACATGTTATTGCAACTGCCGTGAGAGAACAATGCTGACTAGTAGCAGGCGAGATGGTAGCGATCAACAACTGTTCGGCCATCTTCACGGATCCTCAGGGACGTTACAACATGACGCCCGCAGATGCTCTTCTCGCGTTCAGTAATCTGACGCTCTACACCAACGCCGAGAGCTGCCCCATGTGTGCGTCGGCAATCCGCTGGGCTGGGTTCAAGGAGTACGTGTATGGTACCAGCATCGATGCCCTCGTCGACATGGGCTGGGGTCAGATCACTGTGTCTTCAAAAGAGATCTTCAACCAGTCTTCTAGCCTCTCCAGTGAGACCGGCTTCCTTGGTGGTGTCTTGACGAATGAGACGGACGGGTTCTTCAGCTGGCAGTTCCGTCCAAACGCGACTTGCCCGCAGGGCTGCTCTCGGGCGGCGAGCGGCCGTTGTGCGCCTGCATGAGGATGCCGAGCCGGTGCCGCGTGTTCAACCCCGCCTTGTGAGGCAGGAATAAGGTAGACAAGACAACACTTTACTTGGCATCGGAGATGATTCTGTTTTCGACATCGTGAAATCCCCCAGACTCTGATTTAAGCTCTCGGCAACGCCAGCTGATGCGTTTGTAAAGCGTCTTCACCGCAGAGCTATGCCGCATCTGCGACAAAGTCAAAAGCAAGGCCAAAAAGAGAATGATTGAATGATCCCAACCTGATTTGAACAGATAACCTGAGCGCTGTCAGCAACCTATCACCATGATGAGGGTGTCATGAGGGGATCGAAACCCCGGGGTGTAACTTACCTTTCGATCTGGAGTCGAACGCGCTACCGTTGCGCCATAGGACCGTTGAAGAGCGAGAGGGTATCGTGGATTGTGAGCGGGCAATGCTCGTGGGTCATTCTCGTGATCAGGGCGAGCCCCGCATGCAAGAGGGTCTGCAGGCTCGTCTAGACTTAGCGTGTTGATGTGACGGATCTCAAAGTCGAAGTTTCTTTGGCATTCTTCAGTTTGTCCGCGGGTCTCTACAACAACTAGACATCCCATACGGCAAGGACTCAGGGATGAAAAAGACTGGCCCAGGAGAGCCTGTGGAACATTTTGCTCTGTTTCACATATCCTGCAACACTGAGCTGAGACGGGGATGAATTGAGTGAGCATAGCGGTTCATTCAGCATGAAATCTTCTAGGTGGTTTGATCGCAGAAAATAGAATCTAAGATAATTAATTATAGATTCTCAGGTACCGTGAGAGATCATTGCTACCCATGCAAGTGTTTTTCCGTTCTTCTAGGCATTCATTAAGACATAGGCAAACAGAGACTCCTTTCTCAAACTCAGCAAGACATATAAATGTCGCTTTTTACTAATAGGTAGAATAATAATAAAAGCATGCTAATTTACTAATTAGGCAACAGAACGTAAACGCACCCTATTAATTATGCTCTATTGTTACTACTATCTATGTCATAAAAGTTTCTTGAGAGAGAAAAAAGAATTACTGCAACTGCTTACTTGACGTTCAAAAGTATCAGGAGGGCTCAATCGGGGATCGAACCCGAGACCTCGCCCATTCACGCTGTGCGCAAGGGTTGTGATGAACACAAGCACCCGAAGGGCGAATCATACCACTAGACCATTGAGCCGACGTTGGCTTACAATCCCTGAGGAACCGAATGCGCGGTGGATGGCTGTGGCGCAAAAATTGGGCACTATATTAGACGACTGGCTGACAAGCTTATGTGCCTGCTATCAGGTCGCGGTCGTAGACTCAAACGCGCTCCTTCAACATTGTCGACGACTGGACAGCAAGAGCTGCAAAACGCCGTCGGAGAAAGTTTGTTTACTTGGAACAGAGTTCTGTTAGAGCCTGCCGAGATTGGTCCTTGGGGTGGGATGCAAAGTCAACTCTGGTGGTAGTGCGGAGATAAGCTTCGGACACTCGCCAACAACAGGAAACCTGTTCGTATGAATCCCAATCAGACAACGAGAATCCTCAACTCACCGCTGGAAAATCTTCCGTAGCCTTGGCCAAACGACGTTTCTGTCAGTGCCTAACCGAATTACTGATTTCTTCCCCCTTGCCGCGTATCTCTAATCGAGCCAGAGTTGATGCCTTTCTGGACTGGACCTGGCAGTGGGACGCGTGCCGGGCTTGTGCACGCGGTCACTTTCCCCATCGTTTCCACATCGCCAAAATAACCTATGGACCAAGCTCTAGACTCACCAGCCTGCTGGTACCGTTGACACAGTGACACTGAAGGAATTGGGATAGTCCGGAGTCCGGATACGTAGTCGATTCGATGAGCCGATCAACGAGATTGGGTTGCGCGGAATGCGATTCCTGGTGTTCATTGTCGTATTCAAACAGAGTTTAGTTGCGAGCTCAGAAAAACTCGACTGAGGCGTCCGAATTGCCCGACGGATTCGGCGACAATGGAGCGAGGGGATCAACGCCCACGTGCTCAGTTTTCCTCACCCTCAGCTGCCAAAATTGATTGACTTCATCTCACTGAAAACGTAATCATCTCGCACCCATTCGCTAGGGGCGGTCCTGGAACTATCCGACCCCCGTGGGAAAGCTGGAACCACATCCGGGACCCCTGTTTTGGCAACGGTCGAAGCGCTTAGACGACATTTTAGCGGTGGCAAATTGGGCAGACTGGCGACTGGCGCCTAGCGCATTCAACTCAACCAACTTTCATGTCGACACGGTGGATTTCCTTCGAGAAAACTCGCGGAAAACAGATCAGATCCGGCTGTGCGCCGACCATGGAGACGGATCAACGTCCTCCCACTTGCCTTCGAAGCTAGGGGTTCCCGAGAGCGAGGAAACCCTTATCCCTGCCTCGCGACATGGGACGTTCAGACTTGGACAAGGAAGACAAAACTCGGTCCGTGATAGGAAATCTGCGTTGCCAGATGGACAGTTCATATTACGCCGTAAACAAGTCTCTTACTGCCAGAGCTGGATAGCCCTATGAACATTTAGCATGCATCTGGGGTTCTGTCAACATACCTGAGACAGAATTTATTAACAGCTCCAGCGGACATCGCTGCTGATCGCGGCATTTGCGAGGGCATTATGCAGATCTTGTCAGGGTTGCCCAAGCCTCTGGCTCGGCGAGAGCGATTCGTTGCAGCCGCCAGCAAGCGGCAGAACTCGCCTTACAACGCCTCGCCAGGCACTCGTGGCTTGTATAAAAATGCTTGTAATACGACCCTCATCTTACCCTGACGCCCGGGCGCCAAGAACATGGAACTGCATGCAGTTGTGGTGCCTGAACAAGGTTCATGACTAGTGTACGGTCCAACAACAGGAACCACTGCACAACAGCTTTTCTTCGTCTGAATAACATGAATAAGTCCAATATAGAGTAAATTGAAATGTTTCTATAGAAGTTCATCTGATATAGTTCATTTGACTTTTTCGAAAGGTCTGCCCAAGCCGTTCTTCCTCTTTGGTCGTCAACGACGATAGCCCCCAACGGAGTGTGTTCCGAGCGCACTCGCAACGGCCCCAGGCGCAACTGAAGCGGGGATAGAGTTACAGATGTGGAAAGTCGTGAGCCCCTTCTAATAACATGGGAGTTTCTCGGTGGGTTTCGTCTCCCCCTTCCGGCTAGGTAACCTGGCGCGACATGCAAGGAGTCGACATCTTGATATTGCACCCCGTCTGGGGTGGTGGGCAGACAAGAGCAGTCAAAAGGGGGCGCCCTGCCGTCAAAAGACAGACCCCAATGTATTATGTGTTTGGCCGGATGCCCGTCATGCCTCACAACAGTTGCATCTTGCCTCGTACTCGCGTTTTCTCGTGATGTTGTTGCCCTCAACGCCCTGGGCGGCGCTCCTGCTGGCCAGCGTCTTTTCTCCCGCCGTGAAGGCGGACGACTGCTCAGTCGACCCGTTAGTATTACCCATAAAAGTAAGGAAAAAACATCTCACGAGTCATTCGCTCACTTTTTACGGCTCGTCTGTTTCTCTTCTTTTGGTGTTTTGGTGGGTTTGTTGTGTGATCGTGGAGTACTGACTTGGCCCCCCGCAGAACGTTACCTTTCCGAATGGCATCGGTGCCAACCGCGGCGTCAAGCTCACGCTTGGTGGCCAGGTTCAAGGCATGCGCATGTCAACTATTCTTAACAATACGCGAGTGAGAAATATTCTCGATTGCCCGAACGAGGATACCTTGGCGTTCGTCGGCTGCCAAGGCGCATCTGGCAGTGTCTATGATACATCAAAAGACACCTTCACTCAAGTCTACAACATCAAGGACTGGAATGTCTCGTAGGTGATCCATACCATTGCAGTGCATCATTATTTGCTGACCTCTTTCATAGGGTAGTTGATGCACAACCCGCTGACGGCGTCACAACGGTTCTCCATGGATACGACACCGCCAACTTTACGGATGGCCCGGCAGTGGTCTACGGCTACCCTTTCGAGATCTGGGCGGACTACGACTCCATGAACAAGAGTGCTTTGGCTCTTGGTCCCGAATCTTCCACGATTGATCTACTTGTCGACCACAAAATCGCACCGACTTCGGCTTGGAGTTTGGATTACGGATCGACCTCCGAGCTCTACCCCCGTGATGGCCAGCTCATTTTCGGTGGCGTCAACGAAGCGCGCTTCAACGAGACGAAGAAGACCGAGTTTACCATGTGGGGAGCGGGCGCACCTGTGCCATGCCCTCTGCAGGTTCTCATTTCCGACATCGTTCTGACGAACGAAGACGGCGACCACTCGCTCTTCAGCGACGTCGGCACACGAGTTTCCGCCTGTATCGACACCGTCCAGAACGACTTTACTTTCACCCCGAACATGTTCTCACGATTCCAAAACTTCACCAACCATACCACAACATTCAACGGCACCACATATAGCCAGTCAACATACCCCTCCAGCCTCGAGTCCATGATCGGAACGCTCACAATCAAATTGATGAATGGCTATACCACGGTCATTCCTCACTACGAGTTGGTTTCCCACGAGCGTGGAACTGACTCTCGTGGTAGATATGCCGTTACGAACAACACCCACATTCAGGCCACCGTCGGTTCGGGCCTGAGCGATTTGGGCAACAATGTCCCTATTCTCGGAGGTGTTTTCCTCTCCCAGAACTACCTGCATGTTGACTACGCCGCGGGCAAGTTCTGGCTGAGCCCTCAAGTCGCAAATGGCACATTGGCAGACAACATCACATCAACTTGCAACGGCACGAGTAGTGGTACCAGCGGAGGAACTGCAATGGGTGTCAAAGTTGGTGTACCAGTAGCCATTGGAGCTGCTTTGATCTTCTTCGTCGCGCTCTGGTTCTGGTTGAAAAATCGCAAGCGGAACCCCAATGCCGGGGTTGCCGGAACGAGGGCCATCCCTCGATCAGAAAAGCGGGATGCCCCAGACTCCAAGTCATCGACAACCCGGTTTGCTGGATACCAAAACTACGACGCCGTAAATCCGGACAATCACATGGAGCTCGAGGGCGATATGGGCGCAAGGCGAGCGGAGCTAGAAGAGCCCGCTCCTGCATATTCAAGAGCGTCGGAGTGGCCCCGCATGAACTCGATACAAGGAGAGAATATGACGTACTACTCCCAATCACCAGAGGAAGGCGAGAGTTACGAGCTGGCGGATACTTCGCCGATGCCACCACAACCGCCGGTGTTGGCAAATCGGCCGCCCGCGAAGAGGCAAGACACTGCGGTGTCGGCCATGAGCGACCGTGACACTTTTACACAGAGTCCGACTGCGTTACGAAAGCAGATATCTAATATCGACGACATGGTGTCGCCAACTAGTACACGGGCAAACAGCACGAGACGTCCTTTTTAGCGTATTGGATAGACGATTAATGATAATTCACTTCTTGAGGCAACACATTTGGTTTAATGACACTCGCGCTGTGAACGGTACTTGAAATGATGAGGTTATTGCCTGATTAAGTCGGGATTATTGGGACTATGATGATCCTCCAAAAATGTCCAAAATGTGAACACACCGTCACTTGGCTGTTCTCTTGGACATGTTGATCTAATAATACATATCGAACATGCCGCGCTGCTGCAAAGCCGACATGACTGCAATCCAGATAATAATGCCTAGTACAAACCCCCATAATGACAACATAGCCATGCTCTTCGACGAACGTCCAATGACCATTGCGAAAAACATGGAGGCGGAAAGGATCATGATCCACAAGAACACACCGCCTTTGTAGGTGATAAGAAGAGAGCCAATTGCAGTCAATAAGCACCAAGTCGTTGTCCACCATCTCCAGTTCTTGATCCAGCCCCAGAGGCCTCCCCACACGCCATACATGGCCGGTGATCCTGCCTTTTCTAGTTCGATAGCTCCGCCCCTGAGACGCTTCTTGATCTCTTCAGAGAGCTGGTCGTGGGTGAGGTCGTCGGGATTGCTTTCCTGCAATTCTTTCCTGATAGCTGCGGCAAGCCCCAGAACTCCCTTGAAGCCCTTTGGCTTGTCGAATCGACCGCGCATTCTCATGGTCATGTGAGATTTAACCCACATCGCTGACATTCCAAGGGTCCATAGAATCAACAGCAGTAGCATGATGAACAGTTGGATATACGAGAAACCCCATTGGTAAGTTTCTCGAGCCGGGGCGTTGATTTTGTCTATTTCTGTCACAGGCTGGCACGTGCCGTTCGATCTGATGTAGTTGAGGTCGTACGTGTCGTTGCCCATGTTGTAGGTGTATGTGACCTTGCTTCTATCGCTAAATGGCTGCGTGTTTGTTCTCGGATCTGTCCAGTTATTGCCAAAGATTGTGCTGTACCTCTCCGGAAGGTAAAATGCCGAAATATTCAACGTCGGGGATGACAGAGTCTGATTCATGAAGGTCGAATTGTTGTTTTTGAGTCCAAAGAAACCGTGCTTCTTTGTATCTATACAGCCACATCAGCATTCTTTCTATAACTTAGATCGCTGCGTCAGTCTCACAATTGGAAACGCTTCCATGCAAAGAGCATCTGCAGTTGAGTGGGTAACGCTCTTGCCACTGCTTATTGCGTTCTTCGTTGCTGTATTCCTGATCCTCCTCGCAGTTGGATGAGCCATAATAGCTCCAACTGTACCACGAATTGGGATAGTATTCGTCCAAAGTATTGCCTAGGAGTTGTTCCGCTTCAAGCTGTTAGTTATGCTGCTTGGTAAGAACAAGTCCAAAGCTCAGAATTGGAATGCTTACTGTCGTAGTTGCTTCTCGCAAATGTGACTGGATAATCTTTGGTTAGATTGACCCGGTCACCATCATGTATGATGTAAGCAATCATGTCGAAATCCGAAAACTTGAGCATTTCTCCGTCGGCTCCCCTGATGAAAGCACCGCTGTTTGCCTGATATCCGGACATCGCGCCACCAAGCGTAGGGAACAAGAGGATGAAAATTGCAACAACGACCATGAATACCATAGCGAAGCGTGAACGTAGCCCGTGAGAGCGACTGAAGTCTCGCATCAAGTACCAAGTAGACCAGAAAGTCGGCGACCCGTCGAGGAACACAGTCCAAAACGTCTCGTAGGTAACCGGGCTGACT
The DNA here is from genome assembly GCA_025328345.1 of Colletotrichum sp. SAR11_59. Classification (NCBI taxonomy): domain Eukaryota; kingdom Fungi; phylum Ascomycota; class Sordariomycetes; order Glomerellales; family Glomerellaceae; genus Colletotrichum; species Colletotrichum sp. SAR11_59. The sequence goes on along the minus strand of JAKMXC010000001.1, from coordinate 483,214 downwards.
TCCATCGACGTTGTGACATAGTCGGAGAAGATGCTCCAAGAGATCCATGCCAGAAGAGCCTGGCCTCCTCGGCCAAAAACCTGTGAGTTGTCAGATGCGTGCAGGGTAAGCTTGGGAGGCAACAGTTTTACCACGTCCCACGCGACATCAACAAATTTGGCATTTGCGAAAGTCATAGTTCCCCATGCCATTGTGATCTGGAAGAAGCCGGAGGCAGCCCACCAGTCATACTCGTCCATGAAAATGTTGAAGCTTCCATCTGGCTGACATGCGGTGTTGTCTGAGTCCGTAATGGTCTGGGGCTGCTGGATGACGACACTCAGTAGAACCCCCAGGCCAGCAATCCAACCAAGGAGGAACAACCAGCTGATCGCGATAACCCAATTGAAGTCTATCAAATCCTGCACAGCGGCGATGACAGCCTCCTTCCAAGCTCGTTTGTCCCATAGCTTTGACCCTAGGTCGGCGCATCGGCGTTTGGATCGCGCGGTCTTCTTGCCAAGTGAGGAGCTGTCGTCGATGAGAAGCGGGGCAAAGGATTTCGTGGAGAGAACGGCACTGAAGCCGGTGGACGTTTTTGAATCAGAATCCATCTTCGACAGCCCTGGTGGGATTGAGGAGTCTCAATTCTCTTCGACACCTCTGTGACGGTGCTGTCATGACATGGCTTGAATGAGCGTACTTGACCAAGAACGGAACACTATGTGAGTACGGAGTAAGCTGCAGAGGAGAGGGGTCAGTTTCAATTCAATTGAAGCTGTGGCACAGCAAATGCGGCTGTCCGCCTCTTATCACTGTCAGCGTGGAAAGCCAGGATTTTCATCGCGTTGAGTGCTGCCTAATGCAACTGACAGGGGTTCATTTACGCGCGAACTCCAACCAAACATCATCATGAGCATCGACAGGGGCAGCTATGCTTGTCGTCATTACACAGTCGGATGTCATTCGGAGGAACGGCGCTACTGCAAATAAGACAGCAGAGTAAGATGATAGGCATCTTTTAGCGATCAATTCAGGAATTCAAGCAGCTGTCCGGTGCTGCGCCGCGGGGCCATCTTGAATACTGACAGCGATGAGACTGATCGGCAACTCCACTGCCGTTCTCTTCGTTTTGCAGGCCCTAATTCCGGTCAGGCTGTCTGGTGGCGCAGAGTGACCAGCAAAATGAGACTTCAGTGAGCGGCCGCCGCTAATAACTTGAAAATTGAATACCTGCGTGTATCTGAGTCGTTCTTTTTTTTTTTTGGTAGGATCGGCCTCTCTGGCTTGGTATGGAGGATTCGGATCCTTGCACACAGCCAGTTATTCCTACGGCGCAGGATGAGATTCCAGCCTCATGACGTTCTCAACCCGGACTCCCGGAACTGTCTAGTGAGCAGAGTATATATGTAGATGAAGATGGAAATTGCGAAACTTGCGCGAAAGCCCTTGGGTAGGAGATGACGGTATCTCATGGACTTTTGACATAAGGTGGATCGCCATTTGGATAAGGTACTTTCCACGAGTTAAGGCCAAGACCACATCTTAGAGAAATGAAACACAGAGCCGACAACAAAGTTTTTTACTTCCAATCACCATGTTCTTTTATCAAAGTCCGGTGAACATTGGGGCCCTATCGGTATCAGATGTCGTCCCAAGCCCCAACAGGGCACTCATAACTTTTGGAACCTTTCTTCATCGCGGACTGCGAACTCATATTTGTAGATCGATACATATCACGATACAACTCTCACGGGACGCCAGGGAGTTTTGCAAGGTTCATCATAATTCGTGACTTATGTCGTAGCGAACGGTAGAAAACGAGCCCCAAGACAAAACATGTACCACGCACAAACACCCCGCCCAAAATGGCAAACCTCACACCCGTCCCAAGCGCAGCTCACAAACCAACGCCTCCTGTCTTCGTTAAGCATCAACTGGAACGACTGGAATGTCAGCCCCGGGTCGCTTCTTACGTCGCTCCTCTTCACGTCGCCTCTGCTCCTCTCGCCGTCGCTGCTCTTCTCGACGTTTTGCCTCCTCTCGACGTCGTTGCTCCTCACGAGCCTTCTGCTCCCGGCGCCTCGCATCTTCTTGCCTCTTCGCATCTTCACGACGCTTTGCTTCCTCTCTGCGCCTTGCTTCTTCTCTTCGACGCTCCTCATCAGACTACACAACAACACCGTCAGCATGCTCGAGCCACGTCTCGTGCACAACACCTCAACGCCCTCCGGCGCTACATCATACCAACCTTGCTCTCTTGTTGGACAGCGCGCTTGTGATTGTAACCATAGCCACTCTGCCTCTCACGCTCGCGCTGCCGCTCTTGCTCCTTGATCAATTGGTCGGTCTTGTTCTTGTCGTACTGCCCATCGCGAATTCTCTCTTCCTCTCTCTGACGTGCGTACTCCTGATCCTTGAGCTTTCCCTCAGTGCGCTGTCTGTCATACTCAGCCTTGCGGATGCGCTCATCGTCCTTGGCACGTTGCTTTGCCGAGTCAGAGTTCTGCTTGTCGTACTGGGCCTTGCGAATGCGCTCCTCCTCGCGCTGGCGGGCATACTCCTGGTCCTTCAGCTTGCCTTCAGTTCTCTGTCGGTCATACTGAGCTTTTCGAATGCGTTCATCTTCACGGTCACGGTTCTTCTGCTGCTCTTTGATGTACTGGTCAGACTTCGACCGGCCAGAAGAAGACGACCTGCCGTTGAGCCTCCGGTTGTAGTAATAGTCTGGGTCCTTGTAACCAATCACGTAGGGATCGTAAGGCTTGCCGTTAGATTGGGGAGGTGGCGTCTTGGGTTTGTAGGTAGTAGTCGTGTGCGAATCAGGGGTGTCAACGAAACGCCCATTCTGCTTCTCCTTCTTCTTGATCTCAGCCAACTCCTTGTTCTCCTTTTCCTTCTGCCGCTGGAGAGCGGCCTTGTCCGCAGCATTCTTCTTCTTCACGTCGTTCAACTCCTTGATTTCCTTGTTCTTGTCGACTCTGGCGGCCTCCTTCGCTGATGCAGTTTTGGCGCCCTTTTGACGCGCACGGGCGTCAGCAATTTCCTTGCGTTCCTTGTCTTCTTTGAAACCCGCCCGTTGCTTTTGTGTTTTCTGGTCCTTCCGGATGTCGTTCAGCTCAGCCTTCTCCTTCTGCTTCTGCTTGCCAAGGCTACTCTGAGAAGGGGGAACCTTGCTGTTGTTATTCGGCTTAGGCTTGCTGTTGCCTTTGTTGTTGGCGCGCGCGGAGAGGACGTTGCCCTCCTCTTCACCGAGGTTCTCAGCACTAAGATCGCGTGCTTCTACCTCATAGTACTCCCACTCACCGTCATCGGTGGTAGCGGGAGGGGCAGCAGCTGGGGGAGCCGGCTGGTTGGGGTCAACTTGACGGGCTTGGAGGCCAGGGGTCTCCTCGTCGATCTCCTCGGCCCGAGACTGGAGCGAAGAGATGGCAGAGCTGAGAGCATCGTCCTGGCTGTCGAGGCGCTTGACGAGGGGTACCGCCAAGCCGCCAGAGACGAGCAGGGCAAGGATGAGAGACTTAACAGAGGGCATGATGAGTTAGTCATAGGAAGTGGTGAAGGCTACCAAACTACTGAAGGCGAGGAAATTGTAGGTAGACCTGCCGAACAAAGGATGGTAATAATAGGAAGGTCATGATGTCTTTAATACTTCAGTCTCTATGCTGATTCCCACTTTCGCAGCTCGCAGGAAATCCCTTTTCCACAATAAGCAGCTCTCTAGTGGCACTAGTGAATAAGTCTAAAAGATGCGTGATAAGGTTAAGTTGGTGGTCTGAGACGGCCTGGACCTCAGCTCTAGGTGTCGTCGGCACATCGTCGTCTAGTAGGTCTGATCTTGGTGTTGTCCTTCTCACGACCGAAAACGAGGCGGACGGCGCCGGCGATTGTACGGCATGTTGAGATGCGTTTGCCGTATCAACGGACTCCAAGATGGCCGTTGGATAGTTCAAGGGTTTGGGACGGGTAAGCTTTCTAGTCGTGCGTTCCGGCTTAGATCAGATGGAAAAGCTTGAGTCGCCCGCTTCCGTCGCGGCCCAGGAAAGCAACCGATAGCGAGCGGGCGTTCATGTCGATTGTTTCTGACAGCGACTATTCCTGCCCCTGAGTTATCCCACAGGTGCCACTCCACGACTCAGACGGTGCGCAAAGGGTCCAGCGAGGTGAGTCGGCACGCGGGGTAGGGCGCAGGTGGGCAACTTTAGACTCGGTCCCGAGCCCAACTAGCTGGAACGGGCAATCACTTGCAGAGCTTATCCTCGCGGGCCACGTACATCTCCCGCTGCGGGGAGATGGCCGGAGCCAATAGATGGTCAAAGATTATCAGGTATTCGTAACGTTGGGCTAGAGTTTAAGATGCCAAGCGGCCCTGGGCCAAGAAACGTCCCGTCCCTTCCCCGCCTTAAGTTTCGACCCGCCGATTTAGGTTATCAAAGGGGATCGAAAGTGCGACCAATATCGCGGTGGGTGTCTTGTCGATCTTGGAACCCCAGGCGTGATACTCTCGGGGGAGCGTCCGCCTGGTAGAAGTCTCCTGATTTGTGAACAGATTTGCCGAGGTGGAGGCTTCCTGACTACGGCTCCTCCCAGTCACTTGGGACGGTCGATGCAGGGCCGCTCGGGAACTCTCGAAGCTTGGGCACGCAGATCCCGCAGTCCTTTCGTGCACACAGCAGGGCGGGCCCCAATGTCGCCGTCTCGTCCGGTCTTCTCGACCCCCAAGAACCCGGAGCCGCTGGAATGGCCCGGGTCCGGATCCAGCTTAACCTGAATAAAGCTCAAAGTAAGCCGCGCAACACTGCTTCACTAGCGCCGTGTTGGGTTTCCGTAAGGCTCCCCTTGGCTAGACAGAAGAAACGGTTCCGAGAGCGATTTGAAATTTCTGCAAGGTACCGCAACTCAAAGCAAGCCTGGACTCTGGCCTGGACTCTACTTTCAAGTGTCCAATCAGTTTCGCCTGCGTCGCGAACGGTTATCTCAGCTTCTTCTCACCATTGGCACAAGGCCAGCGTTCTACTTAGGCTAGAGCGTAAACATTGCCGTTTCACGGTCGTATGACTGAGCTCTTTTCGGTGTAGGCAAAGGCAAAGCTCACGTGGTCTTAAAATTAAGTATCGCAGATAAGGTTTCTCATTCGGCCAATTATTTTCGATCATCGAGATACCGCTGCGCACCGCTACGTGCGCAAAGGTGATTTGATAGAATTCCAAGAACCCTCTCGAGGCTCAACGTTGCGCAGTACTGAAGGTTCTCTGTGTTTACGTGCGGTGGCTGGCTGACAGGCCAGACTTCCAAAGCTATCTGCCATGAGCTGAACGCTCTAGAACCCCGAGCAACCCACGACATTCCGAGGAGTTCCATGATTCTGGTTGTAGGCAAAGTGACTTACGATGAAGTTCAGCGACCTGGCCCCTGTTTTCGACAGAAACATTCTCTCCGGCCTCAAACTGCCACGTACGCGCAGATAGGCTTGAAACTTGCTGCGATGACGAAATCGTGAAGAGAATTAGTGCAGGGAAGGGCCTTACTTTAAAGCTGCATGTTTCCGTCCCGCTCATTATCCACCGTCCCACGGATGACATGGCGGCACCAGCGGTAGACGCGCATTAGTGGCGGATACGCACGCTGAAGCCACGAGCTTAGGACTTGATAAGGATACCTGGCAGGTAGTGTAGGTGTTAACTGAATCGTTGATTTCGAAATGCACACGACGCTTAGGAAGAAAAGCTTTCTAGCCCAGCGCTACAAGGGCTATTTTGCGGTTTTGGATGAGCAGGATTACTTTTTTGGCGCTCAGTATCAGGCGATCTTGTTTTGCACGCTGTTCATCATGACTCGAACAGGACCCTGAGGTAATAGAAGCGTCGGGAGTGTGAACTTGGATCACATACGTGTCTAGACTGGTGGCGCTTTGCTCGTACTTGAGACTTGTTTTTTGTTAGAGTTATGTTCTATCTTGAAAGTATGAATTTTAATCTTATGTTGATATCGTTTGTAAAGAAGTGATTAATAAACACTTCGAATGGCGGGCGATTTACATCGACTAATCCAACCGGAAAGGGCGCTACGCCGAGGCAACGTCCATGGCCAATTCTGCACTGAAACCGCCGCTTTCCCATGAGAAATGAGCTTCAGAGTTGATGCAACTGAGACTGAACGAGCCGCATCGAAAAGTTTTCCTCTTGTGAAATGGGAACTGGCATCAGTCTCCTCCTCGACGCAGTCCCATCATCGCTTCACACAGTCACCATTACTTACCTCTTAGCCCCTTCCGAGCCCCTTCCGATACTAATCAGCGATCCCGAAACTAGCAAGAAACTTATAATATCATCTCATCTCGATACACAGATTTATCCCACCGGATGTAGCGGAGGCCATGATGGTTCCCCCAAAATCAGATACTCGGGGCAGCCGCTGGCATCGGCGCCGACTCCGTTGGGCCGAGGCCCCGCTTCCAACCCCGAAATGGCAACTGGTGTCTGGGCGCGCCGCCATCAGCCCCACAAATGCACCGAAGAGGACGGACGGAAGCCTCCCCTCCGCCCCCGAATCGGGCTTGCGCCGTCTCGGCGAGCTTTATTTGCGGCGCTCACTCTCACCAAGACGCCGATCTCTCTTCCGGGAAATCAAATCACCGTTAATACGAGATGTCTGATGTATCGAAATGAATTGCCGATGAACTCGGGTTGCTGCCAGATGCGCGTGTGACGCCCCTGAGAACGTTCCAAGAAAGTAGAACAAACTTAAACGATTCCTCCAAGCCTGTAAAAACATATATAGCCGGCCGAGATGTCGGGGCTGCCCGCACCATCTCATGTCCTTTAGGTTCGTGGGACTCGACAACCGCCACTGCCGATCATGAGGGCCCACCTAGTCGCGATTCTGAGCAGCTTGGCCTGCGTCCAATCTCTTGCTGTCCCGGAGCCCAGGCAAGCTGGAAGCTTCCCTTCGGCAAGTGGGACGCGGTTCACCATAGATGGCCAAACCAAATACTTCGCCGGCAGCAACTCCTATTGGATCTCGTTTCTGACGAACAATGCCGACGTCGACCTTGTCATGGACAACGTCGCGAAATCAGGTCTCAAGACATTCCGTGTCTGGGGCTTCAATGATGTCAACACGATACCCGGCAGCAACCAGGTCTGGTATCAGTACCTGTCGGCCTCTGGGTCTCAGATCAATGCAGGGGCGAACGGCCTGCAGCGCCTCGATGCCGTGGTTTCTGCTGCAGAGCGGAAGGGAGTGAAACTCATCATCAACTTTGTCAACTTCTGGGACGACTACGGCGGATTAAGCGCTTACGTGAAGGCGTTTGGAGGCTCGAAGGAGAGCTGGTATACGAACACCGCCGCTCAAGCCCAGTACCAGGCCTATGTCCGAGCGGTTGTAAGCCGCTACAAGAGCTCCTCCGCCATTTTCGCCTGGGAACTTGCGAACGAGCCCAGGTGTAAAGGATGCAGCACAGATGTGATCTACAAGTGGGCGGAGTCAACTTCCAAATTTGTCAAATCGCTCGACTCCAACCACATGGTCACTCTCGGTGACGAGGGAATGGGCCTGCCTGGAGACGGTAGCTATCCATACCAGTACGGCGAGGGGACGGACTTTGTCAAGAATCTCGGCATCAAGACTCTCGACTTCGGCACTTTCCATATGTATCCTGACCATTGTGAGTTACACTGCCTAACTAATCCGAAGAACTGAGCTGACAATGGTGTTCAGGGGGTGTTGATCTGAAAACGTGGTCCCCTGGCTGGATCAAGTCCCATGGTGAGGCATGCGCCAAAGCGGGGAAGCCCTGCTTATTCGAAGAGTGTAAGGTTCCCCCCTGTCGGAAATGTCCAAACCAAAAGCTAATGCCAAGGAGACGGCTCCCTTATTGACCACTGCAATATCGAGAAGGCATGGCAGCAGGTGTCGCGTACTGCGTCTGGCTTGGGAGCCGATTTGTTCTGGCAGTGGGGAGACCAACTTAGTTCGGGACAGACGCACAATGACGGATTCACAATCTACCACGGCAGCAGCGATTATCAGTGTCTGGTGGTTGACCATGTCAAGGCAATCAACTCTTCTTGATTTGCCGCGAGTGGCTTGTACATAGACGCCTTCACGGCCTTCTCGGCCTTTGACGAGTCAAGATGAGGCACTACGTCTTATAGTTGGTCTTGGAATCTGGATGTGTGGGGGATTCCGCCGATCCTCGTGTTGTGAGAAACGAATCGTCCGAAGTCTTGTAGGATGAGGCTCAATCATTCGATGCATCGAATGTCGGGTACCGTGCTTCCGCAAAAGTAAGGCCCAACTGAAGTGCAGATTAACCATGGATACGGCCAAGCTTTGTCGGAAAATTGTGGTCTGATCTAGGATAGACCCTTCAATATTCCGCCAGCGCGACATAGAAGGATCGCCGCATAAGGTAGGATGCCACAGCCGCACACTATTGAGCAGTAGAAATACGAGGACCTGGATGCCAGATACTTCCCGCAACTGTTGCACGATTTCCGATGTAGAACAATAAGAACCAAACTCACCCCACATTCGGGGTTACTTGAGAAATCCCTGACTCATTTCCTGATTAGCCAATTCTGCTTGGCAGAGCGTTTTCCAACAATGTTTCTCGGAAAACCCGTGGTGGTTGCTCTGAGTTCGCTCCAATTATGGGGCGTCTCAGCTGAAGATAAGGTTAAAATCATGCCTCTCGGGGATTCGATCACAGGCAATCCAGTAAGCTCTTCATGATCGAGACTCGGATTTTGTCACTAACGCCAACAAGGGTTGTTGGAGAGCACTGTTGTGGAAGAAGCTTCAAGACAACAACATCAAGAACACCGACTTTGTTGGGACACAGAAGGCGCAGGGTTGCGGGTTTGACTACGATGGAGAGAACGAAGGTCACGGTGGGATGCTGGCTGCAGACATCGCCAGTCAGAACTTGCTTGATGGATGGTTGAAAGAAACAAAACCAGACATCGTCATGATGCACCTGGGCACGAACGATGCGTGGAGCAACAGGAGGCCAGAGGACACTATTCAGGCGTTTGACAAGTTGGCGGATCAGATGAGATCGAGCAAAGACACGATGAAAATACTGGTGAGTAAACGGGAACCCTAAGGCCTTTCCTGGTTGTTTACAACTGACTTCTTTCAGGTGGCTCAGATAATTCCATTAAACCCTGATGGTTGTCCGGAGTGTGGACGAAGAGTTGAGACTCTGAACAACGCTGTCGTGGAATGGGCACCGACAAAATCCAACGACAAAAGTCCTATTACGGTAGTCGACTGTCATAAAGATTTTGATGTCAAATCAATGACCCGAGATGGAGTTCATCCGAATGATAAAGGAGACGAGCGGCTGGCTAATGCTTGGTACGAGCCTCTCGCAAAGACTATCAAAGGCTAAACCCCAAATATCATATCATATTATGTGGCTATATTATTTGAGTTGGATACAAACATGTCCAAGCAAGTGACAGCCTGCACAACATTCTAGAAATAACATCAGCAAGTCAACGCTGAATTGCTGACTGGTCACTGGCTTCTTCGTTGATTGTTTTTGTTGCAAGCCACGAACATTCTTCTGAATATTTTCTGGCGCAGGTAAAGCTCTTTTGAACTGGAATGATAATTCCACATCCCTCACAGTTGGGAGTGCTTCATCGTTGTGGTAGCTTTCGCTACGGCCGGTCGGCCTCCTTGCTAAATGAAGAGTTTGAGAAGAACATAAGCTTCTGAGTGACTCATGAAGCTATACTATTTACACGAATAGAAGTTTCTGCATAGTGTGTTCCGCAGCGTGCTCAATTGGCTGCGTCTTGGTTGCGTAAAACTTTACCAAGGCCACCACCAAGGGTTGGATCGCTTGACCACCCACACGCCACGCTCCATAGTGTTGATTACGATGTAGCCGCTCTTGAAGAAGGGATAGTGACTCCAAGTACCGACGTAGTTGTTCAAACCACCGCCCTCCTCCTGGTCATCCTCGGGATAGATGTCAAAGTAGGCAATCTCCTTGACACCCTTAGCGGTAGGATCTTTCGGGATAGATGAAATATCCAAGATACGCAGACCAGCACCGTAGTTGCTCTGGTAAGACAGACCGCGGTTGATGTATTGGTTGTGGTCAACGCTTCGCACGGTTCCCTTCAACAGCATGGTCAGAATTCGTAGTTAGAACCCGGACATCGAAGGACTTACCTTGAAAATACCAGTCTGGCGCGGTGATGCAAGACTCCTGATATCCCAGAAGTACGTGACGGGGAACCCATCGGCTGCGGGGCCAGTCTTGTTCCGCTCGTCGATTTCATCGTCCAGCACGAGGAAGTCTTGCCAGTTGGGGTCGATAATCCAGCCTTGATGAGTGTACGTAGCACCCTCGTAGGAAGTGCGCGAGATGATGTTGGTAGTGTTCTTGTCGGTAACATCGTAGCTAAGAAAGGAGCGTCAGAACACAGTGTCCTTGAGGAGTTGGCTCAATGCGCGCGACTTACATGGTCAAAGTATCCTCATTGTAGCCGTAGCAGATATCGCGGCCCCAGTACTTGACATCAGGTCCTCGATAAACAATACACTGCGCATCGTGGACGTAGCCATCGCCAGCAGCACATCCGAGATATTGGGGGTTCGCAATGTCAGCGAGATCCAAGAACTGCAGTCCAGAGTCACAAGGCAGATTCTTGCGGGGCTGAGCACCGACAGCGACGGCATAGCCCTTCTCTTCGTTGACCACAACGTTGTGGCTGCGACCCAAGGGGAGAGCCTCGCTCCAATGCGCCGTCAAGTCGCTTTGAGAAAAGGTAATTGGGTTCTTCGGGTCGATATCCAGAAGCTTCAGCGAGGTTAGTCGATTCCAGACCAGGTTGGTAATGTGGTGGACAAACCTTTCGTAGATCAAAGAACTGGACGCCGTGATCAACGGCCTCGCTGCCGACAACAAGATAGTTCTTGTAAGTTTTGATCTCGCGCCACTGGCTGGGAACGGAGTATTGGGGAAGACGGCCAAGGTAGATGAGCTTGCCCTGCTTAGAGATCTCGACGAAAGCAGCCCCATCGAATTGCCCAACGGCAAAGAACTCCCGTCCGTTAGGCGCCGTCCAACCCCAGGAGCCTGATCCTTTGCCAGTCGAGTTGCCCAACGCAGCATGGGACTGGAAATCGTAAAGATCAAGCTAAAGGGCGTTAGAATGGCAACTTATGAAATTTTACAATGGAATTTGGCTTACATCCTTGCACCTGAAAGTCTGGAGAGGATCACCCTTGACCAATTCAACCTTGCCGTCCTTGCAGGCGATGTAATCCTTCGGGCGGGCTGTCCATTTAGCAGACTCGAACCTGCCCTCGGCTTCAAACTCCTTCCACTGGGCCTGTTAACGGTCAGTGATGTCTTGTGATCTTTTATTCAGAACCAAATTGACTCACAAGCTTGTGTTCCATGCTTTCCTGATGAGCGGCACCAGTATCGTACCAAGCCGACAGTTCAGCGTTGGGTTCCAGTTCCCTGGCAACGGCAGCCCCCGACAGGGCGCTGACGGCCAGAGCCAGATGTGCGGTTCTCATCTTGAAATTGGACGGTATGATGCCAAGTGAGACTGGGAACAAGCACCGGCGGTGGGTTCGGAGTGTGGACGTTGAGCGTAACGATCAAAGTCTAGGGGTCACAGCGAGCAATCCATGGGCCCTTTTATACATACGCCATTGATCTACTGGGCTCCAAACAAAGTACGACGCGATATTAAATGTGCATTACAAAAGATCCAAGTCTTACCACAGCGGGGTAGATCATCTGTGGCCCTGCATCTTGTGCCTCCTTGCCTGTCATCATCATGCGCGGCCTGCAGAAGCCAAGGAATGGCGAAAACAGTCGTTCAAATAGGGTCATGTACTGATCAATAGAGTTTTGCCTCAGTTACCCGCAAGTACCGGTGGCTGCGCCCAGCTGCAGGCCATGAGTTGCTTAGGGTGATGAAAAAGGCAGGTGGAAGTGATGTCGTAACCTCTTGGCATTATTGCCCAACCCCGTCCAAGTTTTCCCGCCCCAACAGTTTGAGCCTTCTCTATCCGACGGCTACACATTCTAAATTTCAGCGATCTTTTGCAATCTGACGGCAGATCCGCTCTCGGGCGGACCGGACTCCGGGGTAGGTTGTCGATCGGGCAAACTCGCCGGCGGGTGTACACTACTGCATGTGGCGATGTGACCCCAAGCACGTCCACGGGAACCTTCGTGAGCAGCCAAAGTCCCTTCGGGACTCACAATCCAGAAACATGAACGGGTTGCTTGGGTCTGGTACCCAGCTGCAAGTGTTGCTGTGGTCACTGGTGATCATTGCATGTCTGAGGTACCTTTGCATGATTGGACTCGCGTATTTGTGCGAGCTCGTTTGTCTGCAGAAACGAGCGTGAACTGGTTGGAAGCGGCTCACTGCATGTTTGCCCCAGACAGATTGATCATACGTTTTTTCTGCGGGCATTCTCTCGGCTACAGCAACCGATCCTGAGTGTTCCAGCCAACCGAGTGGCTTTTTAAGCTTGGATTTAGGCTTCTGCACCAGCTGCATTGGGAAATTATCAGTACCTGACCAGGGCAGGAGAAGAAAGCGGAATCTTACATATACTGTTACCTCCCCTCCCCGCAAGCCGCCGAGCCCTCTCTCTAGGCCTAAAGCTCTTCTCTGCACACCATGATGATACAGAGGTACTGGGCGCTTTAATCCGGGCTGCAATGACAAAGGACCCGAAGATAGAGGAACTTGAGAATTCAAATAGTCAAATAATCCGGCAGAAGTAAATTTCAGGGTGGGTGCTACTTATCAACGTCTCATTCAATTGGTAAGTCGTATTAGTAGCCATTTCATTCCATAAGTCCACCTTGGAGACGTCTAGCATAGAGCGCATGTGAGAGAAACGGCACACAAGACATTTTGATAAGAGTTTCTACCGTGATATATGCCTCGCTACATGTTGTATAAATATGCACCAAGACCCAGAAGATATCAAGAAGGAATGCTACAAATCTCTGCAATGAAAAATGGCCAATGACGCTGGAAAGAGCTACGTAGACGCAATCACCCGAAATCACATTTCCTCATTAGGGAACCCTCACCAAGGATATTTCCGAACCTCATCCTCCTTTTCCAGATCCAAACCCCTGTCAAGCTGGTTTTGATGCTCGTTGTCAAGGTACTCCAACAAAACCTTCTCATACATCTCTCGGCCTTTGTAGTTGGCAACAGTGTCATCCCAGCTACGAACGGCACTCGCAAGTCTCCCCGGAACGTAGTCTTCCGCAGCCAGTTCGGTGACGGGGTGGAAGTAAGTCCGGATCGTGAAAACGACGGCTCGACTCTTTGGCAAGCGACGCAGAGACTGTCTTTCGGAGCGGAAGAAGTGATTCTCGATGGCTTTGTTTTTCTCAGCTGTGCTCCAGCTCACGACAGGGTCGTCTTCGCCACCGATGCTCCAGCTCCATGGAAGTGAGTCGTCGACTTGGATGAAGTAGTTATTACGTGAGTAAATCTGGTCGCATCGCAGGCGTCGGAAGAAGCTTGCCATGCCGTTGTGCAGCTTCTCCTTGTAGTGTGGTACGTCTCCAGATGTGTGGATCTCTTCAAGAGACTTGCCGTATTTATCTTCAAGCCTCCAGAAGCCTGCAAGACAGATTGCGCCAGCAAGAAGATAATACTGGCCATCGGGGCGCTCCATCATGATGGCCAGGTCATCTTGCACCAGCTTAGCTGCGATGGCCATGGGGTCCTCTGCAAGGGGCTTCTCGACGATGTTGAATGATTCGCCGGACCAGATATTGTCAATACCCACGGCAGTGCGCTTGAACAACGTAGGGTATCGGTTCGGCAGATACTGCACCAACTCCTCAAGTAATTCCATCGCAGCAGCGAAGGCGTCGGGGTGAGTTCCGACAACCTTGGAGCCCCGTTCCTGTAAACGAGCGACCTTGTCTGCATGGTACTTGGGGAAGTGGTTGTCGAGCTCGATCCACTCCTCAGGTTGGACCGACCTTAGCCCCATGGTGACGTGGTACTTCGGGCCATAGCGAAACGCCCGATATGGAAGAGGTTTGGTTGTTTCAATTGACCAGTTTGGGTACGGACTTGGTATGGGCATCTGGTAGAGCTCGGGCTCTTTCGAGAACTTCCCATGCTTGCTGTTGCTTGGCTTCAGGCCAAGGGATGCGCCTTTCCTAGATTTGAAGAAGCCGACCGAGCGGGAGATGTATGCGGCGGAGACAAGGGCAAAGATACCAAGAAGCAGCTTCCAGGCTTCAGGGCTGAATGAGTTGACCAACATAATCGCCATGGTGGATGCAGAATGCGCTATCAACAGGCACAGACAGGCAAAGACTCGAAGCACGGAACAGTAATGCGTCTAAGAGGGTGAATCTGAGTTCACAACTGAAGCTGATATGTGGACAAGGCATGACATTATCAGTGCCACGGCCCTCCGAGTCAGCCGCTAACTAGAAATGGCACAGCTGCCCGGTCGCACAAAGCGCCGTATCTTTACTCCAGTCTCGTTTTCCCCGCGAGATCGGCGACAATGGAGAACCGATCCCCACAGACACCGTCCCGAGCTGAGCCGGAACGCTTGTCCGCAAGAGGAAATTACAGCCTATCGACCCTGGCCAAGCCGAACTCTGCTGGACTACCTCCCCATTAGCAACATCCGAAAGTCAAAGGAAGTTGAGACGGATGAGTATCATAAATAGGAGATGGCTCACACCAGCATCATCATAACGTAACAATCAAAATCACAAACATCTCAAATTTCATATCTAAATCTGTTATTATTTGGCCTTTGCACCAACCATCTCTCCAATCTTCATACTCTTCGATTCCATAATATCACAATGGCCGCCTTCCAGCACTACGCGAAAGCCCAATCTACCTTCAACATCCCTTTGTTGGCAGGTGACAACGCCTACCTCGGTGATGTCTTCTCCAGCGATGAAACCAACCCCGACAAGCCCGTCTCATCTGGCCTCTTCCGCTTGAAGAAGGGAGAGCCTCTTACCTACACCTACAAGTACGATGAGATGAAGATCATTCTTGAGGGCGATTACACGATATCCGACGAGACTGGCCAAAAGGTCGAGGCCAAGCCCGGCGATGTCTTCTACTTCCCCAAGGGCTCGACCATCACCTTTACCACGACTGACTACGGCTTGGGCTTTTACGTTGGACAGCGCAAGAAGAGCGACTTCTAGGCTGGTGCTCTCGTGTAGCGTGTGGTATATGGACCGGCGCTACCGGGCATGGCACACAAATGTGCAAGGATTTAAATACATAGCATCGCTAGCTCCGTCAATTTGAAATCAGACTCCAAACTTCCTCTCGTCCCATACCCCTTGTCATGATGAATACTCTTGAGACCGAGTTTCTCAACGAACTCCACGAAGTACCAGTCTCATCATTCAAGTAACCATTTCCGATTCTCAGGTCCAAAACGCCAGTGAAGCAGTGGTTGATCCGGCCGTAAGTACAAATTCATTATCCAAACATTGAACGCAAGTTGTTGTCCTCCATTATGTCGATCCAGTGAATCGTCGGTATCCCAATCTCGCTATCGTAGGCTCTCCAAATGGTCTGCACCAGCTCTCTGGCGACAACCACCGGCGCAGGCGGCAAACTACTCTCTAAGATACCCAACCGTCGCATGACAAAATGTCTGGCACTGCTGATATCAACCGAAAGATTGCCCATGGGCTCCTCCGGGACCGGGGCAGAAGCCATCTGGCTGATGTACAACGACAGGTTGTGCGAATCGAACAATGGCGGAGGGCTGATGACGCTCGACCCCGTGCCACCCATCAGGTCTTGCTGGAGCGAACCGAAAATGTTCATCATGTCAGACGACGCGGAATTGTCGTGCCGAAGACCGGTGCTAGCTGAGATGTACAGCAGCGGCTGGATCACTCGAGTGCCGGATGTTGTAGGAATGTGCTCCAGGACCTTGACGAGTCGAAGGGCGAGGGGGATGATCCACTCGTCCCATGGCACGGAGCCACTCTCCGTGACGGGGGACTCGGTCGGAAGGCGTAGCGAAACGAGATCTGGAAAGGTCTGGTAGAGGTGAAGCAACGAAGATAGGCGGTAGGCCTCTGCAACTTTCGCGAGATGAGACACTGGCGTTGCGAAATCTCCCGTGTCGACATCCGGGCTGTCTGGAGGAAACTCCAGTTCCAAGAGCTGTTCCTCGAGGCGTTGAGCAACGATCAGGTCCTGCAGCGCTGAAGAGAAGTACCGCTGCGGATCCATGCCTTGCCTCATGCGATGCCGAAAGCTTCGACAAAGTCGAATGCAATCTGCAAACAGGCGGTTTATAACCGTCGAAACCCCGGTCCATGGATGCGGATCCCGTTCATGAATGAGTTGGAGCTGATTTGCAGCCAAGTCTTCATTGTCCTGGCTTTCGAGGGGTTCGTCGTCGCGTACCACTGCTAGAAGCATCTCGCAATATGCCAAGCTCTTGTTAAAGAAGGTCAGCATGTCCAAGCCGGTCGCGCTGAGAACTATGGACTGCGTATTCAGCCGCTGAATGAGAGTTCGCGCTTCTCGGAGGAATGGGATGCCAAAACCCCGCGAATCCACCCAACAGACTGTCGTTCCGAGACAGAATAGCGAGAATAAAAGTCCAGTGGGGACAGCACGCAAGTCGGGCTGCGCCTTGACGAGTTCAAGCTCGGCCTGAATGAAGTCGGTTGCCCTACCCATGAGCCTGAGGGCAGACTGGCGCATGCTCGGCATCCTAGAGGCCAGAAAGGCTGCCGACATACTCTCGAGTGAGCTACACACCGTGGAGGAGTTCCGCCAATGGTCAATCGCTATTTTGCGGTTCATGTTTGCGCTCGAATCGAAGCCCGACCATGCTGGGCAGACCTGTTCAAACCAATTGACGATGAAGGCTGACGAAGTATCGGTGATGCAGCTCGTTAACTGGTAATCTGGTTGGGTGTTTTCTTCTGCAGATGCTGTTGGTCCCGAAGATGCTTGCGCAGAGTTCACCGATGGCCGCCGAGTCGAATCCCTCACTTGGACCCTTGAGACGTCAAAGTCCGTCCCCAAAGGACCCGTCGGGGTCCTGCCCGGAGTCTCCTGACGCTCCTCATCACTGCGAGATGTGATTACCGTTCCTCTAGATGAAGAAGAAGATGAAGATACTGAGTTGCGATGTCTTCGGCTGGTGGACGACCCGGAGGCCTTATCCTTTGAAACGCGACTTCGAGGTTCAGGCGGTGGCGCTGCTGTCCTTTCCGGGGACGTCGTTGTGGTCGTCAGAGAGGGATTGTAGTCCTCAAAAGAAAGGCTCTGAAGAGCTGGCTGATGTTTGAATGACCACCTCAAGCCCTGCGCATAGCCCCCGCACTTGATGCCCTTCCGTGTGCACTGTTGGCAAACAGGTCTGGACTCGTCACATTTAAGCTATCCGATAAGGGTCAGCGTCTGCGTAACATTTATTTGATTTGATTGAGCGTTGCTTGGTCTCAAGAGCAATTGCAAGTTTGATCAAAACGTACGTGTTTGGCTTTGCAGGTTACGCAGCCTGATCTCGAACGAGGGTTGAGACCCGTTCTTGTCTTGGTTGATGCCGTTTTCGGATTCCTCGGCGAAACCATTGAGTTCCGGGAGGGGAAATGCGGGTATTGTATGTCTGGGCGCACGAGGGAAAGCTCTTGATGGAGTAAGCTGGTGTCGAACGATATGGTTACTCAAATGGGCAGATCGGATATCAGCTCAGCAGATGTTGAAGATAGGACGAGGGAGCAGGCAGGTTTGTTGATGATCCAGAGCTGCTTTGCCGGGCGCGTTTACCAGTTTGTCGTTGTGGGAAGGTGTCGGGGTTGGGGGGGCACGCATACAGCACGTCCCATCTGCGGCTGTGCGCTGGAAACGCGGGGGGAGGTGTCCATCTGATGACGCATATTTGTATCTTAACATATTGAAGCCAGGCAGATGATAAGCTAGCGGTGCCTATGATTGGGCCTGACCTGGCAGATTGGTGTGTGAAACTGGCGTTGGAAGGGTTCCGAGAACATCCTTGTAGCGGGGAAGACTTTGCGGCGCGGTCCAGCAAGACGACCGATTCCAGTTGTGGTTGGTCTCGCTGCGTGTTGATGCAGGCCAGCTGCTGGCCGGATTGCCGTCCAGCACCAGCGCGGATAAAGATTCTACTCGTTGGTCTTGGTGGAAGAAAGGCGCCAATGACAAGTTAAAATCGGAGAAATGTCTCTAAACTTTGGCAGACATAATACACATCAGACTTTGGCAAGCTTTAGACAGGCGCATTGAAGTGACTATGCAGATCTAGGGCCGGAAAACGAAACCCAGCGTCCCCGGCTGAGGGCGAATTGATGCTTGCTTGATAGGACTATCGATGTGTAGCCCCGCCCAGTGAGTCACTAAAGAAACAGCAACAGCCTCTTGGAAGAAGCTCTAAGAAATCTCTCCTAATCGTTCGCATATATTCCTGCTTCTCATAGGCAGAAAATGCAAGAGACCGCACAGCTGGAAACACCGAGATGCCGCAACGCCGCCGAATTGTCTCCAGTTATTTCGGCCCAGCGGCGATAAGAACAAGCCAAGGGGCCAGAGAGGGCAAGACGAAGGAGACCAGGCTTCCAGACCCAGATTCACGGCGATCAGGTCTGATTACCCCGCATTATGCAGGCATCCAGGCCAATTAAAGCCTCCACATTGTGTCTTTATCTATTCCCTTACTGGAGTCTGACCCAGGGTTATGAGATAAGCCTGCATACACCCCTCTTTTCTTCCCACTTCTGCCGCGCTCGTGTCCACATCCCGTGCATTGTATCTCTGAAGGCAGTGACTTGGTCTCACCTCAGGGCTTCATGAGTTGGCGTTCTCTAAGGACTCGAATATATGTCGTCAATTTTGAGAGTTCTGGCTCTGTACTGACACTGAAGTCATATGAGTTATTCGATGGCAAGAATGTGGTCAGTGGTTGCGCTCAATTACTTCTCATTGTTGTGTCATGACAACAGAGCAAACAGCCCTCCGCCAGGTCGGTCACAAGCATTGTTCTAAATAGTATCAGGTTTCAATGAAAAGGTATTCATTATTTCTGTACATCTTCGTAAAGTCTCGTCTTAGTACTATGGACACTATAGAGTAAGGTACTTTCTTGAAGTGTATTGTCTCAATCGCCCCAATCATCTCTCATTATTCGTAATGTCGAGTTCTCCAAACTTATGCGACAGCCCACTTCTTCTCCCAACCCGGGAAGAATGGAGCTTCAGCCAGAGTTTGATGTGTCCAGTCCTTCTCTATCATCCCCGTCTCAACCTGAAATCGCTCATACGCCTCCAACGTTGGTTTCGCAACATGCTCCACGTGCCACACGCCCTTGTACTTCAAAATATTTTCTTTGCCCTCATTTAGTACCTTGAGTACGATGGACGGAATATACGGCTCGTCCTTGAACTCTGACAATGGAGTGAACAGAGCCTTGAAGTTGAAGACGACGGCGCCAGAGAGAGGGAGTCGGCGTAGCGTCTGCCAGTCGACTCGCAAGTAGACGTCTTCGGGCTTCAAGTCAGGGTTTTGGGCCTCGCGGTGGGCGATGTCCGGGTGGTCGGCTGGAAGATACAACGGTTGACCCATTTCCAGGCCCCATGATCCACGTTGAATCGGTTTGGATGTCGGCATCTTGGTGAAGAAGCTGGTCATCTGTGATCAGTGGTGGGTAGGTTACAATATTGAGGGGCCAAACTTACCGATCCATGCTGAACTCCATCTTTTCTTTGTAGTCAGGAACTGTCTTGTGAATGCCGGGCAAACCCTGGCCGACCTTGTCCTTGAGGTTCCATCCTACGGAAGAGCAGACCATGCCGCCACGGAGGAAGTATCGCCCGGTCTCGTGGTCTCTGAGCATGATACCGAAGTCCTCTGGGATGTTGTTCAGAAGGACGATGAGCGGCTCAGTTGTCTTTAGGTCGGTCTCGGTATTGAGGATGCGGTTGAAGAGAACTCCGTCCTTAACCTGGAATTGGTTTGGATATCTCGCACATACAAACTGTAAAACCATCTCCATGAGCTCTTTGCAAGCAAGCTCACAGCCCGGAAGACTATCCAAAACGGCGTTTCCGTGCTTGGCGTACAGCTCCTGGCGCTGGGCAATGCGTTCATGGTATGTGTTTTCAAGCTCGATCCAGAAGTCTGTGTCCATCTTTGTGAGAGCTGGTATTTCAAGATCGTCAGTAAGTTATAGCTACATCGAAACAAGATGAACATACACATGGTTTGGTGATAGGCCCATCTGAAAGGACGGTAGGGCCGGGGTACTGCCTTATTGATGTCGAAGTCCTTTAGCGGCGACGGCAGCGGGACACCGGACAGAGTCGCGTAGTCGGGGAAGTCACCAAGAGACCGGATGTCATCGACACTAAAGCCGCTAAAGTTGAACTCTCCGGCCGGGGCAGACCGGTAGTCGGTCCCCATTTTGAGGAGGGGCTTCGGCGTGGCGGCCAGGTCCACCTCCGTGATGCCGGCATATTGGGGTCCGAGCTTGGCGAGAGTGGCCCTCTGCGACGGCGGGAACGCGTTCACATAGCTCTGTTTCTCGGCCGTACTCACAGTGGACTGTCCCGGCGATGAATCGCGCCGGAACTTGTTCGAGTTCTTGCGGCTGTCGATGAGCAAGCTAAGAAGGTAGATTAGACCGCCTGTGCATGCGGCGATGCTAAGCACGGTGAGTGCAACATGGGGACTCGCGAAATCAAACACAAAAGACATGGCGGAATAGCTTTGATGGCACAGATTGGGTGAAAAATGAACAACGCGTCAGAAGAACGAGAGCTTGGGGTTATTTACGAGCGACTCGGGAAAACATCACCGTCTATCAAACTGACGGTCTATCGCATGCCTCTCGAACGCACATATGTTTCTGGAAGAATTAACCTGCCCATCGTCAGATGCTACACCTACGGCGATCGATGCGCCCCATACGCCATGCGGCACGTCTATGCGACAGCAGCAAAGTCGAGACCGGCCAGAGGCACGCCCTCTTCATCTGACACCCGGAACGGGAAAGATTTCACGGTGTGAACTTTAACCATCCGGTGTGTTTGGGTCTAACCCGAAATGTCAAATCTACCCGGCGACTGTCTCGCAGCCATTTGATGAGGTTCCGATAAGGACCTGGACAGCCAGTGCGGGATGACCCCGCTTGATGACGACCGCATCCCCGGCTGTGTCCGCTCCCTCTGGAGCCCTTATGCGGAGGCCGCGACGGCGTTGCAGCTGACACATGCCAGGGTTCCCTCGCATGGCCTCCATATCAAATGGCCTCGGGGCATTGCATCTCAAGACCAAACAGCGCGGCGGACCTTCGGGCAGCCGCACTAGAGGGTTGACACCTCATTACGCTGTGCGCCATCCCTAGAATCCTGCCATTGGTCTTCAGTTAGAGACGCACCCTACTTGACATCATGCCCCTCATTGGCCGGCCCTTCAGCCCCTTTTACCAGGGCCACGAACTTCCAAGACTCCATCACACATCCTCCCTTCCATTCCCCCATGAACGCCCAGACTTTTATTCGGATGTAAGATAGGTCTTTTGGTCTGATTTGCGTTGACGAACGCTTGGCAGCGTCCCTTGAGGATATCCGGGGTACCTCAGGCCAATCAGGGCAATTGGACTTATCTGGTATCAGTGTGGTGATGAGAGCCAAGAGAATAGTAGCATGCTTAATTTTGACATAATTCGGACTGCGTATCAACCTTATCTGATTTCGGTGATGTTCGAGTGATAGCCACAGGCTGGAGACACTGTGAGCCCGAGACACTGGAAACATTTAAGTGGTTCCGAAGTTTCCATGCCCGGTCTTGCATATGATCGGCCCGCTGTCCTGGTTCTTTAAAGAATAAGAAAGACGCGCGCTTGTATTAGCTCCCGCGCGCAGGTGTTCATCTTTACTCTTCAAGAGGCATATCGTGAACAGCTGCCAACATGGCGGAGATCATCCCGGTAACAGAATTCCCCGACTACGCCGTCGACCCGACCGGCGGCGATCCCCTTACCCATGATCTCAACGCTCCCTATGATAAGGTAAATACTGGAATCTGGAGTAGACTATCAAGAGATGGAAGACGTATTGCAGATGACTGACACCGCGTAGGGCGACCTTTGCTGGGTTCTGGTCTGCACAATCTTCTGCTGGCAGATCACGCCAGCCATTGGCTTCCTGTATGCGGGAATGCATCGCCGAAAGTCATCTTTGACGATGATCCTGCAGTCTCTCTTCTGCGCATGTGCATGCGGCATCCAGTACTGGCTTTACGGAGCTTCGTTATATCAGTCAAGGGTATCGAATCCGATCTTGGGCGACTTGTCGCTTGGCGTGTTCCACAACATCCTCGCCTCTCCGTCTTTTGCCAACTCTGATATTCCAGACATCCTCTGTAAGAACCTTGAATAATAGCGTCGATTGTGTGAGACAATTTGATTAATCTTTTGCAATTAGATGCTGCGTTCGGATTCACTTTCGTTACAGCTACAGCAATGATCTTGGCCGGCGCGATGCTGGAGCGCGGTCGTCTCTGGCCAAGCATGCTCTTTCTTCTCTGCTGGACAACATTTGTCTATTATGTGTAAGTATGAGAACTCCCTTCGCAGGGCGAAATGCTCACTCCCGGTAGTTTGGCACACTGGGAATGGAACCCCAGTGGCTGGCTCTACAACCTTGGCCTCTACGACTTCGCCGGCTCTGGTCCCGTTCACATTGCCAGCGGCTTCGGGTCTCTTGCGTGGTCTATGATGCTTGGTCCAAGACTGAGTGACGACGCAGTGACGAAGAAGAAATACGCACCGCACTTCAAGCCGCATAACCCGTTGTTGATGGTGCTTGGAACGGTTCTTATTTGGTTCGGGTGGTTTGCGTTCAACGGCGCCAGCACGGCGAACCTCAGTCTCCGATCCATCTACGTGGTCGTCAACACAAATTTCGCTGCCTGCGGTGGTGGAATCACCTGGGTCTTGCTCGATTACTTTTATATCAAGAAGTTCAGCCTTGTTGGATTCTGTTCCGGCATAATTGCTGGCCTAGTTGGAATCACGCCGGCTGCAGGCTTCGGTAAGCGTTCCGACTTTGGGCGCGGTCTGTTCGAAAACTAATCGGCTACTTAGTGCTCGTGTATGTCTCACCGCTGGTTGGCGTTCTCACAGCGATTTGCTCGTACTACACCGTCAAATACCAGTATCTCTTCCGTGTTGACGACCGACTCGACATCTTCGCGATTCATGGCGTCGGCGGTTACGTTGGCGACATCCTCACCGGTCTCTTCGCTCACAAGATGGTCCCCGCACTTGATGGTGTGAGCAACACCTACGACGGCGGTTGGTGGAACGGCAACTTTCGCCAACTGGGTCTTCAGCTCGCGGGCGGAACAACTTGCGCTGCGTGGTCTTTCTTCGTATCCTGCATCTTGCTGTTCGTGATCAACAGGATTCCTGGATGCCATCTCCGCGCCACTGAGGAAGACGAGATTCGCGGTCTCGATTATGCTTACATTGAGGATGCCATCTCGGATTACGACCACGGTGACCTGTTCATTCATAATGGGCAGGTGGTTGACTCGCCTCCGAGAGAGACGAGCGTGTCAAAGAGCGCATAGAAAGGATATTTTGGTGAAATTAGATTGCGTAGACATGGCTCAAGTTAGGCGATAGAAAGAGATCATGCCAATAGACTAATAATACTGGGTCAGTATCTGAGTTGAAAAGAGTTGAGTAAGGTCACTAGATAGATATTTCAAGAGCTTCCATCGGTACGTTGCAAAGCCGAGCTGGGTCAAAACCTCGGAAATGAAGTCGGTTAAGACACTTTGAGCATTGAGTTTCTGCCAGCATGAAGCATTGTAAATGAGTCTGCCCACTGCATTTAACTAACGATGATTCGAATAGACTGACCTATGAAGTGGCATTGAAGCCGAGAGCATGCGAGCTGTTCGGATTCCGGTGCCGCTCCGAAGACTTCACAAGCGACTAGCGCTTAGCATTCCTAAAAAAGACTAGTCTAATGTCCTAGTGAAGTTGGCGATAGGGACGAAACGAAGCCTCTGAAGCGTCTGAGCGACGGCGACGCTGGCCGAGTGTTCCGTTGCCCGTCTCTGCGCCGTTCACAGGCTCCGCCCCTTACAAATAGCGAAAACATCATACCTGAGGTGAAGAACGTTGATGAAACCAAGAGGCATCGAGTCATGAAATACTAATCTCTCATTGTTCAGTTCCATTACGTTGTATGAGAATTGGCAATGCTGAAGTTCGCTATCTTCTGCATTCATGTAGCAAAAATTTCGAGTTTCGACAGGTCTATTCAGGCCAGCCTTCATTTCGTTGTCGACAGCAGTGTATCATCTAATAGGATCTCTGAATAGTCGTTTTAGAGCCACTCAATTTACAGCTATGGTCGGCTTCCCTGGTGTCAGAACGTTCTGAAGAGCAATAGTTAAGCGTGCTTGCAAATATGGACGGGTGCCAGTGGGGGCTGAGCTGCGCAATGGTATGGGCTGAGTCTGATCACTAATCATGAAGATTCATGATGAGGGAAATAGTATCATAGAAACGCCTGCCTTCCTTTGCTGAAAGTCTCGGCAACCCGTCCAGATTATTGGTCACTGCAAGTATTTGAACTGTAGAATATGTCACCAATTAAGCTCAGCGGGACGCCAATCTACCGTCCTCCTAGATCCTGGCTAGAGCCGGTGGGTTCTGTATGTACCAGCGAATCGTAGGGGATTTAGTGTGCGAAGGTTATTGTACTGCCCCAACAATGGGATGACGCTAGAGCGGAGTTTCGGTACTCGGCAAGTCCACTCCCAGTGCTTTGGTTCTCACACCAATAACGTACTTTTTCATTCCTCCTACCTCAACAACAGTAGGTGCAGCTCAACTTGACGGGGCTTGGATCATGGACTTGCGCAACTGCTTCTCACCACTCATTTGTCTGGTTGATGCGTGAATCATTCTGCAGGCCACTCAGTTACCCCCGGCTCAAGGCAAACCACACCGCAACTTGGACCCCTTCTCAAAAATTGCCAAGATGGAAAGATCA
The DNA here is from genome assembly GCA_025328345.1 of Colletotrichum sp. SAR11_59. Classification (NCBI taxonomy): domain Eukaryota; kingdom Fungi; phylum Ascomycota; class Sordariomycetes; order Glomerellales; family Glomerellaceae; genus Colletotrichum; species Colletotrichum sp. SAR11_59. Next base: position 458,154 of record JAKMXC010000001.1, on the reverse strand, counting down.
TCTGGACACAAACGGAAGAGGACAGGGTGCCTAGGTTGCAGAGCTAGAAGAAAGAAGTGCGACGAGAGGCAGCCTATATGTTCCTTATGCTCAAGGAAAGGCACAGAATGCGTCTGGCCAGACAACTGGACGGCACCCCAGACGGTCGACTCTTTTTGCTGTAAGTAGAATCCGCAAGACTATCGCGTCTCTATGCTGTGTGTCACATACTCCAAGCTAATCTTGATCATGATGTATGATACTATAGTCGACCCTGCGGCTGCATCTTCGACTTCTGGACCTCAGACAAGTGTCAGCAGACGAGGACCGAACCCCAGCTCCCTACCAGCTGGCCTTTTGTGGACAGCTTCGCGGGCGATCACTGTCAACTCCAATAGTGACAGCAACTCACCGTCAGAGTCAGCCAAAGATCACGGTCCAAGGAAGAGATCTGCAGAGAGCCTTCGGCCACGAGCCGAACACCTGCGCATGGCCCCTAAGATTTCTCATGTCCCACTCATCGTCCCACCAGATCTTGACTGCGATGAGGGATCTTTCCAGATGCTCTTCCAACACTTCCTTTCACGATCGATGCCGTCAATGTCCGTCGACAACGTCGGCACTGAGCTCTACGTCAGCACCCTGCTCCCTGTTATCGTGAGCGATAATCTGGTACTTCGGTCTGTCCTAGCGCTCAGCAGCTTGCAGTACATGCTGAGCCATCCCGAAAATGACAAGGCTCTCAAGCTTGCCAGCACTTGCTACTCCAAGGCTCTATCCGCAATGAGGGCTCGCGTTGCGCTGAGCGGTACTGGCGCTCAGGACGACCGGCCGGATTGTCTGTGTGCTGCGAGTCTGATGCTGGCCTTGACGGAATCTGCTCGCGGGGACTCGACCCGAAACCATGTCGACTTTGCCAGCCACGTGCTCCAGACCATGTCAAATTCGGTGCGCCTGGGTATCAATCAGAAGTTGTACAGGAACATGCTGAGGGTCTGCATGTTCCTGCGCGTGGATGAAGCTGTGGAGACCATTCCATCACCCTTCACATCCGCCCAACTTGTAAATCAGATGGATATGTCCATACTCGCCGGCCATCTGTGGGACGCTGAACACAGAGCCTCGGCGACAGAGCTCAGCGAAGAGTGCGGACTCTTCCAGACGCCGTTCATTGCCGGGCTTCTGACGATCCACCATCTGGCCCGGCTCCGGGCCGCAGACGGCGTGGCCAACATCGACAAAGACGAACGCGTTACACAACTATTAGCGATTGAGATGCAAATCATGTCGTGGGAGCCAGCACTACCACACACAAGCCTGCGGGTCCGGCAAGTCTGGACGCTGTGGCGATTGGCTATGCTCATACTTCTTTACGAGTCGCCCGTGGACGGCAAGTTCTGGCAAGCGTCGAGGCGAAACGACTGCTACGAATCTTTCATGAAGGAGCTGAAGTTGGTGCCAAAGGGACATGAGAGCATCGGAGTGATGCTGTGGCCGATCTCAATGGCCGGATCCTGCGCGCGGTCTTCTGCTGCGAGACGGAAGTCGGCCCCGGGCTGGAGGCCCGAATCCCAGCCTGAATCTTATCTTTACGTAAGGGATTAGTTACACTACTTATAGCTAGGCGCGCCTGCGTTTATAGTTAGATTAATTAAGCTACTTTACGTAGGTTATAAGCCCTCTATATACCTAAATCTATCTACTAGATAGTAAGGTTATTCCTAAGTAGCTATTAGGACTCTAACCTCATAGTTTAGTAATTACTAAAGGGTAATTAATAGATTACTAAGCTACTAGAAGTAATACTTCTAAGTAGAGATTGCAGCTATTATGATATATATCCTCTACTTATAAAATCTCTTCAGCTTTTAAGCTACTAAAGTTAATAATTATTTAATAATTACTATAGTTATATAGTGATAACTACTTAACAACTATCTAATAATTGCTCATAATTATTACTTAAACCTCTCTTAAACTACTAAATCGATTAAATAAATTAATATATCCTTAACTAGTAATTTAACTTTATCTTCTTCTAGCTCTACTAGAAGGGGATTATCTTAGTCTAGCCCTCCCCTTTCTTCTACTATAAACCTTATAGCTAAAGTAGCTATATAGAAGGTAGCTAGTAAGGGACTAGATCTAAGAAGCCTAGTATATAATACTATCCTTAAGCTAACTAAAGTAATAAGTTTTTAGCTATAGGAGATTAATCTTAAGAACACCTTTAAGGTAATAAGATTGCTCTTCTACTTAATAAATAAAAGGATACTAAAAAGATATAATAAAGATATAGTTTTTAAGAAAGATAAAGTAGTAGTAGTTAAGGATCTAAGATCTTTAGGTGATCTAATACTTATAGGTTTTATACTTACTAGATAATTACTTATAGAGAAGATCTAATATAATCTCTTAGAAGAAATAATTAATAATAGTCTTTCTATTATAGCTTCAGCCTTCTATATCTTTATTAAGACTAAAGAATATACCTAGAAGTTTAATAAGCTAGCTATAAGTAAAATCTATAATAACTAGAACAGAATAACTAAAGTTAACTATAGTAATACTAAGGATTTTATATAAGATCTTCACTTAACTTTTAATAAACTAAATAGTTCTAGTATAAGCTTATTAACTATAGCTCTTACTTATAGACTTATCTAGGGTTTTAGACGTTTTAATTAAGTTAAAGCAGACTTTATAGAGAATAACTTTATTATAGGGATTTAAAACTATAATAACTTCCTATAAGAACTTAGAGGATTTAGCGAAAAGGAACAATATAAGCAAGCCTCTTAAAATATTAATACCCTTTCAAATAAGAAGAGGTTTCCCCCTAAGAAGCAACCTCAAGCAAACAAGTTAAGCAAACTATAAGACCCTTATACTTCTTATAATATCAAGCATCCTAAGAACCTTTATAAGTATAAGATATATAACTCCTATTATAGAAAGACAACTTAATACCCTAAAAAGTACGCTAAGTGCTCTTTTAAATACTTTAGATACTATACCTCAAGGTATAATAAGTTTAAGTACTTAAATAAACCTCTAATAACTTAGTAATTAATAACTTAGGTATCTACTTTAGTATTTACTTTAGAAAGCTAAACCTAAGATAGTATCTTTAGAAACTCTAGTATTAAATAGGATATTAACTAATAATCTGAGGCTTATATAGATACCTTAATAGCCTAAGCTTAGAAAAGGACCCTTCTACTATTCCTAGTAGAAGACTTTAAAGTATCTAGTCTATACTTTAACTTTCAATCTCTCGCTAGAGATCTATATGAAGTTAACTATATATAGAGAGTTAAGAAGTAACTAATAAAGGAATCTAAACCCTCTATCTATAGTTCTACTAGTTAGACTACTAAAATAAAGACTAATAGTTTCTTTATATATAATACTATTAAGGAAGCTAATAAAGAAGAAAATAACAGCTAGGAAGCGTAACTAAGTTAATATATTATATCTATAGCTTCTATTAAGAGGATAGACTCCTTTATACTAGATACTAACGCTAGTAAGTATATCCTTAATAATCTCTCTATCTTTGAAGACCTTTAAGATCTCTCTTAAGGATTAACTATAAACTATATAAGTAGAAAGGACTAAATTAGCTAGGTTATTAGTATAGCTAAAGTAGTTACTACTAAACTAAGTAGTAAGAAGATTACTTTCTAACTATATAATACCCTCTATAAACCTCATAATATAATATAAATTATTAGTACTAGTCTTCTTTAGAAGATAGGTATCTATTTTAATAGTCTAGATAATATCCTAGTTTATGAAGATATATCTAAAACTATTACTAATTTTAAATAGGATATATAAGTCTTTTAGCTTTAGATATATCCCTCTAACTAAAGTAATAAATTTAGCTCCCTTAGGCTAGATTACTAAACTTTTCACGCTTATCTAGGATATCTATCTAGAGAGGTAACTATTACTACTATAAGAGATACTAATATAAACCTCTTTAGAGTGCCTTCTATAAGATATAAGTATTACATCTACTTTATAGTAAAGTTAATATAATAACCTAGAAATAGACGATAAGAACTACTAATATAAGCTTTCTAAAAGCTTTAGATTAACTTCCTAGAACTAACGCTATAAAGCTTTAGAGGTGTTACTTATAGCCTCTATATTATAGAAGCTTTCTTAACTTATAGATAGTTCTAAGTATTTAAATTAAAGAAAGATGTAGCTATTTAGCTATAAAGCTGGTTTCTAAAGAAGATTATAGTAATAAATAGTATTATTTACTTCTCTAAGGTTATTATAGATAATAATATAGCTCTTCTTAAAGTAATAGAACCTTTTACCTAAAAGTAGGGTTTTTATCTAGAGATAGTAGCACCTCACTCTTATTAGTAGAATAGGGAGGTAGAAAGCTTTAGTAGGGCTATATAGTAAAAAGTATAAGTAATATATATAGAAGCTAGGCTTCTTAAGTCCTTTTAGCTTTAGTTAATAAAGACTTCTATAGAAGTTAGAAATCTACTATCTAATAGTAAGAGTAATATTAATCCTCATAAGAAACTAGTAAATACTCTTAATATATCTCTTTCTATAAGAAAACTATATATATATTACCTTTGCTACTAAGGCTACTAAGTTTATATCTATATTTATCTAGATAGCTATCTATATATAAAAGGATAGAAGATAAAGCCTAAAGCTAAACTTAGAAGATTTATAAGATATAATAGCCTTTATAGTAATATCTTCTATATTCTTATTAAAAAGACTAATAGTATTTAGTAGGCGAGGGATATAATATTTAAAGAAGATAAAGGAGAGCTCCCCCTAGTTAAATTTGACGACTTATAGCTAAGAGAAGAGGTTAAGCTTAAGACTTATAAGTATAGTAATAAGCTACTAATTATAGCCCTTAAAGCTAAGGCTTAGCTTTATAAACTAAATACTAAGTTATACTATTATCTTATTTCTGCTAAATAAGAATAACTATAGGAGGAAATAGGTATTTTATACCTAGAAGAAGCCTAAGAATCAGAAAGTAATAATGAATAAGAATAGGAAGATAAGTCTCCTTAAGAATAAGAAGAAGTTAGTAGAAAGGGGGGTGGTTTGCTAACTCTTAATCTAGAACTACGCATGCTAGTACTAGATATTAGTACTATAAATATATAGGTATGATTAATACTAGAAGAAGTTTCTCCTCTATAAGAATATTCTCTTACTGCTCCTCTAAAGTAATATTCTCTTACTACCCCTTAGCGATAATAATTACTAACTATAGCTTTATAATAGTAAGACTTTATTGTTATTACTTCGCCCTAAATATCTTAACTAATATAAGGAAGACTAAGGGGAAGACTAAGGGGTAGTAGTAGAAGCTCTACCCTTATAAGATTACTAAGAGTAACTACTTCTTCTTCTACTTAAATAACTTAGATACTTAGAACCTAGGTACTATATAATGCGAAGAAGTTTAATAGGGAATTTAGTAAGATAGAGGTTATAGAGATTAACCTAATTAATAATAAAATAGACTGGGAACTAGTTACTTTTGCTTTCTTAGCGTCTAACCTATTATAAGCCTTTAGCTTAGAGATTTATTTGCCTATAACCTTTAGGAAATAGAAGGTAATAGAAGAGGAACCTCTGAAGTTAGCTATCTTTAATACTATAAAGACTTAGGTTAATAGCTTATAGGGAATAGATTGCTAGCAGCTTAAAGAGCTTCTAGATAGCCTTAAATATCTCTTAGGTAAATAAGTATATAATAAGAAGGTTACTATAGATAGAAGACTTAATAGAGTTAGAGTAAGATAGGTTGTTTATAGTAACTTTTAAGATAAAGATAATAAGATAGTTTATACTACTATTACTAATCTTATTACTTTATAAGTCTTTCTGCTAATTATAGCACTTAAAGATCTAGAACTTCACTAGGTTAATATAGTTATAGCCTTCTTAAATGCCTTTATAGGAGATTAAGATATTTTTATTATATAACCTTATAGGTTTAACGATAGATCTGGCTGATTCTATAGATTGAAAAAAGCCTTTTATAGACTGAGAGAATCTCCTCTTCTCTAGTATAAGCAAATTATTACTATCCTTAAATAATTAAGGTTTAATTTACTACTAAAAGAACCTTATATTCTTATTAATGAGGATGGTGTTATAATATTACTTTATATTAATAATATACTTATTGCTATACTTAATATTAAGTAAGTTAATAGCTTTAAAGATAATTTATATAACTTCTTTTAGATTAAGAATTTAAGTGAAGCATAATAGTTTCTTAGGTTTAAGATTATTTACTACTATAAAATAAGATAACTTTAGATCTTATAGGCTAAATATATTAATAATATGCTGATAGAAAAGGGTATTACTAGATATAATTAAGTGCCCTGCCCCCCTAGTGATACTTAGCCGCTAGAGATTATAGAATAATATAAAACGCCTATTAAGATATATAAATATTAAAGCGATCTAAGTAAGTTATAGTAGATTGCAAATAGTATGCAACTAGATATTATAACACCTATAAGTAAGGCTGCTAGAGATTAATAATATACCTCTAAAAAGCATAATAAACTGCTGAGGTTAATATAGAAATATCTCTATAGCTTATAACAACTAGTATTCTACTTTAGTAGTTTAAGCTACTCTATTAATAACCTTAAATTATTAGTATTCTATAATGCTAGCTAGTCTAATTATAAAAGAATAGGTAAGTTAATAGCTAGTTATATAGTTATATATAGAGGAGCACTAATTACCTAGAAATTAGTATTGTAATCGTTTGTAGCTATATTAACCTATAAGGCTAAGTAGATAAATCTAATGCTTAGAGGGAAGGCTCTACTATATATTATAGACCTCTTTAAAGGGATAAATATCTCTATTTAATTACCTTTCTAGGTGTATATAGATTCTATAAATACCCTTAATAATTACCTATTAAGTAAATGGTTACTTAAACTACGCTACGTTAAGATTAAATATCGCTAGATTATTAATAACATTAGTAATAGAGATTTTAAGATTAATTATATACTAACCTATAAGATAGTTACTAATAGCCTTACTAAACTACTAATAGTAGAGAAGTATTATAACTTTATTAAAATACTAGGTTTATTTAAACTAGCTATAACTAATAATAAGCCTTAATCTAGGGATAATATCTTAAGACTTAATCTTAATTAAGTCCCTTCTATTTATTTGTTTTCTTTTATATATAACAACTTTATTCCCTTATATCTTGCCAACTAATTAACTTTTATAGTTAGACTTTATATCATTTTAATCACCTTAATTTACTCTTTTTAATAGTTAAATTACTAACTATAAAAGTCTTCTATATAAGAAGATATATAATAATAAAGGCTTGAAAAGTAATTAAAGACTTTAACTTCACTAAGTTATAAGTTCCTCGCTAAGTTAGATATCTTAGTCGACATTCCTTTACGTTAAAACCTTATAACGACAACTACTAAAAGAAACATTAACCTAAGTTTAACTTACTTAATCTTAATTAAACCTTAAAAGCATAAGTTAGAATAAAAGCAAAAAGAGAACTAAACTTTATAGTATTTTCTAATAATTATCCTAGTTAATTAAGTTTATATAAAACTTAGCTATATCTTAAAACTAACTCTTATAAGAATTTATAAACTCTACTACGTTTTAAGGTATTAAACTTAACTATAGAATATAAAACTAATATTATTTAACTAATATTAAGGAAGTAACTAGACCTAATTACTATAAGCTTAATTTAAACCTAAAGCCTTAAGGTTAAGTTACTAGCTCTTTTAATCTAAGTCTATATAATCTAAAAGTAGCTAAACTACTAGACTATATAGCCTAAGTTTATATTAAGGTTACTTTAAGGTTAGTAAGAGTTCTATATTATAATTAGGTATATAATAAGAGTAAGAAGCTAGAAGTATTTTAGGAAGTAATATAGGATAATAAAGATAATATAATATAGTAGGAGCAAGGGAGAAGGGTAGGAACAAACTATATAGTTATATAATTAACTGGATTACTGCTTTAGGATAGGAATAGCTTTATAAAGCGTGGGAGGCGTCAGCTAAAAGGGGGGTGTGAGATGGAAGTTAGCCCTAGGCTAGAGGCCTAAATCCCAGCCTAAATCCCATCTTTACGTAAGGGATCGACCACACCACTTGTAGCCAGGCGCGCCTGCGTTCGTAGTTAGATTAATCAAGCCACTTCACGCATCTGCTCACAGGGAGCTGATTCAGCAGCAACTCACTGAGTCGTGCGACACTCTGTCTGCGAGAATGCTAGCTGTGGTTGCAAACATGCTTCAGCAGATGTGGGACGGAACCGCGGCGAATCCTGCAGGCGATAAAAGAGAAGAAGAGCTGGTGATTGATCCAAGCCTCATCTCGCCAGAAAGCCTGCAAGAAAAGTGAATGGGGGAAACGCAAGGAATGATCCTCAGGAGCACTGTTTCTCTGCGCGATCTCCGATGATTAAGCGGCCATCCAGAAAGTCATGTTACGGGTACTACACTCCCTGAGTCTGATGCAACTCCGCTATCGGCACTGCAACCATCTAAGTCTACAATGCTGAGAGTCATTGTGACGAACAGCAGAAACTGTGCTGTCGAGGCCTTAGAAGGAGAGAAAAGAAACGACAAGGTCCTGAAAATAATAGCAGACCTACAATGACATCATGCACCCCTCTGTACAGCGACGGACAGTGGGACACCTTGGGAGCGGAGATTCTAATCATGGAATCTGTACCGCCATAACAAAATTCAGGGCCTAATTAACCCCAAGCCAATGCGGGTCAATGTACGTATCTATCGGTGCCCCTCCATCCTCAAGCGTGTTTGCTCCCAGTCAACAGTGTCTGTATTTCTGACGAAAATTGTTGTTGAGGGACTCGCAATCCAAGCATCAAATTTTGTATCAGAAGACTCACTCAGTATGGAATCACAGGTGAAGACGCCGGCCAAGCAAAACAGCTGGATGCCCCTCATCAACAAGGTCGATAAGTACGTCAATTACCCCGCCTCACTCATCCTCATCTCATCATCCCTGACTTCCTCATCAGTGTTCCCCTAGACTTCGACTTCAACACCCTCTACAGGCTGTACCTCCCAAAGGATCATCGCCCGCATGGGTTCATGCTTCAAAGCACCGTCGAGCGTCTCCCCTGGACCGCAGACTTCAGCATCGACCATGACGAGCGCAAGGTGCGCCTCCTCGACACCATAGTAAAGGACGGCGACGATGCCGGCAAGGCCGCCACCGCAGCGATCCAGCGCGTCGTCGATGCCGCCATCAATCTCACCGACAAGTTCCCGACGCTGAGCGGCCGACACAGCGAGCACTTCCGCATCCTCGGCGCGAGCGAGTTCGTCTCCATCGAGCGCTTCCCCGCCCCGCTGTTCGGCATCTCCTCGCGCGGAGCGCATATGACGGCGTACGTCAAGAGCGCCGAGGGCATGCGGATCTGGGTCCCTCGCCGCAGCGCGCATCTGTTCACGTTCCCCGACCTGCTGGACACCACCGTGGCTGGAGGCGTCAAGGCCGAAGACTCGCCGTTCGACTGCATCGTCGCCGAGGCCACAGAGGAGGCCTCGCTCCCGGCCAACTTTGTGAAGGAGAATGCGCGGGCGGTAGGCGCGGTCACGTACGTCAGCATGAACGAGACAAAAGGCACGTTCTTCCCGACAGTGCTGTACTGCTACGATCTCGAGCTGCCCAAGGCGATCGAGCCTGTGCCCGGGGATGACGAGGTGTCGGGCTTCGAGCTCATGACCATTGCGGAGGTGAAGAGGAATATGTTGGAGGGACAGTTCAAGCCCAACTGCGTGCTTGTGATGCTTGACTTCTTCATTCGACACAACATCATCACGTCGGAGAACGAGGAGCATTACGTGGAGATTGTAACGAGGTTGCGGCGACACCTGCCTGTTCCCACGTATCCCGAGCTAGGAAAACAAGTGAATTATGAATGACGGAATGCGGCTACATTCGACTCATGTCATAAACAACAGATGCGTATATACATCACTGTTTTCGCTCATCAGAGCTTCTTGCACAGTCTCGTGCCATACTCGATCTCCTCCCAGCCCTCCGTCCCAGGCGTTGAGACGGCGTAGAAAACACCTTCAGGATCCCACTTCTTACGCAGGTCAAACAGGATAGGGTACAGCGGACCCCAGAAATGTTCTTGCCAGTTAGCCTGATAGGGGTCGGCCTGCATGATCAAGGTCAGTTGCCGTGTTCTTCGCAAGGTTCGCCGAGGTACGACTCACCTCGTTCACGTATGTGGCACCATCAGGTCCGGCTTGCCGCAAAGCCTCGTCTTGGATATTCGTCAAAACATCCTGTAAATCCGCCTTCTGCTCCAGAGTCGCACCCACTGGCACAAACAGAACGCTGATGACGAAGTCGGTGCCGTTCCTCCAGACCGGGTGCGTCGCGCTGTTGGCTGTGGGCCAGCTGTGTCCCGCGTCGAACAAGTGTCCCACGATGTACCCCAAGCCCTTCAAGTCCTCCCTCGGATTGATCACTGTCTTGAAAGCGTCGATAATCTGATCGTTCCGCTTCTCGACATCGGAGTGAGCGAACAGCCATCCGCCAGTCAACGTGTGCCTGCCTGCTTCCTCGTCCCGGAAGAGATCGATGTATAAGTCAAAGAACGTCGCGAATTCCTTGGTAGAATGCTCGAACGACACATTGCTGGCTTTGAGCTCCGCAATCATCGGCTCAAGGATCTTGTCCAACTCGCTCTGCGTCTTGCCCACAGCCACAAAAGGCTGCACCTCGAGCATCATCGCACCGAGTTCAAAGTAGACGTACAGCCCGTTGTCTACGAGGTGGTTCGACCACTTGTGGAACACCCGTACGCCCTCCCAGAACACGTCTTCGTCCTCTGTCAGCGTGCTGTTGATGTACAACACGCCCCCAGCCGCCTTCTCTTCCGCGTACGTACGGAAGGTGACAGATGTGACGACGGCGTACGACGAGGGGCCGCCCCCCTTGAGCCCGAAGAACAGGTCGGGGTTCTCGTCAGCGTTGGCGATGACGTACTCTCCGTCGGCAGTGATTGCCTCGAACTCGAGCGCGTTGTCGGCGGCCATGCCGTGAAGCGGCGTCAACGGGCCGTGACCACCGCCCTGGACAAGCCCGCCCGCAACGCCGACGGTCGGGCACTCGCCCGTGACGACGAGGATGGGCGGGTCTTGGGCGTTGGCTGCGCGGAGGAGGGCGCGGCCTTGCACGCCGGCGCCGACGGTGACGGTCCCGCCGGTGTAGTTCCCGGGTCCGGCCCACGTGTCGCTGAACGTGATGTCCTGGAAGCTGTGAGTATTGACGATGAGGGAACCCCAGCCTACACTGCGACCGATGAAGTCGTGACCTGTGTTGCGGATGATGAGACGGAGGTTATTCTCGCGCGCAAAGTCGACGCCGGCTTTGATGTGGTTCTTCTTGGTAGCTGTCACCACGTAGACGCCGTAGTATCCCAAGGTACAGGGCTGCGTGGGGTCTTGGGTTGGTAGACAGGTTGTGTTAGTGAAGTATTTCCATAAAACGGCGCCGGGCTGATCGGTCCTGTGAGTGAGTTCGTGTGTCAGTTGCTCGCCCTCCTCGTCTCGACACGCTATTTGGTGAGACTTGAAGATGGCTTGGGGATTGACTTACGTCCACTGCTCCTTGTCCCAGTTCGCAGTTACTTCAGCACACTTTGCGGCATCATATGTCGAGATGTTGCCGAGGGTTCCTTCAAAGGTGTTGTGACACGCCGCCTCAGGAGGGACATGGACAGCCAAGTTCCCATTCACAGTGGCATTAAGCTGTGCCCAGGCTTCTGCCTTGGGCCAGCAATCATCGCCGAAGTAGCATCTGCAGCCGTACTCCCGGCCCTGCCATGTCCGGGGAACAAGTTCGCCAGCGAGAACGTTATGAGCGAGCAGAGCGCCGGCGAGAGCAAGAACCGACTTCTGGATCATGATAGCAACCGAAGCATTGGCTCAACAATACATGCCATGTTCGTTCACTGCGGGGGATGATGTTCGGATTATGTACCTGAGCCATTTTGCTCCAGTGATAACAAGCAGGTCTTAGACAACGCTGGTCCAGGAAGCTCAGCTTTCTTCATCGGTATCCCCCCGCTTCACGACCACGGAATCTGGTGTTGCCAAGAACTCGCGAATGCAGACTACGACTGACGATGCGACTCAAAGTCTGCAGCTCCGGTCTAGATCGTCTCTGCCCCGGGCTCTTACGCCGTCGAATACCCTGGCCAGTTCGGTTCGCTTCGCCATGGCGTAGATGAGGTGACATCAGACCTTCCGGTGGGCGGCTGATTGAGCACACGAGGTGGTTCATACTAGGGAAGAACACTTGATGAACCGTTTGAGATCATTAGCACCTGCTTGGCCAATATCGCAAAGTCCGAGATAGCCAACTTCTCTTTCCGGAAGGGTCTAAGATGGGGAACATTGTCATCGAGTTTCTGGTGGAAACTTTTGTTGTCAGCCCGGATGTTGCTTCAGTTCCTGAGAGAACTGCAGGCAGTGCGATTCAGCGAATTGAAGATGCAGCCCCCGCTAGTGCTGACGCTGAGCGATTGTGCCGGCAGATGCAGCGGACGGGTTCCCAGGCGGAGCTTTTCCAGAAGCGAACCAATGCCCGAGAAGAGCTGCAACTGACGTTAGGCAGATCAACCAGAGTCATTCATCCTGTCAAATATGTTTCTCCTGGACTTAGCGCGCAGACCCTGACAAGGGCGTTCGCCTGGAGGCTCGCTTTGCACTAGCTGGAGCTGAGAAAGAGTTCTGTCAGCGAGCCCTGTTACGACCGTGCGACGTAGGCTAATAGCTGACAGCCCGATGCGATGTTGCGCTGTTCGCGAACGCGGAGGAGATATAGGGCGTCTGGCTCCATAAACACGATGATAGCTAAGTCGAGGCGGACTTAGGCCAAGAAACGCAGACTTGAGCCCAATAGCTTAGAATCTGCGGGAAGTCATGCCGGTCCTTCTCCGGCTTTTCACAATACCCGGCCGAAGGGGCGGGTCCGAGTGACCATGACCGGAGTGGAGGCTTTTCGGCGCGGGAAGAAAACAGTCAAGAGGAATTCATATTCCGGACAAGTACTTTTGCTATTATCAATCGGATACTTAATCAGCTTCTGTAGTAAGGTAGCCGGCGTGAATAGTTCTGCCGAATGCTGATTCAGTTTTTGACTTGGCCGAAGAGTTGGAGAGTTGGAGAGGGTTGGAGAGGTTGGAGACAGCGGGTCTTAGCGGGTTTATTGGAGACTTCACGGGTTGCGATGATCCACAACCTCACTCTTGGTGGTTGATGGCAAAAAGCTTCATGATGTATTTGTCAGTATCGATTGAATTGAAAAGTTTTGGGGATTAGCGGTGTCGAGATACTGGTCAGGTTCAATAGCCACGACGCCATCCTCCATAAATCACTCTTACGAACTAAATGCTGGAGATAAAGCAGAACCGTCTGCTGGACTTGAACATTCAGAAATCATGATGAAAGTGCCCTTCAACATCCCTACTCGAGAAATGGAAGCATTCAGAACTCTTACTTCATCATGAGACCCCAAGATGTATTTTTACTGCTGTCATTCAAGCGCGGGCCCCCTCTCAAAAGTCGCATCCTACTCGACCCTCTCACGAACTGGCAATGTCATCCCGACGGAACGGTCTCCGAAGATGAAGTCAACTGGCTTGAGCGATGTGCTGCTGGCGGGTTCTCCATGGTTATGACCTGCACAGCCAACATCCATCCTTCCGGCAAAGCCTTCCCGGGCCAGATGGGCATCTACAGCGACCATCACCTCGAGGGCCTACGGCGCGTGGCCGACGTCATCAGAAAGCATGGCGCTGTACCTTCGGTTCAACTACATCATGCAGGTCTGAGAGCCAATCCTGAGTTTGTCAATGACATCGTCGGGCCATCGGATATCCCTGACAGCGGTGTCAGGGGTTTGTCGCTGAAAGAGGTTGAGGCTGTTCGAGACGACTTCATAGCCGCAGCGCAGCGAGCTGAAGCCGCAGGTTTCGACGGCGTCGAGGTGCACTCGGCCTTTGGATGGATCCCCATGCAGTTCCTCTCACCTCACTTCAACCACCGAACAGACAAGTATGGAGGCTCGCCTGAGAACCGATCGCGGTTCCTCTTCGAAGTCATCAGAGGCATCCACAAAAAGTGCAAGCCGGACTTCCTGCTAGGTCTGCGCGTGTCTCTTGAGCGATATGGCGTGCCATTGACAGAGATGTATGAGGTGCTTGCCAAGGCAGTCAGGGAAGAGGAGATTGACTACTTGGACCTGGCGGTCTGGGACTGGAAGAAGGTGACCCAAGAGGCACCGTTTCAAGGGAAGACCTTTTTGAGTATCTTCATGGATCTTCCTCGATCATCAGTGCGCATTGGGGCGTCTTGGAAGATAATGGATCTCCAAGAGGCCGTTACTGTTCTGGAGGGGGGCTGCGACTTTGTCATGTTCGGCAGGGCGGCCATCCTTGAGCACGACTTCCCAAAGCGATTGGAGGAGAACTCAGAACATCGGTCACCGTCATTGCCAGTTAGTCAGGCATACCTCAAGGCTCAAGGATTGAGCGACGACTTTGTGAAATACATGAAGACTTGGGAAGGGTTCGTCGCAGAGGACAGATCCTGAGGACCTAGACATACATATAGATATAGACCCGAGACATTTTCAATTTCTGGCCCCTTAAACACCATCTCTACTATTTATTGGGAAATTAACTCTTGATGAATTTCAAAACATAATGGGTATATAAAAGCGATGGTAGGTACATGTCGACCGGGCTAGCAAAAGATGGTTGGATAATGATGCAGTTGCCCAAAATGGCTTAGCTCCGTGATGCCGATGGCCTCATTTATCTCGCCACCGTTCTTCCTCCCCCTCAATCCACATCACATAATTCTTCATTCAAACGAATGATTTCTATGCCGTCATCCACATCGTAAAAGCACCAGCCACGAACAGCGCCAACATTGCCGGCGAATTCCTCCCCCCAAGGCTCTCCTCCTCCTCCTGCACCTCCTCCGCAAACTGCCCGACGACGTTCCCCCTCGGCCAGTACTCGCACACCAAATACCACGCATCATCCTCGCACCGCTTCCTCGCGCACCCGACGTCCGTCGTATCCTTCCACACGAGCTGCGTGAAGTGGCCCGTCTCCTCGCTGAACTCGGCGTCGTCAAAGTCGTAGTCGTCGCGCTCCTCGCCCCACGCCTCGACGCTCTGCGTCACGTTGGCGTACCCCATCGCCAGGTTCTCGCCGTACGGCCCGCCCGAGTGCTCAAAGTCGCAGTCGTCCATGCCGCGCAGGTAGTCGACCGCAAAGTCGGCGAGCGTCTTGTTCCACGACACGTCCGAGGC
This sequence comes from Colletotrichum sp. SAR11_59, assembly GCA_025328345.1. Taxonomy (NCBI): domain Eukaryota; kingdom Fungi; phylum Ascomycota; class Sordariomycetes; order Glomerellales; family Glomerellaceae; genus Colletotrichum; species Colletotrichum sp. SAR11_59. The sequence goes on along the minus strand of JAKMXC010000001.1, from coordinate 442,762 downwards.
GTTGTGCTGCTCGCGGTAGTGGTTGGTGCTGTTGAGCACGGCGGAGGTGAAGGTGTCGTCTGAGTTCCATTCCGGGACCGCGGTCGGCCTGGCCGGGGCGATGGTGGTTACTACGACGGTTTGTGCGGATGTGAGATGGAAGAGGAGCAGTGCCGGGGTGAGTATTGTGAGATGCATGGTGAAGTCTGGAGATGTCAATATCGTGTTATTCTTCACTAGTGGTGGTGCAGCAACAACTGGATTTCACGATATTGCGCGCGTGTGTACGTGAGAGAGCTACAGAGGGCTTCAAAGATTCAACATTGCGATTATCTATATCTTAAAGCTCTTGATCAGCATCTGCAAAATCCTCTGCGATTCGACGATGCAGCGTTCCAACCAGGTTTTGCACCCTTGGCTTCTCTCATCCAGTCAATCGGGTCGTGAGAACGTAGGATGACGCATTCTGGGCTTCTTGGGGTCCTTCCAAGGCCATGAGGGTGGCCTGAATGCTGACGAAGGCCCCTTGCTCGGCCAATGGGCCCTGGACTTGGCGGCCCGTTCAGGTTCATCGGCGGTTCGTCCGGGCTTGGAACATGCTGGTGGTTGACCGTTGTTGCCCTGCACAGCCCCCTGGGGCGCTGATCGTTGTCACATTTTGGACGAACCATTTCCCCAGGTCCTTGGGTACGATAATTTGGTACTTATCCTTGCGCCCACGAGGACTACGGTAAGAACTGCATGCCGCAATCGGTATGATCCGAGATGGAAGGTGGACAGAGTTGTTGTGAAAATGTTGCTAGTTGGGACCGTGAAATGGGGTTTCTGTTTGTGGCCATAATTAGAGGTTTCTCTGTGAGCCATCCTGGCCCTCGCATACGGGAGTCAAAAAGGTGCGCCCACAGGCGGCAAACTGTGAGAATCAAAGTCAGAAGAGAAGAGGAATGGGGTTTTTGCTTACAAAAGGCTTTGCCTGGAGTGTCAGGCCTCAGAATGGGACTGTTTGGCGAGCACGCATGTTCAGAATGAGGTTGGACTTGACATGCCTATGAGGGCTGACTTACATGCGCAAGGTACCTACGTATTGATGACGACGTTTAGGTGCGTCCGTTAGCTGTCACCCGATGATGTAGGCCGAGGCCGACGAATAAACAAACTACAATAGCTTCCCCAAAAGAAACAACCACATAGTATCTTAGATTGAGGAATCAATCGCTCAATCTTTCTAACAAGCTCCTCAAGCAAAGTCGTGTTCAACATTCGTTGTGTAAGTGATCTATACTTCACTGAATCGTCCACGATCGGGGCTACCAGCTAAACACCCTGGGGCCCCTGCTGTAATGATGGGTCATTTCAGCACTCAAATTTCCTACTTTACTCACCAGCAGATCGGACTTTCTGCCAACGTCAAATCTCGTCTGTTCGAGAGCGTCCAGCTTTGGTGCGAAAACAACAGTTGAACGAAAAATATGTTTGGTCATATTAGAGAAGAGTGATGGTACATCTGATAATGCAAATCATGTCTATCCGTCGCTACCCGCTGCAAATGCTCATTTGAACAACAAAAGAGAGGTAAATCAGAGCGCCCGGTTCTTGGAAACGGTGTTCAGCAGCGGATGCAGCCACTTGAACGAACCCGGCTCGAACGGCTCCGACGCCGCGATAAAGTCGAACACCTTGCCCTTCTGGATTGCCGGGGACACAATGTAGGCCAAGAGAATCCTCTGCATGAAGCCCCAGGACAGGATGTACCTCGCCATGAACCAGTCCTTCGTTGTAGCCCATGCGTGCAGTCGCGTCAGGCGCGCAGACTGTCCCAGGTCCTTCTCCAGTCCCTCCATCCTGTCGGTCTTGTACTCTTCAAACAGGCTCTCCAATGCATCAAATCCAGGGGCTCCGTTGGACTCGGCAATGAGTTTGCGCAGGCCGTTGCAGACTGCGACGACATCCTGCACACCGTTGTTGAACCCTAGACCGGCATTCGGCGTAAACTTGTGCGCCGCATCTCCCACAAGCACGATGCGGCCTCTAAAGCTCCAGTGCTTGCAGATGCCCTCCTCGAGGCCGGCGCCGCCCGCGTTGTAGCGTTCCTTGAACACATCCTTGACTTTCAGGGTGCCGGTAATAGGCCACTCCGCAAACCGGGCGCCGTACTCCTCGAGCTCCTTCTCGGTAAATGAGATCCGCTCCTTCGTCGGCTCAGACAGCTTCTCGTAGCAGAAAATCCAGCCCCTTTCCTTGCCGGTGATGTACATCACAGACTGGTCTACACCCTGCGTCTCGTAACTCTGGCCGGCGGCGGTGGGACGCGGGAACGACGCCCACATGCAGCGGTAGTTGGTCTCGTACGGCTTCTCGGGGTCCCATTCGCGGGCTGGGTCCTCTTCGAGGGCGAGGCGGCGCATTTGGCGGCGGGTGGCGGAGTGCACGCCGTCGGCGCCGATGACCACGGAGCCCGTGTAGGAAGAGCCGTCTTCGCAATTGACGATGACGCCGGTGTCGGTGGTGGTGATTTTGGCGAGCTTCTTGCCGGTGTGGTAGCGTGTTTTGGCGTCCTCGGGGAGGGTGTCGTAGAGGGCCTGGATGAGATGCGCCCTGTGGAACGCGAGGGGCGTTGTGCCGTGGCTGTGGCGGGTGTCAGTGGTTTTTGCTGGTGTCGATGGGACGGTTAGGACCGGACGACGCACTGTTCCTTGAGAAGGTCAAATGCGGAGGACTGCTTGAAATTGAAACCGTCCGTAGTGAAGCCCCTGTTGTCGTCCAGGAGCATGCCGATTTCCATGAGCTTGTCTAGGATGCCGAGCTGGTGGAAGACGCGCATGCTCGTAGGACCGAGGACGAGACTTGCGCCAAGATCTTCTACGATGTTTGTCCGCCTCTCGAGGACGACGAAGTCGATGCCGGCATGGTAGAAGGCGTGTGCGGCGGTAATGCCGCTAGGGCCTCCGCCGATGATGATCGCTTTGAAAGGCTCGCTGGCCATGTTGTGGTTATTGCTGAAGTAAGATGGATGTTGATTAGTTGTTGAATGCTGAGATAACATGAACTGGAGGCGACTGTGATGGATGGCATTGTCGCCGGCGGAGGGTTTTATAAAGCTGCGCTGCGATCTGCCATCTCCACTGAAGCTCGGCACCAAATTACTTTGTCCAGAGTTTCGTGCTAGCGTTACGACTCCATCTTGGCCGGGAACTCGACGGGCCTTGGACGGGATCCGTCTCACGGGGGTCGTCTCCGTGCGCTAGCTCTGACGGCATCCCGCTCGGAGTAATATTGCGGCTATTACACGAAGGACCTTGGAGATTACAGGCAGTGCCTTCAATTTTTCCCGACTCTGTCCGACAAAGAACGGTGAGATGCCTTGCTGCTACACCAAACGAACCCGGGTTTGGATCGTCATTGCTCCTGTGGCTGCCACGAGATCAAAGCCCGGGAACCCATGTATGTCAGATACCCGGGATTGAAGGTGGGTGAAGTCCGTCTCCCAGGGCTGTCGAACGGGGGTCGGAACAACTGTTGCCAAGCAGATCGATGCAGCATTTCAGCGATTGCAACGAGCATCGAACACCAAAAGTGTTGCGACAGATGCCACTGCGTTCGGAGAAAACCCACTGTTGAACCCAGTGAATGTGGGCGAGATGGGTTATCAGCGATGTTCAGGGTCCAGTTTGATCTGGGCGGGACTCGTGTTCGGTTGATTTACTGATCTGTAGCAGCGGTGCCCTGGTTCAGACCTTCTCATCTTGAAAGTTGCTTTTGACGTGATTGAACCTACAGAGGCGTTCCCTCCCATCAGAATCCTTCGGCATGTCATCGGAGACTTTCTCGATGACGGCGCCTCGGGAAAGCGGGTCGCAGCTGCATAACGCGGACACTACGGGCCCCGAGACCCCGATCTTGACGTGTCGGGACGGCAGCCACAGGCGCCGACCCGCTTGTGAAGATCTTACTCCCGCGACCCGTCCCGTCTTGCGCCACATGTCGTGGTTGTATAATTCAAGAGAACTGCGATATTGTTAGCAGTATCTTGGGCGGGTCATTTCGACTCTCACCAAGATGCTGTCATGCGGGTCTGTCATGATGCCACATGACCACCTTTGGTAACGATTTTGCCCGAGAGAGTGCGGTGTCGGCACGGGCTGGGCTTTGGTGTCCGTATCCGGCTTTGCGTCTTGATTGATAGCTGCATGGTATCTTCTAAACCGCTATATGTTTTCACATACACGCTGTCGTGATTATTGCACTCATCAAGTCGCATGCCCATTGCCGTCATAGTACTCTGGCGACTTACTGTCTATCCACAGTGAACGCCGGTGTAATACAACCAAGCAGGATGGACCAGGCATCAGAGCGCTGCACGCCATGTGTTTCGCCCAACATCAGATCTGGCTTATATGGATTGTTTGGGTCATATAACCATTTGAGGGGTATGTGCGACCAGTTCGATTCCTTGATCATCAGACGGGACAACATAACAGACGAACATGTTCAATCCAATTCTTTTGAAGCGAAAAGAGTTCTCCTCATCTTTGGCTTACTTGATGTCTAGTGCCGATTTGCCACCAAGTTCTCGGCAGCTTCCAGATCTGGCCAATATTGGCTCGAATCTCACATCAGCTAGCCTAAGTCGCATCTATCGGCCCGGTCTTGTGTTCTCGCCCTCTTTTTCAGCACATCATCTTCAGTGTGTGGGGCATACCCGAAAGGTAATTAGTGTAGGGACTCATGGAGGAGGTCCTTTGGTTACGAGATACTAGTCTCAACCTCGCCTATTCATCACCCCTGACAAGTCTCAGCAACCTGATTTCTGGGTGTTGCGCTCCCAAAAGGTTCGTGGAATGATTGAATTACTTCAAAAAATTGATTGGAGCTACATAGTGAGTAGATCAAATGACATCAAGTAGTTGAGACTTCACATCACGAGGCGTTCAACTTTCGCTAGGCCAAGCGGGAGTCTTAGACACCCAGCCGAGGGTGTGTCAAATCATCAGTCCACATTTACAGGGAGCTGTTCTAGCCCGCTCTAGCCAAGTAATGAAGTGTGAAGCTGACCATTGCAGAAAGCTGTTGCCTAGTCACCTCAGACTATAAAAGTCCGAATCTCTCGGACTGTGAATAGTTTTAATGATTGGGCAATGCCATCGACACTTTCATTATCTCAATCAAGTCTCAAGCAATGAGGTCTCTCCTGCCATTAGCCGCCCTCGTGGCCTCTGCAAGAGCTGCCGTCGATATCCTCCTACCTCTATATGTCTACCCCATCAACGACCTCGTGAAGCCGTACGACGGCACCGTCGACTGGACAGCCGCCATCGCAGCCATCGACGCCCATCCAGATCTGACTTTCAATGTCATCATCAACCCACTCAGCGGCCCGCCTTTCGCCAGCGAAGCCGGCATCAAGATCGACTGGGCCAAGTGGATCGGCCAAATCAACCAGCGCCCCAACACTGTGACATTGGGCTGCATCTCGACCCTTGGAACCGTACAGGCCAACCCCCGTGATATCTCGATTGTTAAGCAAGGTGTCGACACGTACGCCGCATGGACGACGGCAGACGGTTGGGATGGTGTCTCGTACGATATTCACATCGACGGCATTTTCTTTGACGAAGTCAACACCGACCCGTCTCAACTCGACTACTACACCCAATTGTCAAACTACGCGAAGACTGAAACTGGTATCGTCGTCTTGAACCCCGGCGTTCCGGTCAATACCGCCAGCTACTCGCTCTACGACGTCGCCGATGCCATCCTGTCTATCGAGACTTGCTATACCAGCGATCCGAATGCGCCGCAAGACCGATGCCCGAGTGGCACTTACACACCCTTCACGCCTGCATCGCTGAGTGCTCTGCCATCTGGAGCAGCACAAAAGGCCAAGTCTGCTGTAGTCGTTCACGACTTCTATGACAACTGGGAGCCGTACCAGCCTGCTTCGCTGTCTACTTTGCAGACCGACATCAACGCCATCGTTGCACGGGGCGTGCACAGTTTGTACATCACGCAATGGGGCTACAATGAGAGCTTCACTCGGGAGCCAGCTAGCGTGGGGACTGTGTCTAACTTGTTGGCCTTGGCGCAAGGTCTTTCCTCTGGTCAGCCGCTGTAAATGGAGATAATGGTCTTACCACGCGTGAGGTACGCATCTGCGAGTAAGCACCATCGACACTTGCAGGAGCTGAATCCTCGGGCTCAGAATTGGTTCCACATCGGAACGAAACGTTGGTACGACGCTGAGTCGATGGCCGCGCAAGCACCTCCGAATCAGACGTATCACAGAGTTGCCCAGGCTGTCGTACAGATCAAATATAGAATCCAAATCATTGCATAGTTCCATGGGAATATGTAGAGAATTATGCGGGTTCAACGATATTGATATGAGTTCCGTTTTGATCGATGTGCCTTCATAGTCTACAGCGGAGCGACATACTCCAGCAGACTACAGTAACAAGAGTTCAACGCAGCTCCCCGCTGCTTTTGCAGCTCTTGGAGTGTTCAAGCTCGTAAAGAGTACACGTTTCATTTCGAGGCGTATGTAGTGCCTGCCTAAGACTCAGCTGCCAAGGACAGCCAGCTACGAGCCAGGCCGAAATGGGATTTCCTTGAAGATGTTTAACCCAGCGGAGGCACCGCATGCTTCTCTTGTGGCACAAATTCGTACACAAAGGTGTCTGTATTTTCAATTACTGCTCTTATTTAAAAACTGAAGTCGCCGTCCTTTCCATCGACACCTGTCATGTTCTTAAGCACCACGTTCTGTCACACCTTAAGCTTACTGAAATTTCTTTTTGATAATTCCCGTCCTAGCGTGTGCTGTGGACACTTATGATGCCTAGCGTTTCATATAGCACCAGTCTTCGCCAAAGCTTGAGATCCGACAGCCGAACAATAAGTATGGCCCCTGATGCGTCGGGCGAACACGAGAACGACCACGAGAATGACCACGAGACCGACCACGAGAACGACCAAGCCGATAGCCTCAGTAGCAACAATAGTCCCGGAAGAAAGGCAGAAGCAGCCGGTTTGGATGACACAAGAGGCATCAAAAGAAGATACTCCGCTGGCCAGATCCAGCAGTTTCTTCTCAATGTACTCCTTACCATTCCTTCAATATGCTTCATCACGTACGGAATGATAGCTCTGAAGAACAACGGTCGGCCGATTAACGAGGACCCTATTCCGACCTTACGTATGGTCGCTACGTACAGCCCAACAGTCTTCCCTATTGCGTTTGCAGCAGCTGCTGCTAACATGCTCAAGGCTGCAGCCGGCTGGAAGATGGAACGAGGCGTCACGATACTCAGCTTAGAGTACCTACTTAGCTGTCGCACCGTTTCCAGTGCAATTACGACACCCTTATCACTACGACGTGCAAACATCCTAGCACCATTTCTCATTGCTCTGTGGACTTTGTCGCCTTTAGGGGGCCAGGCTGCTATAAGAATCATGGATGTGGTTCCCACGCAGACATCATGCCCGATTGAGTGTCTCGAGTTCCTGTCCATCTTTCCTCACTCGGGAGGCAGGAGTTCCGCCGGGAAGAGCCTCATACCTTCTATTCAAGTGGCATTTCTTTCGGCACTGGCTAGCCCCGAAATGGTCAAAGCAGGACCTCGGGATGCATTCGGAAACTTCAAGATTCCCATGCTTGAACACTATCCACAGATGAAGAGCCCAAATACCAGCGACTGGTACGATGTCAACTCCACCGGTACCGGCACAACTTGGTCAGCGATTATGGGCATCCCTGTCGCAACGCAGGGCGGGTTCTCTCAGGCGCACAACTACTCGTTCGTCTTGAAGACGGCCTACATGAATGCAGATTGTTCAATCCAGCGCGGAAAATCTATGACCGTCGCAAATTGGATCGAATTCATGAACAAAACCAAGGAAGAAGGGGGATATACCACAGAGAAGGTTCTCGTCATCAAACCTGCAGAACATCATGCCATATACAGCAAAAAGCCCATGGAGTTGCTACTCACGACCTACTACGGTCGGGAAGAGCTAACCACCAATACTACGTGTGCTCTTAGAACGACACATGCCGAAGTCGAAGTGGCTTGTCAAGGGTCTGTTTGCGGGGCCCGCCGCATCAGAAGAATTGAGAAGCCGGATAATATGACAGTGACGACGGTACTCGATGGGCTGTCGTTGGAGGGATCTGAAAAGTTTAGTCCGGCAGGAGTTTTGCACGCATTCATGGAGACTTTTGTCCGAGTCGCCCTCACAATGTGGGACACCGAAACGATCGGCGGGGCATTCCCTTCCCCATTAGAGACGTATTTCACCCACCCAAACGTACCTTTTTCCGCGCCAGGTGTCGGTGCTTGGGACGGAATTGACATTTCACACGTCGGGGATGCGGTATTCTCGCAAAGGTTCTCACAGCTTCTCAATACGTTTTGGCTTTCTTCCGTGGCGTCGCTGAACATCAGTGGTAACTTCAACTTCCAAACACATCGGATGCTTCGAGACGTCGAGAACACAATTATCCAAAGCATTATGGGCACAAAGACACCTGATCATTTGGTATTGAGGGTTAGCAACCTTTGGATCTCAGTTTTATTCCTCACTTCAACTGTCATGCTTGCTTCCGGTATTGCGGCTAGCGTCTTCGGCTGTTTGAGACGAGGGCCTGATGTATTCGACCGAGCTACGTTCTTTCTGAGAGACAATCCACACGTCAATCTCGCTCAACAGAATTCACTGGAAGACGGAATTAGTCAGGTCAAAAGGACGAAAAGCCTGCGTGTTTGCATTGGCGATATCAGGCCTAGCGCAGCATACCAATCAATTAAGTTAAAACCGAGGGTTGAGATTAGCTGATTGAATAACTTTTATAATACTTTTAATTCTTTTATCTAAATTAATTTAAATTAGTTAGTATAGACCTTCTAAATTGATATTCTTATTAGTATAGGGGTATCTAGTACGATACTTTTTTATATAGTCTCTATATTTAAATATAGGTTATACCCCTTTTTTTTCTTACTCTTAAAGGCTTATACCTTAATACCTAAGCCCCTAGAAGGGCCCCCTAGGCCCTAAAGCCCCTTTAAAGCCCTACTCTAGGCGCCCCCTAAAGCCTCTCTAAAGCCCCCCTCTAGGCGCCCCCTCTAGGCGCCCCCTCTAGCCCCCCTTCTAGGCCCCTTCTAGGCCCCCCTTCCGGCCCCCTTTCTGGAATTTCTAGCCCTCCTATTAGCTTAGAGGTTGGAATAACTGTAGTTCTAGGCACCCTCAGATTGATCAAAACAACCAAAACGAGGGTATCGTCGTTTTAGCTGATTGACTGCGAAAAACGCCCTATTTTGATTGCTTGATTGGTTGAATTGATTGATATGGATTGAATGGGGTGCTGCGCTGATCAGGCCTATGGAAGAAACTGGTTATGTCGCATTCGGAACAGTCGGAGAGGCGATGCTGTTGAGCTGGCAGGAAAAGGAGAGGCGTTATGCGTGAGACTTGGGCTGTGCATCTTGAATAGCTATTCAAATAATGAGGTATATTACTTGTCCGTCACAAGAGCTTGAGAGTATAGTTAGAATCTACCCAGTCAGCTTAATAATGGGGAATGAGGTTTGCTGGCCGGACATTGTCCTCTATAAGTGCAATCGTAGCGTACCTAGTACTTCTATAACGACGACAGTATTAGAGAAAACGAAAGGGGCAGAGATGATGATAACAACGATGAACGAGGACGATGGCAACGACGAAAGGGAGAATATAGGAAGTATAAGACAGTCGCTTTAGCTGAGGATATGCGGGTTACACGCGCGTGTGCGGAAACTGCCCGGACTGCAAAGCTCTGAGGAGTGTAGTGTCTACTTGAGGCTTCTTATGTTCGCGATGACCCGTTCATAATCTTTCACTGCCCTTCCTTTCCTCAGCATAAAGTCCTGGGTGACAACCACTCCGCTTGGTGTCTTAAACTCCATGTAGTCCACCGGCTCAAACCCGTACTTCTCATAGACCGCCTTCGCCTTGGACATAGACTCCAGAAAAGCTATTGAGCCCTCCTCATCGGCCTTCTCACATCCCCATCGCAGCAACGGCGTCGCCGCACCCTTCCCTTGATGTTCTTTGCGGCAAACAATTAGTTCGAGATACCAGTGCCTCACATCGCCAAGGATAGCCGCATGCTTCCTCCAAATACCGCCAAAGAACTCGTTTGCAAAGTCCGGGTTGCCCTCCTGAGGCCAAACGTCTTCTGGCGGCGGCGGCTCCACATTCACTTCGCCGTCCTTGGCTGGATGCACCCATTTCGCCCAGGCAATGACCAGCTCCGGGTCCTCCACGTGGTCGGGGTCCGTGACGACGAACACGCTGCAGCGCGGGTCTGTCGCTTCATCAGCGAAGGCTTTGAGGAGAAAGTCGCGACACTCTTGCGAGCTTGCTGGAAAGCACGTTGCGGCGACGGGGTTGTCGCTGAAAGCGGAGAGATAGACGGCGGTTAGGGCCGGCCCGTCCGCGGTTGTTGCGGGGCGCATTTTCAGCGGCATTTTGGGCGGTAGTGACAGGCCGCTGGAAAAGGCGGCGGTCTGGGGAAAGTTAGGTACTTGTTTCGGCGTCGATTCCGAAGAGGACAACCTTGATCAAGGGAAAGGGTGGGCGAAGTTGAATGGAAGTTTGATGTTGTGATAACGTGGACAATGCATTTCTTTGTCTACGTACGAATTCAACATCGGCGCAAGTAGCTGCTGCTTTTGGCTTGGACCGCGGGTACTGCAGCCATTTTGGAAAGTTTAGTGCCGGGCAGCTTTCATGCTGTACTGGAGCGGTCAAACAATCCGATTACGGGTGCATCGCGTGAGTCAACCAGACAGTCAATAGGTAAGGAAACAAGCATGCACATACCGCACAATTAGAAGGTCACTGCCCTGGAATGTGTCCTCAAAATGCACTAAAGTCTCTGATGCGGGGTTTTGCATGTAACACGCAGAAGAGAACACCACAACAAGAGACAACCCAACAGAGATGCATGCCATCTGAACTCCGGCGAAACGAAGCCATAAGACTGCGTACTGAACTTGAATTGGTTCCATTTAGTTTATGGTTACTTACGTTCGTTCGGAGAGATTGTCACGTTGTGTGGCCGTCCAATCTAGGGTGGACCAAGATGGACCCTTCGGTTACATGCGGTTCACAACAACGCAGGAGTATTAGTCTGCGATAAGGTCTATAGAAGTCACGGCGAAGTGCCAGAGTGGTGAATGGGATTGACTCGAATTACCACCGATATCAATTGGCTTCGGCCGCGCAAGTTCGAATCTTGTCTTCGTCGATTTCTTTTGGTGTTTTGCCCTTTGATGTTCTTTTAGTAGCAGAATGCTCAGCAGCCGCCCACGATAAACCACAGTAATTAGATAACTCTTGGAACTATTTCTTCATTCGATGAACTTCTAAAACAAGCGTCGGTTGTGTGGCGACCATTCCGATCGGTTGTGGAGAGTGGCCGAGATCAGGATATCTGCCGCGGGCTGACAACCTCGATGACCTCGACGCCACTCCAGGTTAAAAAATTTCGACCAGTTGGACGGATTGCCATATAATTAGTGGTTGATTTGTTCAGAATCAAGAAAGAACTTTAATGCAGCGCACTCCCGGAGGGTCTCGTACAACACGAAGCACAGCAGCACTCAATTGACTAAACTTAAGCGCCGCTTGATGTTTCAACGACACTTCTAGGTTGAGAATCCCAACTTGAGATGAGGAAGACTATCCATGTTTCGTATGGTTCTTGTAGGGTGCTAATAAGACCGCAGCCAACATAGTAAGGCCCTCTTCTTCCCATCTTGAAAGCTTAGAAAACTTGCAACTCCCAAATTATCATCACTTCTCGCTGTACCTGCTGTCATAGAATTCGCCCATAGGATGGTTTCGCTCGAACCAAGTCTCTCGGGGAGACGGCGGCGTCCGCGGCCGGCGGTATCCTTGCAGCCGTTGCCTTTCGGTTCGGTTCTCCCTATCTCGTTCCGGAGTACGCCTGACTCCATAAAAGGTCAGATATTCACGCGGACCAGATTTCCCATCGGCAGGGTCGTCTATTTGATACTGTCCAGTATCGCGATACAAGCCTCCTTCGCTTTCGGGTAAACATTTTCGATACTGGCGGACAGCACCGGCCGGAACCTTGACCTCCATGTAGTCCACGCTGTGGAACGTGACCTCCAAGTCGTGGTATTTATTCATTGGAACTGTCATCATGCCCGCCTCATCGGGACCAGGGAAAGTCCTGTCTGGCGTACCAGACATGACCATGTTGCCCAGCACCAACCAGGCATCCAGTGTTGGGATGTGCGTCCGTTTCTTAGGGCTGCCTCTTTCTAGACTGAGAGAACTGCCGAACATGGTCATGGAAAGATGCTCGTTCGGAAGCGCGATGACGGAGATGAGGTCGTAGCTGTTATCTCTGAGGCTCTTGACGGTAAGAGTCTCCCGAGGCTGACCCGAGGACTGGCTTTGAATGTCCGTGATAGCCGTTTCGATCTGAGATAGCTTCTTTCGGCGGGCCTTCTCGTATTCCTGTTCGAGGATCGTCCTCTCACGATCGCGGGCCGGCTCGACCGGTTTTTCCTCGTCGCGCAGCTCGCGCGTGCGGTCGACTTGCTGCCTGGTGATCTCCTTGTAATCCTCTTCTGCGGAGCTGTGCCCGCCGTCCAACGCCCCTTCGGCATTATCTGGGTCCGGTGGAGGAGGCATATTGTGATGTGGGATCTGCTGGCCATCTTGTTTTTGGCGGTCTGTCCTTTTCAGGAGTATAATGCAGCTGCAATTTTACAACTATAGGGGTACGTTGTTTCTCCCGGCATTTGTTTGGGTACTGGTCAAAGTAGAAGCTCCGAAGTAGGGGAGCAAGACACTTTTGAACCTTAAGAGCTAACGACCCCCGCAGCGGTGGCTTCAATGACGCAAGCCGTTCAGGGATGCTGGGGTGCATTCAAACCACCCCGTTGTCCCAATGGAACTTTTTTTCCAGCTCATTTCTTTTTAGTGTATTGATCAAATGCTTTGCGCTCCGTCACAAGACCACCCTCAAGACACTGGATCCACTCCATAGCACCGCCAGACCCAGGGGATCGAAGAACTGCAAGCGAAAGCCAGGGCCAGTTTGACCGGCTACGATACTGAAGAAGAGGAGAGTCTCGATGGGCAATACAACGCACTGCGAGATGCATATACGTTTAATGTTCACAGCTAAGAATTGATCACTGAGCTAGAAGCCATAAAGTTCCCGCGCGAGTATGATCATACATTGGTAGGCACCTTGGGCTTCTTTCAAAAGTCCGAGTGCGACTCTAAAACAAATTGACTCGTCAAATAGATATTTTCTTAAGGACCGTCCATAACCAAGTAGATACTAAACTTGTCGGTCCTAAAACCCTTCTCTGGGCTCTTTATAGACCTCTCCAAAGACTGAAAACACGTCTAGCAGCGAATGTTGAAGTGGTCAAAGTTGATCTGTTTCACAGCACCAATGTTGTGACAAGACAACTGCCCAACTGAAGTCCTATTGCAGTCGCCACCAGAGAAGAAGTTGATTGTGCAGTTGCAGCCGCCTTCCTGGTCTGCGACGATTCCGCAAGCCCCGTTCATTGCTGCAAAACAGCGGCTGGTTCCAGGTTGTGTCTGGTTTGCCCTACTTAAATGTTGACCGGTGCATCTGCCGACTTGACCTGTGCCGAGGTACGCCGATGCTTCGCAGTAAACAGCCAATGCTTTATGCGCGAGTGACGCAACTGATATGAACAAAGAGGCCTTCATAGCTGACGACAGTGATTACTTTGATTTCGTTGGACTGGGAACGATTAACTACTAGATTGACACAGAGTTCGGGACAACGCTTGCATACCTCACGAGAGCAGACGATCCACGGGATGAAATTACTCCAGTCTTCCAATTCGAAGACTGACGTATTTTCGTATGATTCGGTGGCCCCAAAAATCTTCAGGTCTTAGCGGATGATGTGCCTCTTGCCTAAAAAGTTCAAGCGAACCACCCATGTCTTTATAATCGCGAACGTGTTGAGACTCGACTTTTGTGTTTGCTTCGTGTTGTGTGCGACTGACGGGATGCCCGATCTCAAGTTACAATGCGTCCGACATAGTCTGCAAGTCGCCTACAACAGCCTTTCGACAAGCCCACATGATCTGGAAAGCCGGGTACGTGGTAGCACTCACATCCATGGATATGGCCGCATCTTCAGGCTTTGAGGGTGGCGAAATTTTGCTTCCCAAAGTTGTCGGCTGTACTCATCGAAAAGCAGCATCGCTGGCAGCCGTCACAGACTCATCCGGGGAAGTTTAGTATACCACTGCTGCCGTAACATCTTACACATAAATAGTACTCTTCGCCCTGAATATCAGACCACGTTTTGTGCGTAGGGCTGGAGTTCGATTCTAGATGCTTGATTTGTTTGCCCCATCGGCCCACGGCACGGATGCAAGGAACTGTGTGACTCCACACTTGAGACCATGTGTTGTTTGCATGGAGAGTCTGGTGTGTGAAATCCATAAAACTTAGAAGGGAAGAAAGAGTCTGGTGTGGGAAACCCATATCACATTGCACAAGGACACAAATGGGCTTGATTGACGCATGATGTCACCACCACGTTCTTCTGTACAACTGCTACAGTCTCTACGTGGCTACGGAAGCTACGAGCTCCTATCACATTCTATTTGTCCTCATTCATCGGGCTGTACCTGGCTCTGGCAGCACCGGCCATCCCGGAGGAGGGGTCTTCATTTTCTGGAATACTTCCGGGTCCATTGAGTTATCGTTCATCCAGTCCAACAACACATCAAAGTTTCGGCAGACTTTGTGGTTCATGAAATCCGGAAAGGGCTGGTCCCAGTTCTCTACCCAGTTGAACGTGATCATGTCAACACTACCCGTGCACTTGATTGCCTGAGCAAGTATATCGAAGCAGTGGCCGATATGTGCTTGATGCTGTGCCCCTCCTGGCTTCGGCCCTTCCTTTTCCTCGTAGTAGTGTTCGTAGGAAACCTCCCTCCTTAGCATGTCGAGACAGTGCAGGTGATGAAAAACCTCTGTCTGAGCAATGTAGGCGTCCGAGCCGTAGCCGAGATCGTCTGGGATCTTTACCGCAACGGCCGGGTCTTTCTCCAAGAGCCGGACGTCTTCCGCTCCAATGACCAGTGGCCATACGTGATCACCGATTCGGTGCCATTCATCGTCCGCTTCCTTTCCGATACGTTGGCGAAGGATAGACGGTGGGCTTGTGTCGTACAGTGTGCCGTTGGTAACTCGTGTAATTTTGGGAATTTCGAATCTTTCCAGAATGGGGGCTTTTCTTTTCATCAACAAAACAAAATCTAGAGTTGAAGTCTCATGATCATCAGCTTACAATAGAATGATGTTGCTTTCCAGAAGTCCTGGTCCTTGAGGGTTTGCTTTGATAATGTACCTGACCAAGCGATGCATGACGCGACAAATACCCCAATATTGAAGACTGTCAGCCATGTCGACGGCCGTAACAGGAGATGACCTCGGCTTTGGCTGACGTCTCTACATGAACGCTGCGTCTTAGACTGTTCCACTGAAAGCAAAGCCTTTTCCGGGTCGCCTAAGTCGTCATGGCTGGTCAGGGAGGACTCGTCGTCTACCACCCCTCGAAAATCTGTCGACGGCCTCTCGTGATGTTCCATGATTTATAGAATGTGTTAAATATGAAGTGGCATATATGAAAAGAGGGGTTGGATGAGACATGAGCGTAGGCACAAGAAAGAGTCACGGGGTATGGCTTCCTATCCGAAAGAAGCACATATTGTCATGAATACAAATGAAATTGCAAAGAAGAGTTCTCCTCCACTTCTGAACGATCTACGCAACAGGTAAGGCCCCAACGTTGATGCGTTTATCCTCGATGATGCTAAGCCGCGAGAATCCGGATCCTGCTGCCCCACCACTTAATCCTTCGCTCCCGTTCTGGAAGCTCGGCACAAGGGGCAAACCCAGTGGGTGTTGTTCACGCCATCAAGCTCCGTGAAGCTGCATGTTTTCCATCGCAACCTTCTACTTCTGGTATGCATGCGGAGTCTTGCGAAATTGAACGCCCGACTGGTCTTAAAGTCGGGGTATGAGTGGTGATAATGCCTGTCGAGCCGTAATTCTGCAGGAATCCTTCGTGGCGTCTAGATACATGATAGCGATTGGTGGTGGTAAGATAGCAACTCATATCGCCATTGAGACCGTCAGAAAGATGATGATGTAAGTGTCGGCGTCAAATCTCTTATGTAGTAGACCATGTCTCCGCCCTCGATGTCGAGTTGTCAACTTGTCGTTTCCCATCTTAATTTGTGACCACAACAGCTCAACTCTTCCTCTTGACCACCAATCACATCAATATCAGCTTTGGAAAGAATCCAAAAGCCTTCAAAATGCGCGCTCAGTATCTTATTTTGGCCGCTATTGGCTTTGCCACTGCTGCCCCTCTTGGTACGATCCTGCTTTCGCTCAATGTGTGCATCTTGGACTGGAGCAAGACTGACTGTTATGATGTTTGAAGATGTGAGAGGAGCTGACGCCGAGGCCGAAGCCATTTCCTTCTACCCTAAGCGTGGCGCAGATGCTGAAGCAGAGGCAATTCCGTTCTATCCCAAGAGAGGAGCGGATGCTGAGGCCGAAGCTATCCCTTTCTACCCCAAGAGAGATGCCGATGCCGAGGCAGAGGCCATCCCCTTTTACCCCAAGAGAGGCGCGGACGCAGAAGCTGAGGTTATCCCGTTCTATCCTAAGAGGGGTGCCGACGCTGAGGCGGAGGCCATTCCGTTTTACCCGAAGCGTGGTGCCGATGCCGAAGCTGAGGCTATCCCCTTCTATCCCAAGAGGGACGCTCATGCTCAGGCTCAGGTCATGTTATGCAAGTCGCGTATGGAGCACAGGTTGGTTTTTCAGGCAAGATCTGGTCTAGTACAAAGCTTGGCAACAATGAGCACTACTCAGAGGAGGGAAATGGCAAATAGGTTCAACCCAGTGTCAAGAACGAGCCTCATAATGAAATCGAGGAAGTTGATGTTCTCGCATGTAGTGGGAGGAACCGATCTAGTCTGTGGTTCTGTAACACGCTCATTCATATCAACTATCACTCGTTTCACACCCATGAATCAAGACGAAGCTTTTGCAGTTGAATTATAGGACAAATGCAGTGCCAATTACCGTTAGGCCCCAGTCATTACGATATCGAATGATATGGACGATACATGCTCCTCTTCTAGTTTGAATCCCCAAAATTCTTGTTCGGATGAAATAGAGAGGACGTCAAAACTGGTAAGAGTCCCCGTTCTATCGTCCAGGGATCTTGACGGGCTAGCAATGCGACACAGCAAGCATTGGATCATGTCAACCCATTATCAGGTATACTCTCGTCCAAGACAGGCAGCAACGTTTCTCTGCATGCAGATGGATCAACGACAAAAGTGCGCTTGCAACCATGCCGCGTCATATCAGCTCGCGGCACTCATCGGCAGCATTGCGTGCTAGATCCGACCCGCGAGGCGGGCCGAAGTCTGGTAGATCTTGTGATGGGAGCTTCTTCCTTTGGTTTAGGGCGCGGGGGTCCGCCTTTCGCTCTGGACAAGAGGTTGTCAGATTTGAGGAGTTGGCAAGTTTGCCGGATCCTTCAACCCGAACCGGCGTCTTGGCGGAATCCTGGCGTTAGGCGAGGTCTGCAGATGCTTATCTTAACGGAGGGAAACGACCTGAACGGGACCACTCGGAAGATATAGGCAAAGATGTCGGACGACCTTGTTTATACTCTCGATACGGATTACAGCTTTTGTTTCACTTTGCAGTTTGAAAGAAGATACGTTCTTCGCTGCATTTGCTTTCATTCACTAAAGAGGCCTGACAAAGCGAAAGTCGAGAGAGTGGCCACCATGTCGAAACTGTGAGTGGAAACCAATCATGATGAGATTGGTGCAATTTCTCATGAATTTTGTTCACAGGTTTCGAGGAATCGTCCAGCCATGGACAAGACCAAGGAACGGGGCGTACACCCAACTATCCGCGGATGAAGAATCGAAGCCCAACTTGGAAAGAGAAGACACAGAATCTCTACACACGCTTTCAATCGTAAAAAGACTTCAGATCATCGCGATACGCGCCATAGTCATTATTCTGGCTGGTTATGGGCTCTTCTCCCTCCTAATATTTCACCTACTCTCAACCCAACAACAACACTCTCTATCATGCAACTGCGGCGAGACCATCAACGAAGCACGCTCCAACGGCTGTGTCTATGATTCTCTCGCCGCAGCATGGCTTCCACCACACTGCCGCTCCGCCAAGCTCACCGCAGAGTTCGAGTCTCTAGGCCCTAATGAGCCCGATACGACAGGAAACACCTGGGGATACTGGCACGACCAGAACCAGACGCATCCCATGACGCTCGAGGAAGTCAGCCAGCTACCCGAGGCGGCTAGACGCGGCCAGCATGCACGGTTCTTCACCACCCACGAATGGCACCTTGTTCATTGTGTCTTCTACTGGCGCAAGATGTGGGAGTCGGCGCGGTGTGCGCGCGGAGTGGATGGGGCTTCGTGTGGGGAAGATGGGATGCTGGTGATTGAGAAGCGTTACGACACGTTGATGCATATCAACCACTGCATGACGATGATGTTGATGCGGGATCCCTTGGATAGTATTGCGGCCGAGGCTGGTGTTGCGCTGCATTCTGATGAGTTGCATGTTGCCAAGCCGCACAAGCATCAGGGGAGCGGGCATCACGGAGGCGGTGGGGACAAGTCGGGGGACCCGTACGACAAGATGGAGAAAGAGCACCAGCATGGGAAGGGTGATCCGGACGATGAATGAAGCACGAAAGAAGGCAGCCTCCTTGAAAATGTTAGGGATACTTGATTCAATCCAGTCGTTGAGTGTTTCCGTGTAAGTGCGCCGGTTTCGCAGCGGCTTGCGTCGGGAAACTGAAGCGCGCACTTCGTTTGTCACTAGCGTGTTGTGAGGGGCTCCCCGCGAAGAGTCATCGCCATGGATGATCCAACCTTCAATCATTGCACGACTTTGTAGTTCTCATCCTCCCATCAACTCATAGACATCTAAGCTGAAGCTAAATACCCGCCAAAAGCCATGACAAACCAACTAGCAAAGGAGCTGAAGGAGCTCCATGCCCCCTCAAAACCACTCGTTCTTTCAAATGTGTGGGACCTTGCCTCCCTCAACGCCATTCTCTCTCTCAACACCAATGACTCAAAGCCTGTGAAAGCAGTCGCGACAGCGTCGTGGGCCATCGCGGCGATTCTGGGGGTCAAGGATGAAGACCTCACGTTGGAACAAAACCTAGCCGCCATCGCGCAGATCGCCCCCGCCGTCAAGGCTGCAGGGCTTCCGCTCACCGTCGACATCCAAGACGGCTACGGCGAAGCCATCGAAGACGTTGTGAAGAAGGTCGTTGAACTCGGAGCTGCGGGCGCGAATATTGAGGACAGCATCCCGTCGGCCGGGTTTGGACAGGGCATTGAGGGGTCGTTGTACGATGCCGACATCCAGGTCAAGCGTCTCAACAGGGCTTTTGCGGCGGCAAAGGAGGCTGGGTGTTCTGATTTTGTGATCAATGCGAGATGCGACATCTTCCGGCTGGAACCGTACTTCTCCAACGACGATGAGGGTGCGTTGAGGGAGGCTGTTGAGAGAGGCAGGAAGTACCTCGAAGCGGGAGCGACGACGGTCTTCTACTGGGGCGGCATGGGCCGAGGATTGCGGACGTCGGAGGTTGAGGTGCTTGTGCGAGAGCTATCGGGACGGGTTGCGGTGAAGCTGGGTGATCAATCTGATTCATTGTCAACGGATGAGCTTGGGAAAATTGGGGTAGCTAGAATCAGCGTGGGCCCGAGTTTGCATCTCGTTGCGATGAATGCGATGAAGGATACGGCGAAAAGAATACTGTCTGGAGGCAAGCTAGCGGCGTGAGGTTGGGTGCTTAAATAGATTATAACATAGGCACGCCGTGCTTCTTAATAAGTTCCAATGAATTTTTCAATATGTTTTGGCTGGACTCATAATAGTCTCTAGCCTGAAGTATATACATCAATTTTGTAAGATTCCAACACGCCGGCTTAGTTGATCGCGGCAGGGGGCTCCTGGCCAGGAAGAGGAATGCTCTGAGGATGAGCAGTGAACATGCCCTCAGGGTCATAGACGGTCTTCAACTGCTGCAGCTTGGCGTAGTTCTCGCCGTACAGGCGCTCGCTCCACTGGTCAACAGACAAGGCGGTGTCGCGGTAGTTGACGAAACCGCGCAGGGGCACTCCCTCGGTCGTCAGCTGCTGGCGGAAGGGCTCAAGGCCGTTCTGCATGTACGTCAGGCCGTCGGCGGGGAAGTCGGTCAGCCCGGTGGCGAGACGGCCCTCCCAGCGGATGAGCCAGAGGCTGTTGGCGTGGGCGAAGGAGGTGTCCTCGTCCTTGAGGGCGCGCGCGGGCTTGCCGCCCCAGAGGTCGATGAAGCCGAACTTGGTCAGGTCGGTGCGGTTGAAGGCGAGAGTAGTGTGCTCGTAGAGGGCGCTGGCGGACTCCTTGGTGAAGGGCTGGTCGGCGCGGAGGACGAGGGCCTGGAGGTAGAAGCTGCGGGGAGGGTATGTGTCGACGGGGGTGTCGATGGAGGGGGTGGCGACGTTCTCGGTGGCCCAGAAGTCGTTGATGTTGCGGGTGAGGTTGGTGCCTGCGGGGAGCTTGGCCATGAGGGGCGCCATCAGCGCGTCGAAGTCGTCGGGGTTGCCCCAGTAGAAGCCGGAGCCGGTGAAGGGCGGCGCAGTAAGCGACCAGCGGAGGGTCAGCTCGTCGGGCCACTCGCCGGTGATGACGTGGTCCTGGATAGTGAGGAGGGCGTCAACGCCGGCGGTGAGCGAGGTGTCGTTGAGTGTGATGGTGTAGTCGATGGCCTTCTCGTAGGTAGGCTTCCAGGTCTTGGTGGTCAGGTCGAGGATGATGCCGTAGGAGCTGCCGGCGCCCTGGAGAGCCCAGAAGAGGTCGGGGTTCTTGGTGCGAGAGCACTCAGCAATGGTGCCGTTGTACAGCATGTACGTGGCACCCTCGAGGTAGTCCATGGGAGTTCCGAGCATGCGGGAGAGAGAGCCGAAGCCACCTCCGATGGAGGAGCCGGCGAGACCGACCATGTTGGCGCGGACGTGGGGGAAACGGGCGCCGTGCTCCTTCCAGAGCCAGCTGACGACCGGGCTCACCAAACCACCGCCGCCGTAGGTAAGCAGGCCAGTGGCATCGTCATAGCTGACGTTCTGGAAATGGGTCATGTTGATGGTGAGGCCGGCCGTAGGCAAGCTGTAAGAGCCGTAGCAGTGGCCGCCGTCACGAGCGGCGACGAGGACCTTGGCCTCCCGGGCACAGGCAAGGGCGGCGGCCACCTCAGGTGTGGTGCGCGGCCAGGCGACACCGGCCGGGGTGGGGGTGATGCGGCGCTGCCATGAGCCGATGTCGTTAGGGAACGAGGCGTTGGTCTCGGGGAACGAGGTGATGAGACCCGCCGTCTCAAGACATGTCTCCAGGTCTTGGGCCTGGGTGAACGGGGCGAGAGATGCCGCGGCGAAGGCGGCGAAGCTGGAAAGACGGACCATGATGTCGGAGGTCAGACGAAAGAGAGACTGGAGTTGGAATTCCGTGCTTGGAAGGCTTCACCGAGCAGTCAGTGATGCCAGAACGTCATGCTACTCTTTATACGCATCTCATATAGGCCCCCTAATTCCCAAGGTGATTTCTTGGCATCGTCCACATTCATCACTCCCACCGGGTTACTCGCACCATACGGAGGTATTCGCCGGTCGGTCTCGTCAACCGGGACTGCCGGACTCTGGATGAGCCATCAGTAAGGTTGTAATGGAAAGGGGCAGCTCTACCGTAGCAATTCGCCCATCGTCCCAACTTCAATCAAGATGCAGAAAGTTTCTTAGATTGTTTCCTCACTCTATTGAGATAGAGTTTGGCCCCCGCCAGGGATGTACCAAGTGGGCGGGCACATGAAAAGTCCGCCCACAGGCGCTCGAGTCATTGTTCCCCCGAGATTTCTGGGGATTTCTGTGTTCATAACGCGCCGTAAAGCGCCCTAGAGGCCTCTGCAGGACCATTGAAAGTCGGCGCACTGCCACTCTGGAGCATCGGGCTGCCAAGACCTACCGTCTCCTGAGAGATATTGCGGATGGCATTGTAGGTTCTGGATGGGGAGAATTCGCACCAAACAGATGACGAAGGGCGCATTTCAGGCGTGTCCCGGCTGCTTGGTTTCAGGGCGCAGCGTGTCTTGAGAATATTCCAGTGCCCCGTCAAGGTGAGTGCCAAGACAACTCTGCGAGATGAGGTTGCAGTGTTCGCGGTCGCGGGCCCCAAGAGCCTCAACATGAACTGAGGGAGTTGTGGAGAGTGATTTTCCTTGAGCAGATTTTCGGCGAGGTTTCCGCCGCTGACAAGGAGAGGCGTGTCGATCACGTCGGCTTTACGCCGGTCGCAAGGCTTCATGAGCTGCTCTGTTCTCCGGCCAATCACGGAACAGGGACTCCGCCTGTTCAGTAGCAACTGTCGGTTGTGTAGTGTAGTGGTTATCACTCCGGATTTTGATCGTATCAAAACTTCCGGCAACCCCGGTTCGAACCCGGGCTCGACCTCATCTTTTGTCTTTTGTATTTTCATTCCAGAGACTTTGTTGCTCCACGATAGTCACGGTAGTGTTGTGCATTGATTTAGACCGGCTGGTGGTAGCTGCATGTTGTTTTCCTTTTTTTTTACCTTTCTTAACGTGCAGCACCTAAATATGGGCTCTTACCCCACGCTTAACACGAACCGAAGTCTAATTTTTGGTTGCGGGCCGTTGAGTTCATCCCGCATCTTCCATTTCCTTTTCTGCCCATTCCAGTTTTCCAGCGCCCTGCTTGGCATGTATTTGGTTTGAAAGCTATATTGGCGCTCTGTGAACCACCTCACTTAATGTTGTAGCGTATGTTTGAGACTGTTGGCGTCTCCGAAACCGATTGAACACCGACTCAGTCGGATTGCCTCTTCCAGCATTTATGTGATAAACGAGCGCCACTCTCACAATTGTCATCATGTTGGTCCCATCTTCCATCACAGCGCGCAATCCCCAAGTTTGCCGTATCAGAGTTTCGCTTGCCATGGGTGTCAAGACCCGTCGCGTAGGATCGGTGCAAGCATCTCGAGCTTCGCCGTACGCTCTGCGACGCCATCTGCCAGAGAACCCCTGCAACTCCCCCACGCACGTCCTTCCAACACCCCTTTTCGACGAACAGTTCCCACCTGACATTCATGCATCACGATGTTTGTCGATAAGGTGCGGCGGGATTCACGGACCAACAACTCAAATTGACCAATGCCTGCCCCGACAATCTGGAGCCGACCTGTAGCAGCTCCATGTCGTTATGAGTCTAATACGGCAAGGCAGACTTGACAAGAGCGTACCATTCGTTCATTCTTGTGATGCGGGGAGATCCGTTTTGGAGTATGCAAGTTTGCTTGATTCAAGACAGTGTGGTGGGACGGGAACGACCTCCCCCGCGTGGGTGACGAGGGTGCGGCTAGTCGAGGTTGGTTATGCTTATGTATATCCATGGCCGTCCTCTGAGCGTTGGAGATGATGGCAGCTGTCTGCTGCTTGGTGTCATCTGAGCTCCATCCAATCTTTACATGTGCACAGCTTCGAGCTGAGCATGCGCTAGGAGTATGGGGTACTCCTTCTTCCCTCAGGCGGAGGCGTCTGTACAGCCTACTCCGAAGGTGACGTTTGCGAAGTCTCCAAAAGCAACGTTCAAATCCGAAATCGACGAGACGAAAGATTATTCTAAAAGCTACCTGCACCGGCTGCAGTATGGATTGGGGCAATACGGCATGATAATCATTGGGGGTGGAACGACACTCATACTAGGAATTCTCGGCTTTCTTCTCTTCCTGTGGTCCGGCGAAGGCTTCGAAGATGGGAGGACTGCCTCCGTCGCCTGGAGGCGGATCATGCTCGACCAATACATCACACAAGCAATCACCCTGTCAACCGTTATTATTCGAAGCGCAGTCACTGCACAATCAGCCATCTACACAAGTCTCGTCGCCGGCATCGTCTTGGAAAGACACGGGGTACCTCTGTACAGGGTTGCCGAAATTTCCATGATTCGCTGCGCGAACGACGGGCCTTTGAGACTGGCATGGCTGCTTGTGTCCTCTGCCCGCAAGTCTGTCTTGCAAGCGGCACTCGTGATCATGCTTCTCCTGACTACTCTTGCGGTCCAGTTCTCTTCGACGCTCTTGGTTTCAGACTTGGGGCTAGCCTCTCTGGTTGGAGATGCCCGCGATAGTATTTTGAGATTACACATGAGTCAGGAGGTGGTTTCATTGAACCGGCAAACGAATGACTGGATTTTGCGGCCCAGAGCGTACGTTCCCTTTGGTGAGGTGCCGTCATCAGGCAACTCTACGCCGAACAACCTGGGAGTGAGCGACACGGGGGTCGTAAACAGAGTATTCCTGCCCGTTTCTTCGGAGAGAATGTCGGCGCTGCGCGCTTACGAAGGCAAAGGGTACGGGTTCGACTCCCGGTTCGTCTGCATGCGCCCCTCAGTCTCCGCCGCTCTATCTATGACAGTGCCCCCTTCTTCAACTAGTCTGCTGTCTTTCTACCTCGCACTTGTTGGAAACATATCTATCCAGGCAACGTTTCGGGAAGCGGGATTGCAATTGCCACCAGGTTGCGAGGACGGGACATGTTTTCCGTCGTCCTTCAATTGCTCCCTCTCACAGTTCCAATATACCGAAGCACAAGTCAAGCAGGGTCTGACCAACGGTCTATGCCTGCCAGACGGCAGCAATGCCAGAGCAAGCGCCCAAAACTTCACAATCTCGGCTGAGCCTGTGACAGCTTGGTCAGAAGCTTTCTTATTCTTCCGCACGAACGGAACACATGACCTGTGGAGGAGCTCTGATGGGCGTTTCTTGAGCGTCAACCTCGCCTTGCCGAACGTTTCATACACCGACGGAGAGTGGATCACATACGAAAGGCCCATTGCCGAACTTACCCCCGAGGGCAGACGGATCAACAAGGGTGTCCTGAGGCTGGACATGACCATCTGCTTCCAACAAGTCGCAATCAACTTTGCCGACGTCAAGGTCTCGAGTGAAAAGGACTTGAAAGAACCGAAGGTGACCTGGGACGCCGACGGCAAGGTGTGGGATACTCGAAAAGTTCAGCGCCAGCTGGGCATCGGGCCTCGATCCAATACGACAACCCGGCGTGGCATCTACAGCGTCGACTTCATTAAAAATCGGCAGCACCTCAACGCCACACAATATCTCACAAACAAACTCATAAACGACCTGTATAACTCGCCGCGCGATAACATCTCGATCTTCATGGATCCGCTCGGAAGCGGAATCTCCCACGTAAAGCCTAATGTCGAATACCAAGCCATCTTCTCCGACATTCTCAACGCGACCAACAGACCAGGGGTGGCGATGCAGTCCACCTTGACAGCGCTGTCAGGCTCGATCATCAATGATGCGCTGCCGCAATTCGACGTCAAGGGAAACGCAGTGTTGACTTCATCTCTGAATGTGCTGACGCCGCAGAGCTTTCGCGGTCTCATGGTTGTTTTCGGCGTGGTTGCACTGAATATGGCCGTTGGTCTGGCTGTGATCCTCATCTTCATGGTGCAGTGCAGATACTCTAGCCAAGGTAATTACTGGCAGGGTATTGCCCAGATTGTGTCGGATGAAACTGCGTGGGTATTGGAGGGTGCGACGCAGTCGTCTGACTCCCATGTTGAAAGTCAATTGAGCGATCAAGATGCTCATGTGCGAGTTGTCAGGTCAAGTCGGAGTGGACGGGTCAGAGCAGTTACTGTTGAGTCTATAATCTAAATGTAGTAATGACGATTTTTGCGATTGTTCAAACAAAGTAGCAAACCATCCTTAAGTTCGGAGTTTGATGCCTTCTGTCGAGTCAACGCACAGCGTCTCTTAGAAGTATCTCTCATATGCCTTTGCTGCATCCAGTAACGTCTTCTCAAACGGTATCCAGCTCTGGCCTGTTGTCTTCACCGCCTTGCTCGCATCGACCTTCCTAGATTCAGGGGGCTCGCTGTAGTCTTCAAGATAGCCTTTCCCTGGTTCGCCTTCAACAATGATATCCCGCCTCTCTGGGTAAGCCTTACGGAGGACATCGCTGTAGGCTTGGACGTTAGCGAAGTTGCCATTACCGCCGGCAATGTATCGCTGCCCATCGGTAACGTCTGGGTGATCCACCGCAAATGTGATCAGCCGGGCAACGTCCCGGACGTCGACGTGAGTTCCATTGCCAGGTCCCGTTGGCGGTACAGTCTGGCCGGCCATGATCTGGTAGGCGACAATCGCGGTATCGCTCAGCTTATTCGGGTCTTCGGGTAAGATCAGAGGCGGCCCCGCAACCCAGACCGGGTTGATTGCCGTCATGGTGAACTTGATCTTGTCTGCATTCTTAGTCCGGAATTCCCAGAATGCGCGTTCGGCTCTGATTTTGCTGACGACGTAGAGGTTGTGGCCGGTGGCAGCGTCGCCGAGTCTCGCAAGCGTATCTTCTGCTTCGTCGTTCCAGTCTTCTTCGGTGACGCTGCGGCCTTGGTACTTTTCTCCCTGACCCCGCACAGCCACGATCGATGACATGTAGACAAATGACTTCAAGCTTGGTTCTTGTAGTGCGGACTTAAGAATGCCGGTTGTGCCTTTGACGGCTGAGCTGATGATGAGATCCGCGTCTGTGATCTTGAAGTTGACGGGGCTTGCAAGGTGGGCGATGGCCGTGACTCCCTTGACAGCCTCGTTGAATGCACCTGGGACGGTGATATCGGGTACGAGAGATATTGATAGCTGACCGGACTCGGAAAATTTTGGGAGTGCGTCGAGCAGACCAGAAGCCGACGATTGCGATCGGGTTACTGCCCTGACAGAGTATCCAGCATGAAGGAATGCCTCGACAGTTCGAGCACCGATGAATCCATTCGAGCCTGTGACTAGGACAAGACCTTTCGTGGATGACATCCTGAAGTTGTTGTGTGCGGTATTCTCTGTTGGTGTTTCAGTAGATCTTATTCTCCACAAATTAACAAGGTCGAGTTGCCGCAGTTGTGTTACTGGTTTGATTCGCGAGTTGGAAGATCCAGGTGCTCTTATCAACGCCTGCATCTTCGTAAATCCGCCATTACATCAACAGAGCGGCGGAACTAAGCTGTATCAAACACGGTCTTAACCCGTGGTACGTACATTGAATCCGGGTTAACACCATTTTATCGCCGGGTCTTTGTCATTGGAGACTGCCACGGAACGCGACCTGCAATCCTAGGCGCGAATCGGCATTGCGGCAAGCCATAAGCGCTAAAACCACGGCGAAGGATTCGATGTTCTGCGTCAAAGCTCCCTGCAGCTTGCATTCAGGGTCCTGCCATGACATCACCACTATTGCAGTCGAAGTACCTATGTTGGTTGTGTGGTGTTCGCGGAAGACCTACCGCATATTCCAGCAGTATTGCTGCATTAACTTCTCGTCTTCCATCCCTGTACTGGTGCAGCCTTAATGCGCACCCGTCCCTTCCAATTCTCCCGGCTCCGGGCCCGGCCGGTCTTTGGGCGCAAATTCATTCGGTCAGGGCTCTCGTGAAATCCACTTCGCCATACCCCACAACACCAACTTCGTCAATTCTGCAGGCTGGGGCTCGTCAAAATCCCCGGAATCCTCCCGAAACACCATCACAGATCCAAGGATCACGACACGGAAGGGTGGCCGAGTTGGTTATGGCGCCAGGTTAAGGTCAGCTTAACATCTGTTTCCTGGTGGGGCAACCCGCGCGAGTTCGAGTCTCGTCCCTTTCATTTTTGATTTTTGTTGTCAAAATCAAGAGACTATGCACTGATTTTGTTTTTAGTTAGATTGGCCTGCGGTCGGCCCGCAACCCTCCTGTCTCTATTAAGCAGATACCTTACCATGGTAATATGTAGAAGTTTTCTCTCAATGTGAGTTAATGGAACGGAGATCGTGACGAGAACGACTATCGAGGCACAAGTTCATCACGTGGGGCCTCGGAGATCGGATTCCTTAGGATCATGGAGCTTTGCTTGATATGGATATGTAAACGCCAAGCTCCCAAGATCAAAGCTTGGTCACCCTTGAAATTGACAGCAGCAGTGCGTTGATGGGTCTGGATAGAACTTCCCGAACGAGCTAGTGGATGGCTGGGCGTTACTCCTTCCAACTACCATGGTGAGTGGAGAGGCGATTATTGGCTGAAATGAATCAGACAATACTGATAGTGCATATGCTTCTTATTCTGCTGTACTTTTTACATTCCCTTTTGGCGCTCTGAAATGCCCCGCGGCCTCCGTAGTTCATGTCTTCGTATTTAAGTTTGGATATTGAAAAGCTCGGCGGGAGCGTTGGTAGGAGCAGCAGTCGATACTTGTCACACTGTCGGTATTTTAGTCCGTCTGGAGAGTGTACACCTGGAAAGAATAATGGCTGATGTGAGTCGAAACGCTGTCGGATAAGATATGGATTTGCCAAGCGTAGGGATCTTGCCAAAAGCTTGTTGCCAATTAGCTCCCGTCGGATGCAGTTTGACTCCGTAGGGCTGAACAACCAGCTCACCAAGATTTCTTCTATCCTACATCCCTAAGCACGAGTCAACTTTGCACTGCCGTAACCGGCTACACCCATGACTGCGGGTTCTCGTTCTCCCCGTTAGGAGCCATTGTAGCATTACGAGAAATGAGATTGACGCGCATGTCTGCGTCGGGAATTTGTAAGTGACCTCCCATTTGTAAGTAGACAAGAGAGAACCGGAAGTCTTCGCGTCTGGGACTTGAAGTAAATACATAAGTTTCACGATATCCTCGTCCGAAGATCCATGAACAGTTGGTAAATAAAAAAAGCAATCACCAAAGTTTTCTATCTGTCTTTTATTCACGTCACCTCCGTCAAGATGGCCGCTTTTTTCACCTATCTACTGCCCCTACTGGCATTGCCAGCTGTCCAAGCATGCCCGACAAAACATCAAAACACGACATGTGGCTCGGTGTCAGGAAACAAGACAGTCAACGCGTTTCAGCTCTACCCCGAGAACGCTGACTTTGACGAGAAGCGGTGCCTGGCTTACTTCAGGTAAGAATTCTTCTAACAATTTCAAACAACCACTCGTTTCTCACTTGCTTTACCTAGCGTTCTCTACAACGCAAGCGTCGCGACTTGGAACCCGTACACCTCCGAGATCAAGACCATCGAGCTGCCCGGACTCAGTTTCGACAGCGAGCTTCACTCTAGCGGCGTCCGCGTCGATCCTCTTGACCGGCTGTCCATCATCATCGACGCCGGTTCCGCTTTCGATACGGCAGGACAGAACATCACCGGCGACAACATTCTCGTGAAGTACGACCTCACGGAGGAGAAGGTCCTCTGGCAGCGCAATTTGACCGAGGTCACCGGCGGCGTTTACGGCGGCTTCCAAGACACGGCTCACGGCCCCGATGGCACCACGTATGCTCTCGGCACCTTCCCCAGCAGCATCATCCGCGTCAGCCCCGACGGCTCCGAAGCGACTGCGTGGTACCTCAAGACACCTGCGGACCACACCATTCACGGTTTCTCTGGCCTCGTAGCAGCGCCCGACGCCAAGTTGATCCTCATCGCAGACAGCTCCGATGGACAGCTCTACCGATTCAATCTGGATACCGCATCTAACGCCACTGCTCCCACACCAGCCCGGGTCCCATTGACCTTGGCAAGCACCATCGGCTCGGCGCTTGACGGCGCGTCGATCCCGTCGCGGTACAAGGGCACCGTCATCCTTGTCTCCGATAATGTCGATGGCACGGTCGTGCTTCACTCGGCAGATGCCAAGTGGGACTCGGCTGCGGTCATCGGTACCATCCCCAATGCATACCTGGCTGAGGGTGGCTCGACTACGGCGACGGTGCAGATCGGTGGCAGTGTGTACTCGGTGACCGAGTGGTTCGGCGACGACAAGGTTGCGGGCACACTGGCCGGAAACCGTACGGAGTGGCCGCTGGTTGACATCACCGCCAACATTGACGCGTTCCTGGCAGCTCAGTGAGTGAAACCTCAACGTTCTGTTCCCGCGTCCGGTTTTAGGCGAACCCTACAGATGATGTAATCATCCCAAAAAAGGACATTTTGTATTCAATGTAAATATTATCTATACATCTTGCTATTCTCTTAACCGGCGTCCTTCGAGATTGTTATCTTTGCCGAAACCTTTCCACCCAAGGCCGTGGCTCATGTCTTTGCAGTGACATTGACCCGAAATTTGTGACAAGAGAGCGGACTTTTCCCGACGGGCTGAAGCACGCCATCTTGAATATGGCCCCGTGGTTGGAACAATCTCGCGTCATCCTCCCGGCCGCAGATTGCCCTTGCCAAAAACCAACATCACTGATAACCGACGATCGCTAAGGTTGTCAAGTAAGGTATAGACGATAAAATCTGGCTGTAAATGTCAGCAATGATTGATTTTGAATGACTAGCAGACATGCCTGACCATGAGCTGACGATGCCCTGGACTGAAGTCTGGCCACTCATCGCGCGATGTCGCCATGAGACCCGCTGAAGGCGACACTGAATTCGAACCCCAACCTACCGGTCCCTAGAGGAGGAGCCCATGGATGTGGCTGTTGGCCTGATAGATAAGATCAGTGCTCAGTCTCGAT
The DNA here is from genome assembly GCA_025328345.1 of Colletotrichum sp. SAR11_59. NCBI lineage: Eukaryota > Fungi > Ascomycota > Sordariomycetes > Glomerellales > Glomerellaceae > Colletotrichum > Colletotrichum sp. SAR11_59. The sequence continues at coordinate 412,051 of JAKMXC010000001.1, read as the reverse complement.
CAACAGGCAAATGTCTCCATCAGGCGCAGTGCGTACATGTCCAAGGCTGTTGCAATCATGTCACTGCCTCAAGAAAAAGACGTGAAGAACGTTTCCGTCGTCCGGCATAGCAACGAAAAATCGCCAGTTCGTTCCAAGGACTCCGATCATGAAACCACCAATGGCGCAAATTATACGGAGTCCAAGAGGACATGGAAGTCCTTCTTCTGGTCAAGTACGTCTCTCAACCAGATATCTTCTCATGTATCATCGTGCTGATCATTGCAGCCCTGGATGTCCCTAAAGAGGAGGCCAGATTTCTAACCAAGCTCGATTTGACGCTCATCTCTTCCTCTGCTCTGGGAGTGATGTGTCGCTACTTGGACCAAGTCAACATCACCAACGCGTTCAGTATGTGCAACAGTAAGAACTAATCATGCGAGACGATAACCTAAGACATCAATCAGACAGCGGTATGAAAGAAGACCTCGCGTTCTATGGAAAAGAGCTCAACTACGCCAACGCTATCTGGAGTGCGGCCTACGTGTTTGGTCAAATTCCATCCAACTTACTTCTCACCCGTGTAAGTAATCCCCAGGGCACTCGGGGGTAACCTCAAGGACTAAAGAGAATCTTGTAGGTCAATGCGCCTCTTTACATCGCTTTCCTTGAGTTATCACGGACCGTTTTCACCTTCGCTACTGCTGGTGTCAAAGATGTCAACCAGCTCTATGTCTTCCGCTTCTTGTAAGCTGAACTTCTCGTTTCTCATTCTGATCGTTGAGAAAGCTCACAGTCGTGCTATTTGCTCAGTGTTGGTCTATTTGAAGCGGGTCATTTTCCTGCGGTTATGTATGTATGCTCAAGCTACTACAAACCTCATGAGCTAGCTCGACGGAACACCTTGATCCAGGTTTTCACTTCTGTTGGGCCGCTCTTCTCGGGATTTTTGATGGCGGCTGTCTATGCGGGACTAGATGGAGTCAGCGGTCTGCCTGGTTGGAGATGGATGTACATGTGCGTTCTTTGGCTACATCTGTTGTGCTGACCCACGAGGGTGGCGAAGCTGATAACTTTCCAGTATATGCGGTTGTATTTCCTTTCCTTGTGCCGTCTGGACAGCTTTTGCGATGCCTCAGCTACCGGCCCGCGCAAAGGCAAATTGGTTCGTACTTATCCAAGTCTTTGACATCTCCAGCCAAAACGGGCAATTTCTGACAAGTTTTAGGATCTTCACCGAGAAGGAGGTCGAGTTGGCTCGTGCCAGAATGCCTAGCGAGGTTCGACCAATGACTGGACTTTTCAAATGGAAGGACGTCAAACGGTGACATACCACCTGGCACGTCTATCTATGTAGGAACACTCATTGTGTCGATGGAAGTCTCTCTTGCTGACACTAGAAGTCCCCATATTCTTCGCGTTCCTCGCACAACTTGGTCAATCTGGAGGATCCAGTAAGTGTCAAAGAAATTGGCATTCCCCTCATCCCGGACTAACAAATTCCAGTGATTTTCTGGGTGAAGAGCTACAACGTTACCGGAAAACCTCCAGTGTTTTCAGTTGCTGAAATCAACATCATCCCTCTCGGCGTGAGTCCGTCTATATGTAGTTGATATCGTGCTTGGCTGAGATCTGATTCAGATAAACATCATCTCAATCGTTTGCACCCTCATCAATTCATGGGTTTCCGACAGTCTTCCCGGATCAGCTCGATGGCCGGGCATGGTGTTTGCCAGCGTCATGGCTATCATTTTCCCCATCGCCCTTGCCGCGACTCCCGTACATCCACCGAATATTGGCAGTCGTTGGGCTCTTTACTGCAAGGCACTAGATTCGCACTAATTCTTCACTCCCCAAAATCATTGCTAACTATCATTCTCAGATCTAACTGCTCTCTCCGGCACGTGTGCCGGAATCACCTGGACCTGGGTGAACGAGACCAGCAGACATGATCCAGAAAAGCGGGCGTACACCTCTGCCTTGGTGAGTCATTCTACCTAACATTAATTGATCCCCTCTTCTCAGTGCGCCGAAGCTAACACTTGGATGTTCGTTGTCAGATGAACGCTTTCGCCTACATCTTTACGGCATGGGTTCCTATCTTTACCTTCCCAGCAAATCTTCAGCCTTACATCGTGACTGGAAACTACATTACTGCTGGTTTCGGAGCCTGCGCGGCCCTGACGGCGCTCCTGATTCGGCATTTCTATAACCGCGATCTCGCTAGGCAAAAGCCTGTTGGAGGAGTGTAGACACTTGGTGCTGCATTTTGCGATGAACATGAGCGGACACCAGACAACAGACAACAGGTATGTTTTTGGATGCGTGCCTGATTATCGAATGGATTGGTCGATCATAGTATGACCAGCTATCAGAAGAAGACTTCAAGACTTCAACTCATTTGGTTCAATGAGTTCCAGATCGGGGCTGGTTCTGAGGCAACGCACAGGCCTAGGTATTCTCAGCCTGGAGAGAGAGATACGACAAAAATATGAAATGCCTGATGAAATCTTTTTGGCTTGAGCTCAATGGTTCATGTGTAACCGCCATTGTGGTTCTTGGTCATGAGACGTCGAGTTGCTGTCGGGTGTTCTGACCGCAATGTGCCCCCTGTAACTAGGCCCTGCAATGCGTGTGCTTTAGCTGTGCGCACGCTAGCCCCAATCCATCACAGCGCATCAGCGTAGGTATCTCATAACTGTGCGGAGGAACACAACACCGTAGTCAACAGCGCGTGTCTTGCCAACTGGATTGGATATACTTCCATTTGAGGAGCCCAACAAAAGCCTCTGAACTTCACTAACCAACAGAAATTCAGCCGCTGCTTTGGTGGAGACGATCAATTGGTTTTATTACCCAATAAGGAAATTCGGCCAGCTGTCCCCTCCAGACAACATCACCACCACCGTTTGCTCCCTTCCCATCCATTCAATCTATATAAAGAAGCCCATCGCTCATCGCATTTCATTTTGATTTGTCGTTTCTTCATCTTTCTCCTCTTTGACCACACGTCCAGCCACCATGGTTCCCCCAGTTCGCACAGAGAAGAATGAAAAGGCGGTGGCCTATGCCAAATCCCTGACCCACGTCCCCTGGTGCGATGACTACGAGAAGATGATCTCCGGAATGCTCTACAGCTGCATGGCTCCCGAGCTGGTTCACGCCCGAAACCGAGCACGTCGCATGGCCCAGAAATTCAACACCTATGTCCCCGAAGAGGAGGCAACGGCAGAACAAGTCGCCGACAAGAGGGTTGCCATGATCAAGGAGCTGTTCGGCAAGGTGGGCGAAGACATTTACCTCGAGCCAAGCTTGCAAGTAGACTACGGGTGCAACATCACCATAGGAGACCGGTTCTATGCCAACTTCAAGTAAGATCTCACGTCCTTCTGAAATGGCCGCAGTGGTTTTTCCTGACGTTGTTTAGCACCGTCATTCTGGACTGCGCACACGTCACCATTGGCGACCGCGTTATGTTCGCTACCGGTGTGAGCCTAATCACGGCGACGCATGAGACTAGCTTGCAGTCCCGAAGAGACAACATTGAGTATGCGGAGCCGATCACGATTGAGGATGACTGTTGGCTGGGGGCTAACGTTACGGTACTTCCTGGAGTTACGATTGGCAAGGGCTGTACCATCGGTGCCGGAGCGGTTGTGAATAAGGATGTTCCTCCCTATTCAGTCGCTGTTGGAGTTCCAGCCAAGGTGGTTGGTAAAGTAGATCCGATAGATTAATTGGTTATTAGAGGGACGTTCATATCAAAGAGCATTTGTTCACGTTATCCACAAACAGATTTGACTTGGTGATAATCTCTACTAAATACTTGTGAAGTAACTACGTTGATGACGGACTCTCCAAAAAGCCAAATAGTCGCTACAGAGGGCCTTGTACTATCATCGCATCACCTCAGATAGAGGATGCGTCTTCAGCAGCTTAGCTTGCAATAATTCAGATCAAGAAGTATTTGATTACTCCTTATTATGTGACGGCGGCCATTCCCACCTCTCGTATCTTCTCAAACACCCTGCTAGACTTCAGTGGCACGAGGCTTTTGTCCAGTCCATGAGTAGTAAGTCCCATACGCATGAACCTCAGGGTCCCTGATCGCTTTGCGGACCAAGGCAAGAAAGACCTCAATCTCCGTCCGTTCCATGCCCAAAGCCGCCAACGGCTTGCTCGCCGCCGCACCAAGGAAGTCCTCAGTCACGGTTCGCATGTACATGCCCACCAAGCGCAAAGTCTTGTCCTTGGGCCAAGTCCCGACAGGGACCTTGTACGACTTCTTCTGCACGTTGACGAAGCCTGCCTCCTCCATGATTTTACCGATGCGAGGTCCCACCTGTATATCGATGTTGAGCTTCGACATGGCCTGGCGGATCTTCTCCCAGAACTGCAAGAGGTACCAGTCGTCAGGCATTGTGCCGTCATCGCAGGCGACGTTGGCGCTGAAATCCTGAGTCTCAACCCACGCACCAGGCTTGAGATTGCTATGAGCGAGCAGTTAGCATCATAGAAAGGCGTGGGGGTGGGGGGCTAGGAATTTTGCATGCTTACGCATAGACACGTTCAAGTAGCTTGGGCAGGTCATGGACCAGAGATGCGAGATTTCGCATGTGGATGAAGTCAAAGTTGTCGCCAGACTGAACACGTTGAGCAACAGAAACTTGCACACTTTGCAAAAGAACTTACAAGCCATTCGTCCTCGACGTCATCGACGATGAAGTGAACATTTGGGGGCACCCTTGAGACTGTTAATGGGAGGGCTGACGCAGAGATTGAATTCATGTACATACCAGTCCGATTGAATGGGAGACAAATCCAAGCCTGTCACTTCTGCGGAGGGATAAAGATCTCCAACTAGCAGGGAGCCTATCAGTGAATGCCTGTCTTATGGCACTTTATGTGACAGAGCTGCCCGTAAGCTAGAATCAGACGTACCTTCTATCGCCCAGGTACCTATAAATCTGTAAATACACGTTCTTGTTCTCAAGACAAGTTTATGGGGTCGGGCTCACCAACTCCAGTTCCTAGATCCAGAATCTTCCCAGGTGTTTCGCCAATTGGTGCATGGAAGAGTTTCCCGTCGGTTAATTCCATGACCATGGCGTGCTTCATGTCCTCGCGGTTCTGTTCAACATCGTCGTTTGGGATGGGATACTTTCCGTCCCGATAGTAGTGATACCTAAAACTTGTGAACAAAGCCACGATGGTGTTTTTTTCGCTATCCAGTTCTTACCGTCTTCCGTTGGCGTAAGCATGCTGCAGGATGGATGACGTAACAGAAGCCGATCCAGACGAGGATGATTCCCATTCCTGGGGCTCGAACTCGTCCTCACTCTGGCCAGCATCACCCGCCTCGATCGGTTCCGGGGGAGCTTGTTCGGTGGTGTCTGCCATTTTCGGATTTCAATACTGTGATATTAGAACTGAATGACTTGATCAGCTGCGTCATGCATCGTGCTGGAGCCTCTGCGCGTGGATCTTGGGTGGGAGCAACGCTAGCAGTCGAGGGGCGGGGAAGTTGAAAACGTCCAGCCAGTCCGTCGCTGTCACCACGATGGGGCGCGCTGTGATTGGTGGAGACTGAAATAATATGCCTCAAAGAGTCGCCCGAATCATATCTCGTAGCGATAAGAGTCTAGACCTTTATCCCTATCTTAGTGCCTTCGATCGAGAGAGAAGCCAATGATAGTCTCCCTTGCGCAACCACCCGCGGGACTGCCCTTGATCCATACCTACCTTAGATGACCTAGAATGAGGATTAACCTCGGCTTATAAGATGAAGCAAAAATGCCTTCCCGCTGAGCTGGCTGAATGCAGTTACTCGGACTTGTTAAATGGTATAGGAATGCGGTCAAGGATGAGTAATTGGGTAGATAGGATTGGTATTTGGTGATGATCGCCTCCAGTCTAATGCCTAAAATTACACGCAGGGACAAATCCCTGGTCATGACGCGCTCAACTATGCTGCCCAGTTCTTCGTGCCCAAACTTGACAATTGCCCAAAATATCAAGCTTACTCCTTGCCAAGTGCACGCAGACGGACGTAACAATCTTTGGGCTTGAACGTGAGACCCTCCTTTGCGGCATACCCAGACAGCTCATCCGGACAACGCAGCAGCTCAAAGTTCCACACAATCAGCGTCACGATAATCCTTAGCTCCAGGTACGCGAGCCTACGTCCGAAACACCCGCGTGTGCCGAGACCGAAAGCAAGCTGAGGGCCGGCCTGCTGGTCAAACTCGCCGTCGACAAGCCAGCGGTCAGGCTTGAACTGGTCGACGTCGTCGTCGTCCCAGACGCGGGCCTTCGCGGCGAGACTGGACTTGCTGCGCTTGGAGTCGTCGACCGGGATCGCGGGCTTCATCATGCTGGGCCCCTTGCCGAGCATCATCACGACGGTGCCTTTCGGGATGTGGTGTCCCAGGAGTTCGGTGTCGCAGGTGGCTTCGCGGTCGATCAGCGGGGCGGCGCCGCCGCAGCGGAGGATCTCTTCCATCGTGGCGTCCAGGTAGTGAATCTTGGTGTTCGTGATCTCTTTGATGCTGGGGCTACGGCCCTCGGCTGCGGCGTCGGCGAAGCCGGCCCGGAGAGCGTCGCGGAGTTTCGTCTGCCTGTCGGGGTTGTCTGCTAGGAGCTTGACGCCCCAGCACATGGTGGTGCTAGTCGTGTCATGACCTGCGATAACTACACCGAAGACCTATGGAAAAGTTAGCACATAACAACGTAGCGATGGTGGAAGAAAGGAGTGAAGAAAGAAGCACTCACCTCATCAATCATTATAGGGCTGAAGTAGTTGGGCTGTCTACCCTCGTTCTCTGCCATCTTCTTCTCTCTGAGTACGACCAGCTCAACAGCGGACAAGACCTTCGTCTCCTCCACGTTGCCACTGTCTTTGAGGCGTTGCAGCGCTTTGGCGATCTCCTCTTTGACGTACGCCTGCTTGATAGCCATACCCTTCACAATCTCAGGTCTCCTCTTGACAAACCACCACTTGATCCTGGGAATCGGGGATCCCAACAGATGCTCGATGGCGCCAGCCAAATCCAAAGTTCCCGTGATCTTCTCGTCACATTCTCCATAAGGAAAATCCATGGGTTTGTTGCCGGAGGTGGAAGTGTTTCGAAGTCGTTCAATATCTTCGGCCTTGAGACTCTCCACGGCTTCCAGTGAGGGCTGGATGGCGCTGATGGGGAAGTTGCCGCCAAAGGTGAAGGCATTCACGGCGTCCAGGGCTCCATAGTAGATGTCCAGCTCAGCGGGGAAGGGCCGTCCGTCAGCCATGCGAGTCTTGTCGTTCCAGAGGTCGATGAGTCTCTGCACGCCCGCATACACAGCTGGGCCAGCGACCTCGTTGAGGAAACCCGGGGACATGAGGTCCTGCAGAAGTCTTCGGTGCCGCTTCCATTCGCTGTCCGTCTTCAGGTGGATGTGGTGGTCCGGCGCACTGCTCTCCAAGAGATCGGCCGTCGCGCGCGATCTGTCGAATTCCTTGCGCCGCATGAGGATATCCTGCGCCTCTCGGAAGTCGCACAGGACCAACGTGGGCCGGTCCAGAGGACGGATGAAGACCTGGAAGAGAGGCGAGCCGAACTTTGCCGCCTGCTCCTGCAGCCAGAGGTTGAACTCTCCGGTGCGCTTGATGCCTTCCATCAGGGAGGGGATGTCTCCCAGGACGCTCTTTGTGGCGCTGGCATTGTGCGGGATGTTGGATATCGGCTTGGGCAGGGCCCATCGGTAAAAGGCGTAGATGAGCACGACGGTTGCGATAGAGAGAAGGGCATACGGCTTTGCGAGAAGGCCCGTGTCGGTCGAGCCAGAAGGGACGCTGATGCCTGGCATCGTGATGTCTGTGTGAGGTCGAAATTACCGCGATGCGTGACGTCAAAGGTAGCTTCAAACTCTGCCAGCGAGCGGCACTGCGCTTCTTAAATCATCAACACGCGTGAGGGTTTGAGAGGTAGTCGGACATCTAGACGGAGCATCGGGCTGGACCATTCGTCCGTTTTCTAGATGAAGTTTAAGGGTCCGGTGGGAGAAGCATGGGGCAGTTCGCAGCTCGTCAGGCTCTCCGCGGGCGGGCAACCGGCAGAAACCCACAAGAGTTTGGTGAAGCCGCCACGGGAGCAGAGTGGGACACGAACGTCTTACCAGACGCGGCAATTCACTCGTCGCAGAAAATTGATGTGAGTAGGGATGACCCCCGTATGTGAGCCGTGTGGCCCCCGCGAGGCCCCGCCTGTGTCTACCAGGCTTTATTGTGCCATATTCACTGGGAAGCAAAGTCTCTACGAACGGGCGAATGATATCGATCGAAACGGGAGGCTCCAGATTGTGTGCTCTATCTGCCATGAGCGGGCGTCCGCCGGACTGATGTTTGGTCTCGGTTCCGTTTGTACGGGAAAGCGGCTGAACACCGGACTCTTCTTGGTTCATCCTGTTAGATTGGAAACGGGCCAATCAGAGTCACTGGAAATGCGCGACTAGTCAGTTCTTTGAAGCACGATGAATGAGGTGGGTTTATTCCGGCCGGATTTGTGTCTCTGCCACTCTGGTGGCTGAGAGTGATTATCGCGGTTTCGTCAAGAAGCCCAGGGCCCATGTGCCTGATGTCACCTAGTCCACTCCCGGCAGAGGCCCTTGCTTTTTGTGAAAGGCCAGGCGATAAAACAGCAAACAAGCGGTCAGCCCAGTGCCAAAGAAACGTGGCGACGACGTCGAGGCCGTATCCAATTTGAGGTGCATGCGCGATGCAAAACCGGACGCTTATGCAAACCTCACGCGATGTCATCTCTGAAATCTTGAGCTAAATGAGATCCGCAGATAGACACGATGTTAAGCGATCGGCAACATAGAGTGAGACGCCGGAGACATTTGTTCATATTTGGTTAGTCTTGGTTAGCTAGCAGGGGCCACAGCAGATTTGAATTGCGGCAAAAAATGAGACGAGTCACGGTGCACAACTTTCGGCAAGCGACATCAGACGAAAAAAGACAAGAATATCGAAAGATAGAACCCATGGTGGATTTAAACCACTGAATCTCCCCGAGGTGGGCTCGAACCACCAACCTCCAGATTAACAGTCTGACGCGCTAGCCAATTGTGCCATCGGGGATGAGCTCTGAATGAGCTGGACAGGTCGTTGACGTCGCAGCGACAGGAAACGGTCTATCAATCTTTGGGATCCATTTGGGCGGCTGTGCGGCAAGTATGAACCCTAGGGTGCGGGCCGCAGACGTCGGTAGTGAATGTGGATGTGACTGTTTCTGACCAAAGAACGCGAGTAATTCGTCACCAAACTCCTGACAGGTGGACACCACAGGGGCTTTGGCTCCGCTGTATTTCGAACCGAGGACTCGACTCCTTCTGCAATCTCGATTGCTTTCTGCAGGAGGATGTGCACTGAAGGGTTTGGTTGGAGTCTTCACCATGACTGTTCACGATATCTGATCTCAAATAAGTCTGCAGTAGGCAACCATAGTGATTGTGGTCATGTATTAGAGATAAGCTTTCACATTTCAAAAGATATGATATGTTTCAATGTCAAGGCTCGGAATTGGGAGTGAGAATATTATGCCCATCATCCATGTCTATAGACACAGCAGCAGCCGATGGTGAATAGCCCGTCAAAATTTCTCGCCGCCCAACCCCTTCAAGTCATCTTCAGCGTTCTGAACTTCCGGTACAATAGTCTTTGCAAAAGCAGAAGACTTGATCCGTGATTCAAACAGAAAGTCAAGATCGGCGTGGGTTCTTCCCTTGGTCTCAGGAATCTCCAGCCACGACACAAAGAGAACCAAGATGCTGGTACCCGCGAAGAAGAACCCAATCTTACCTCCCCAATTCGCCTCGTCTGGGTTGTAAAGATAAGGTGTAAAGAAGCTGAAGATCCAGGCTGCAATAGATTGTGCGGCAAGGCCGATGCCGGCGGACTTGGACCGGAGCCGCACGCAGGAGACCTCGGAAGCGATGACCGGAACTGCGCTAGCGACGCCGAAGCTGTTGAAGAATCCAAAAAGAAGAAGGGCGACTCCAACGAACCTACAGATGGTATTAGTCACGAGCCAACGTCAAGAGAATATCCTCCAAAACTCACCATCCAGCTGCGGAGGTGTTGAAACAGGCGGCAATACCCATGGCGGCCCAAGAAAAGATGTCGAGGACGATGCTGATGAGAATCATCGTTCTTCTGCCAAACCTCGGCACTGTATACCACGAGATCATATTTGCAATCATGTTCGAGGCTACGCCGATGAGGTTGACCATGAGTGAGTACTTGGCGGACATGCCAGCCATGGTAAGGAAGTAAGCCCCGTTTTGCAGCAGCGCCATGCCGACGAACTGTTGAAGGATATTGAGGAAGATTACAATGCGCGTACGGCAGATTGACGCCCTGGAAGCATTCGCGATAGGTTGGGGGGCCTCGGCCCTGGACCGTGTCATCGTCCTCGTGCGCCAGTGTAGCTTGGATTCTTTGGAGCATATTCTGGCCACCGGCGGTTCCAAGCTTTTGCAATGACTTTTCTGCTTTCTCTATGTGGTCCTGGGAGATAAGCCATACTGGGCTTTCCGGCAGCAATAGGGCAGCGATGATGGCTACTCCACCAAATGCCCATTGTGTAGCGAACGGGATCTGATAAGACTCGGAACTCAGGTTGCCGACTTCGTTGTAAACGATCGTGATTGCGAGGAGGTGTCCGAAAGACTGTTGGACAAAAACGTGAGCATCTACTTTCACGAAAAATCTTGGAGATTCGTCTACTCACAACGTTGAAGGCATAAAAGCCCAGGACAACACCACGAAGATTCTTAGGTGCGATCTCAGAGATTTACGTCTGACAAGCAGATATGAGCACGCCGCAACCCATTCCAATGATGATCTTGGCGAATAGGAACAAGACCCTTCTGTCAGTTGTACCGGAAGGCATGCCCGACGTGAAAGCTGCAGCTGTCCCTGCTAGGCCCAAGATGCCCCCGAGGAAGAACGTTGCCCGCCGACCGAAGCGGTTTTGGAACCAACCAGCGAGGATGGAACCTCGCGCAGCGCCGGCTTGGACAAGACCGTTCCACAAGCCGAGCCACAGCGCTGGGAGGATCGATGTTCTACCGTAACCATCCCCAAAGTCTTCACTATTTCAAGGTATCAGCTCTATCTGATTACGAATGAGTAAGAGATGAAAACTAGTCGCACTGGGCTATACCGGAACTTCGGAAGAGCTGAGATAGCCCCAACAACCACAAGATCGTATCCGAACATCAGCGGCCCGATGTTGGCGAGAATCGCGTACAAGACCACCTTGCGGTGGCGGAGAATGGCTCCCCATGGACGTTCAACGGGTGCCGACTCTTGCTGAACTTCGCTTTGGCCTGGCCTTTCGACCATTTCGACGTTAGACTTGGGATCTGCGTCGCCAGCCATGATTATCAAAGAGCAGCTCGAATATCATTGAAGCAGGGTCTGGCTCGCTCGACTTGAGCTGAATTCTGCCCGCTTGTGTGAACCTTGCCTTTATACTGCGTTCAAGCTATCAAACTCAATCTTGGAGAGACCCGGCCACCTGGCGTGCACCCCAGAGTTTTCGATGTGTTCCCCAGACTATCCCCCGCGCTTTCTCAATCCTCCCCGAATCCATCCCTCACTCCCCGCACGAACCCCAGAAATGCGAGTCGTGTGTCCCGTAAACTGCGTCGCACTGCAGTTGATAGCTTTGCCGGGCTACTCCGTCTCTCTTCTAATATCTCCAGATATGGCAATTGGTATTGGCAGTCATGGTTTGGATGAGTCCAACGGAACGGAAGCATAGTGGGCAGGCGAAGTGGGGGCCTTCCGAGGTGGCGGCTGATCCTGGCCGGGAAAGCCGGCAGTGAGGGACGGCAACGGCACATCGGAGCCCGACCGGCCGATACTTTGGCGGCTGACCCGAAGTTGGATATTTCACGCTCTGGCAAATAAGGTGCGACACTTGAAATATCAAAGGTGCTAGTTCACCGTAGGTTAGAGACTCATGATCGGACGCAGCCACATGTGCAACCAACAAACCAGCCAAGACTTCCCCAATAACAACCATGCTCAAGCCCCAAGCCTACTCCACCAGGGAGCTGGTATCCCTCGATGGCATCTGGAACTTTGCCATCGCTGAGTCGGTCGACATTGAGACGGATGCACCCTGGGCCAAAATCATTCCATCAACATTGCAGGTGCCAGTCCCCGCCAGCTACAATGACATCTTCGTGGACGAGAAAATTCGCAGTCATGTTGGCTGGGTCTACTACCAGCGCCAAGTCACGGTCCCCCGGAGCTGGGCCGGACAACGTTACCTCCTACGTTTCGATGCTGCGACACATCACGGACGAGTTTACGTCGATGACAAACTAGTCGCCGATCATTCAGGCGGATACACCCCCTTCGAGGCGGACATCACCGACGTCGTCAAACCAGGCCAGAAGTTCCGGCTCACCGTGGCTGTTAGCAACGAACTAACTTGGGAGACGATACCGCCCGGGCGGATTGAGACTCTTGCCAATGGAAAACGAAAGCAGCATTATCAGCATGACTTTTTCAACTATGCCGGGCTTGCGAGATCGGTGTATCTCTATTCAGTGCCTCAAAACCGCATTAAGGACATCACTGTCGTAACAGAGATAGGCGGTGTCAGCCAAGGAGTCGTCGATTTTGAGATTGAAACGACGCATCCTCTAACAGAGGACGTTGTTGAGATTCTGGTCTTTGACGAACAATGGTCTCTTGTGGCGTCTGCAAACACTTCCAAAGGTCGGATCGAAATTGAGTCGGCACATCTTTGGCAATTAGGGGCTGCCTACCTGTACCAACTGCATGCCAGAATTCTCTCCGCGCCTGGATCTGCTGATATCCTAGATACCTATGAACTCTCTTTCGGTATTCGAACGATCAAAGTCGAAGGAAACCGCTTCCTCATCAATGGCAATCCCTTCTACTTCACCGGCTTCGGCAAACACGAGGACAGCCCGATCCGCGGAAAGGGCTTCGACCCAGCCTATATGATCCACGACTTCAACCTCATGTCCTGGATGGGCGCTAACTCGTTCCGCACATCTCACTACCCGTACGCCGAAGAGGTCCTGGACTACGCCGACCGCCACGGCATCGTGGTCATCAACGAGACGGCCGCGGTGGGCCTGAACCTCGGCATTATCGCGGGCATGTTCGGCCTCAAGCCGCCGCCCACCTTCTGCCCGGAAGCATGCAGCGACAAAACGCAGGCCGCCCACGAGCAGGCGCTCAGGGAGCTGGTGGCGCGCGACAAGAACCACCCGTCCGTGGTGATGTGGACCGTCACGAACGAGCCGGCCTCCGCTGAGCCCGGCGCGCGGGAGTACCTGGAGCCGCTCGTGTCGCTGACCCGTAAGCTGGACCCGACGCGGCCGGTGTGCTTTGCGAACATGGGCTTTGCCACGTTTGAGAAGGACCGCGTCACGGACCTGTTCGATGTCATCTGCTTGAATCGCTACTACGGGTGGTATTCGCAGACAGGGGACCTGGAAGCGGCGGAGAAGGTGCTGGAAGATGATCTCTTAGGATGGCAGGATAAATACGGGAAGCCCATCGTCATGACGGAGTACGGCGCGGAGGCATTGTCTGGACTGCATTCTGTGACCGACCTTCCGTGGAGTGAGGAGTACCAAGCTAGGTTCTTGGAAATGTTCCACCGCGTGTTTGACCGGGTTGATAGCGTGGTAGGTGAGCATGTCTGGAATTTTGCGGATTTCCATACCACATCTGGCATCCATCGTGTAGACGGAAACAAAAAGGGGGTCTTTACGCGGGATAGAAAGCCGAAGAGCTCGGTTCACGTGTTGAAGAAGAGGTGGAGAGAAATGCCGAAGAAGGCTTTGTCTTGAGATTTGCTCAATTAATAGAACCATCCAATCAAGCATGCACTTCAATGGGCCACATGGGGTTCAAGGGTTTTTAATCTCTTTTTAAGGTTATTAGAGCGTATACTAGTATCCATACAACCCCCAATAACATTACAATGGCCAGCACTTGATCGAATCATCCGAGTCCGGCACACAGCGCCCTTTTCATCTCGTGAGTTTCTCATGATCGACATTTTTTCTCATCCCCTTCATCCAATCATGTAGTGTTGGTGGGCTTTTACACCCGGACACCCATGCCTTCCCGGTAATTAAGTCGATTATGCGGTGGAGGCCTCGAAGTCGAGGGCGGTGGAGGCGTTGCCAGCCTCGTCCTCGTCCTGCTGGATGTTGTTGTCGAGCTTCTTCTGCTCGGTGGCCATCTTGTCGGCGACGTCCTCGCCCTGAGCCTGCTGAGCCTGCAGCTTCAGCATGGTGGCGGTGAGCTTGAGGACCTTGTTCTTGATCTTGCCGCGCTGTTCATTGTACAGTTAGTGTCGTCCTTGGTTGCTGGCAGAGATGACTGAAGGTCTTACCTGGAGAGCATCGGCCTCCTCGCCGGTGGCGGCCTCAATGGCAGGGTTGAACGCCTCCTTCTCCGCGTCGTTGGCGATCTGGTTGACGCTGTTGAGGAAGTCCAGATCGGCCTCGCTGACGGTGCTCAGGTCGGTGGGAAGACCGGAGAGCTTGTCGAGAGCCTCCTGCTTGGCGTTGCCGGCGGTGCCGCCGCTGATGGAGAGGTCGTTGAAGGTCTGGGTGGAGAAGACGTTGTTCTGGCGGGCGGCCAGGGGAGCGGCGGCGGCGAAGGCAGCGAAGCCGACAGCGACGAGAGAGAACTTCATTTTGAAAGGTTGGAAAGGGGGGTTTGGTGACTTTGAGAAAGTTGTCGAAAGTTGAGAAGAGACGAAAAAGAGGGACACGGACCCAGAAGAATGAATGATCAAGTGCGTTAGGAAGAGATTGAAGACAGCACAGCTGTTCTGAAGAGAAGAAGAAAACAAACAAGGTTGTAATGATTGTAGAGCGTGATGAGGAAAGGAAAGAAGAAGCGGATGAGAGGAAGATCGAGCTGATCTTTATAGATTCGTTCTTCAGACGATCGTCTTGTCCGTTCACACTTACGTGCCTGATTAAGCTGCATGGTTACATTGGATCATTGGATGTTTGCCTCCCATCTTTCCCACTTCTGGTAGGGCCCCTCGTTCTCGTGATGGGGAGAGAACCGAGCATGCGTTGCCCCCCTTGGATCTGATGTGCCCCAGCTGTCGCAGTTCCTATGGTCGTAGCGGCCGCTGAAGGCGCACCACTCAGACAACAGACTCAAGATGGGATGAGAGGGTTCGGAAGGACGGTTGAGACGTCAAGGTCGCGAACATGTCATCTCAGAGGCTGCAGACCAGCCCGTCAGCCTCGAAGGAGGTTCCAGAGTTCGTGACGCATGGGTGCGATGAAGCTGCCAAGATGTTGCGGCTGCCTCTGCTAGGCCTGATCGGGAAGCTAACTGACGACCGGATCTGGCGTGCGCGACAGGGAATGCCCTGCCTGAGCGCCTGTCGTTACAACTTTGAGGCCCGTGAGGCTCCGTGGAGTTGTGTTAAGGTGCAAAAGGGGTCTCTGAGTGGCTGACATGAACGACAGAGGGGGGCATGGATCCTGGACGAGGAGAAAGATTGGGCCCGGGGTTGAGACGGAGGCGCTGCTACGAGAAACTGGGGCCCTTTCGAGGGACGGTCTTGGCGATAAGCCAAGCCAAGTCGGCCTCGAGCTCCGACACTTAGCGGTATTGTTCCATTCCAGGGTGCCGGGTCTCCTACTATCTGATCCGGCTGTAGTACCCAATGGGAGATGCACTCGCAGACCGTCCATAACAAAGAAGAGTTCCGGAAGTCGACTGTTGGTTGATTGAGTTGGCGGGAAGGCTCCGAGCTTCCCCACCACCAGGGGGGTTTCACGACCCTTGCCTCATACTGCCAAGCTTAACCTTCAGACGCTGTGGAGGACAATATTGGGACGGCATCAGCTTCGTCCGTGCCCACATCTGTCATGCCCCTTCTTTTTTTCTTCTTTCCTCGTCACAAGAGCCTCGGAGACGTCGGTCTGGCGCGGTTGGCTTAGCACCGGCTTTCGTCACCGCCTGGATGATGCGAGAGATGGGAGTTCAAGTGGGCTCTCTACCCCTTCGTCGGTGATCCCACGGAGATCCCAAACACGATGACCGAAAGACGAGATTCTTTGGGCCTGCTGATGCGCGTTTGGCTGGGCAGAATATTCTTACATTTCGTCCCATCTTGCGTCCCCTCTTGCGCCAATGTCGCGAAACTTTCTTTGACGTCAGCTCTGACAACTTGTCAACTGAATCAACTGACACTCAGGTGAACACCTCATCCCGTCGGCAACCGCGCGCGGCATAAGCCCAATCTTAGATGTTTGGACGGGAACACGTCCTCCCGAGCACGGTGGACGAGTTGCCGATGACGAAGACTGTCATTCGAAGACGCCCGCAGGTCCGGTCAGTGAGGGGAACAAGGGTGCCTCTGACGATTCAGGAACCAACCTCGCATTTGCCCCCAACAGACTTTCGGGAAGCCAGGAGACTAAGAAAACAAGGTAGACGCGCTAGGTGCTTAACTGTCGCTAGTGCAGCCTGAGCCTACCGTAAACACTGGATCCCCTGCGTTGGCCTGCTTTTCCGGTCCTTTTGCGTATTTTTCCCACCACATCCAACGGCCCAAATGCCTGTCAAAACCCGCCCAGGGGCCGAGGGACACTGAAACGGCTCGTCGCCCCTTCAAAGGTTAAGCGCTGCGGGGTGGCATATTTTTGGGGCCAGGCGGATTGTCATATGTGTGTCATTATTGTTTGAATCGTGCGAATCCCTGATGTGGGCGCTGAGAAAGGCAACATTCCTAGGGCATACAGAGGTGCCATTCAAAAGTTTCTACCCATAACGCTAAGATGATAACTAGCAGCACTAGCCCTAATTAGGACTAGCGTATAGCACGCTAAGCTTAAATAGGCTTAGTAATTACTATACTAGTCCTAATTAAGCTTTAGCGTCCTTTTTACTTTTTTTTAACTACTAAGGCCCCTATAAAGAGGGGTTTCTCTAATTTTATAAAAATACTACTATAAACTTCTATTATAATATTTTTTTCCTCTTTTTTTTACTATAGTAATAGTGAGGGTTAATCTTTATATAAAGGTAGTAATCTTTAGTTTTAGGAGCTACTTTAGTATTTAATCTATAGAAAATATTACTAAAGTTTTAAGTATTTTAAAATAAACTATTAATAATATTTTTAAATATACTAAAAAACTAGTTTTAACCTAAATATACTAATATTTATAATATAGTTTGAATTTTATAACGATACCTCTTATAGTAGTTAGCTTAAGAAATAGACTAACTTTATTCTTAATATTATTTTAAAGAAGGTTTACTATAATTAATATAATTATAAAAAGAATTAAATTAATATTATTAATAAGCTTAGTAAAGAGAGTATTAATATCTCTACTATAATAATCTAATATATATTATATAACTAAAGCTAATTTCTATAAAACTAAACTTATTAGAAAACTAAGTTTAATAGTTTATATATAGTAAAAGCGTTTTGCTTAGTATTCTACTTATTAATATTAAACTTTTAAAAACTAAAAGAAAGTTATTTAGTTAGATAAAACTTCTATTATTTTTAACTATTACTATAATAGCTACTACTTATAGTATAAAGTATATAAAGTTTTCTTATAATCTTATATTTATAAGTAATAGAAAAGGTTTTTTAAATTTATATTTTAAAAGTGATTTTTTATAATAAAAGAGGTTTTTATTATTATTAAATACTAGAGATTACTACTAATAAAAAAGTTACTAACTAAGAGATTATAATTATAAATAAAGCTTTTAAGTTTATTAAAAAGACTAAATAAGAGCTATTAAATAAGATAAACTATTTATAGTTCTAATAGATATTAAGTTATAAACTTTCTTAATATTAAAGTACTATTAATAAAAAGCTTACTTAAGGGGGTAAGAGTTATATTAATTAGTATTAATACTAAAAGTTTATTTTATTACTTAAACTAATTCTATTTACTTAAGAGATTAACAAAAATACTATTATTTAAGAAAATAAAGTTTTAAACTATAATTATTACTTTATTTATTATACTTATAACGTTTTTAAAATATAGAAGCTTTTCTAGCTAAGTAATAGCTTTAATTTTAACTTTATTAAGTTTTATTAGCTATAAATAAAATATTATATTATAAAAAAAGTACTTTTAAGAGCTATACTAAAGCTATTAAAAAATAAAAAAAACTACTAATATAAGCTAGATCTAAGTTAAATTAAGACTTAAATTAAGAAAGTTCTCTATTATATTAAATAATTAATTACTCTAGAAAGTAGTAATAAATATAAAGAAAGTTATTAAGCTAATTAATAGCCTAAATAGCTACTTAATACTCTAAATTAACTATTAAATTATTATTTTTAAGTATTTTTTAAGTACTTATAAAGTACCTATAAGTATTAGATTAAAGTTATTACTACTAGTAGTAAGAGGGGTAATAAGAGTAGTAATAATACGTAGTTTTTACTAATAGGGGCCCCTACTACTACCCTAGCTACTAGCTAGGGGGTGGCTTAGCGTTTTGGGCAGAAACTTTTAAATAGCACCTCTGTACATACATACATACTCTCATTCAACATACAAACTCATAGTCTGGTCGTCGTACTCGCTTCTGAAACCATGCCTATATCGACCACCCAAAGTCATCCGCAAACGCAACATGAACCGGATATATCCTCCAAAGAAGCGACAGACTCATGACCATGGGCCAGAGAACGGAAATGATCAGGGACGGATGCCCATCAATAACAGCTCGCTATTATCTGCATGGTTGCCCCATTCCCCTTCTCTTTTTCTGCCCATGATCATCTCATCAATTGAGAAAACTCTTTCGCAACTTTATTCCCTCTTCGTTCCCATTTCTCATTGATCTTTGCATATCCTTCTTTCTTCACCACAAGTAGATGGTCACGGCGACGCCGACAACTAATGCAACACCAGCCATGATCGTTGGTAGCCCGGCGAAATTGCTGTTGGCGCCAGAACAACCATCATCGCCATTGTTGTGGTTGGTCTTGGGCTTCGTCGCGCTGTTGGTGCCGCCGTCAACATCGCCCGTCGTCGCGCGCTTGCACACGCTATTGGCCGTTGATGTCGCTGCCGATGCAGGCGTTGTCGACGTCGACGATGTCTTGCTCTTCGCGCTATTCAACTTATCGTGGCCGCCAATGATGGTGATTGCCGTCGACCACGAGGCAGACTCGGAGCTCGAGAGAACCGTCTCGGCGGCAGCGGCGTTGTTAGCGCCACCAACAGAGCATCGTGCCGTCGAGCCTCGCTTGCAGTCGAATGTTTCAGATCTTTTCAGGTATGTTAGTCAGGTGCTGGTTGCCTTGAGAAACGAGCTGCTGCCTGGACGCATTTTGCGGTGTATTACCTGAACCCGATCTTCATGGTGCTGTTGCCATAGGTCAGCGTCACGCCGCTGAACTGCGAGCACGACGCCGCTGATCGAAAGTTTGACGTGCATGCCAACAGGAACTCGGTTGAGGACGGAGCCGCCGTGATGACGGACGCGTAAATATTTTCGCCGGCGCGTGTGGAGCGCGGCGGCAGCCACACGGTCGACTTCTCCGTCTTTGTCGACGACTGGGCTGCGACCGGGCTGACGAAGCCAACGGCGGCGGCAAGGAGTACAAGCTGTTGCAGAAACATCATTTTGTACAGCCACAGCAGTTTCAGTTTCTGTCTCTAGTTTTTGCGTTGGGCGTTCCGACATTCACAGCTTGGAACGTGCTACCAGACGATGATGCCGTTATATCTTATGCTTATCTCTAGGTACTTTGGCATCAGATGAGTGCCCGGGATAGTAGCGTTTTCGGTCCTCTGCCCTCTCTGAATACCCTCCCGCCCGGGGCGGAATGGAGGCCTCGTGCTCCGCCCCGATCTGTCAGACGGCGAGGATGCTGATTGGCGCCGTTCATTCAGGCAATCACGGTTGGTTGGCTCTATGCAGTTAGTGACGATGCAGTAAGAAAAGTCGCGTGGAAGACCGAACATCCTGGGCTGTGTTGCCGCCCGGTGTTGGAGTTGTTGGAAGACAGCAGCGGTGTTGGCGCTCTGCAGTAGGTGCAGCATGTTGGTCCAACACGCTGGACAAACAACAAAACAGGCTGCATGCCAAGGAATTCCCCTCTGTAATTCTGAGGTTGGAGCAATCTCGCCAAAGCTGCGCCACGAGAGACTATTGGCCAGGGGGCCAGAAATGACTCTTTGCGTCACATTTCAGCGAGCTGTGCCGCTCATAGGCTGCCGGGATTATATGTTGAAGAAAACTCTGGTGATGGCGGTGAAACTGGTGCCAGACGTTGGACCCTTCCTTCGAGCACACCATACGGATAGCCGTAGCGGTGGGTTGTCCGGATCCTCGGTGCATAGGTCAGCCCGGCGACTTCGGCGGCCCACGGAGATCGTCCGCCGCGGCGGGGCCACCGTCCCGGCCCCGAGGAAATCGGCGCTTGGTCCCGCTCGTGGGCTACACTACATAGAGTAGAGTGTGCTTCCATCTCTGCAATCGGTTCGTTCGGGAGTGTCAAGCATGGGTGAATGCGGCCAACGGAAGGGCCCGTTGCAATTTGAAATTGACAGGCCAGACACGTTGCGACTACAGCAAACCCCCATACATTTGTCACGACAAGATTGCTACACCACCTTTCCGTATCCACACCGGGGTGGTATGCTCCCACCCCCATTGGCACCAACACGAATTTTGTGTGTTTGCGCGTCGAAAAAGGGAGCACCGCCAGTGACGGAATGTCGGCTCGCGCCACCTACTGGGACCAACATGCGGCGAGCAGCCTTGGGAAAAACTGGCAGGCGTGAGGAGGCGAGTGGGCTATGCCCCATCAGATAGATGAGGCATAACCAATCAGGGCTGCAGGTCGCGTGACATTTCTCTTGTTGGGCCCGAAGCGCTTAGCAGTGGAGAGGCTCGGCGCGTCCCGTTCTCCCGACTCAATGATGAAAGCTTGCCTCTCCGTCGCATTTGCCCGCTCTCCTCTAGAAGCTCCACCGCCGCCCCAACTTCGTCAAACCACTCTTCTTCCCCGGGGCCCTGGGCTCTTTACTTTTTTTCGTACTGTTTTCTGGCTAGCCTCAAACCCGCGACGAGAGCATGTCCTCCTCTGCCGTCAATCAGAGACACCACTCGCCACATCACGCTACTGCAAATAACTCACCCGCCGACGACGAGGGCATCGGCGACGATGACGACTACCTCCTGTTCAGCGCGGAGCCGGACGGGTGGAAGTCTATGACTTCGTCAATAAAGAACCATGTTCACTACGGAGGCAGACGGTACGAATATTCCCATTCGGCGCACGTTCAGACTTCACCGCCTATTGCTTGGAGTCTTCGAGCTGATGGAAGCCTATAGATATCACCGCTACAGAGATGGGAAATACCCCTTTCCGAACGACATGATCGAGCAGGGAAGAGAATATCTGAAGCATGATATGATTACGCGTGTGACCGAGGGCCGACGTTTTCATGCGCCGATCGGTAGCCACCCTCAAAAGATTCTCGATTTAGGCACCGGCGTAGGTAAGTGAGAGAAAAGTGTGTGAAGTGTTTGCGACATGAGCTGACATTCAATATCACTGCAGGCGTCTGGGCTATTGAAGGTAACAAGAGTCTTCGTTAATGGCCTGTTGCATCTTGGGACTAAATTCTGTCCAATCTAGTCGCAGACACATATCCTGGGGCGCAGGTCGTCGCCGTAGATTTGTCCCCAATTCAACCAGATATGTAAGGAATGTTTGTTCATTGCCTGCCTGAGAACAGTCGCTCACAAGTCTTAGGATCCCAGGAAATGTGGACTTCTTAATTGACGATATTGGAGACGAATGGGTAGATCCTGTGAGTACCTCTCACCTTGAAGAGAATTTGCCAATTTCATACCGGAGGCCGTCTCTCATATTATGCTCTATCAGATAAGCAATGACTTCGACCTTATACATGCTCGAGACTTCCTTCCATATATAGCCAATGCTCCAATGATACTGGACAAGGCGTACAAGTGAGTTTACTCTGGTTATTTCATACCCATCACTTCATCACCCCCACATCTAACAACCGCCACCAGCCACTTAAAGCCAGGGGGCTGGGTAGAAACCCAAGATTTTAATGCCGTGTTGTCATGTGACGACGACACAATGCCAGAAGATTATCCCGTCACTCAATTTTGGGCACACCTGCAGACTGCCCAACAGCGAGCTGCATGTGACCTTCGAATAGCAGCAAGAATGGGAGAGCTCCTGCACCAAGCTGGGTTTATAAATGTGCAGTGCCGGACGTACAAGGTACCAATCGGTCCCTGGGCTCATGACGACGAATTACAGCAGCACGTGGGAGGGCAAATGCGCCAGGTGTGCGCAGATTTTCTGGGGGCAGCAGGTGTGAAACCGTTCTCGAGCTTGGGAATGACGGAGACTCAGATTCAAGGGTTCCTGGCACAAGTGAGAGAGGCATTGAATGATGATAGCGTGCATACATATATGGTGTTTTGTTCTTGGGTTGGGCAAAAGGCGGCATAGCGATGGAATATTCATTTATCGATATCAATATTACGGGCACTTCCGTTCGTTTTTCCACATCATGGGTTTTGATCTTCTGGTTCTAATATTGAACATGGTCACAAATCTGACATTTCCAGCCGCAAGGCTGGATGACAGTCGAATTATTCCGTTGTCTTCATCTTGGTAGGGAAGCTATCGCCACTTGCCCTTGAAATATGGAGAGGCCTGTGATGGTCCCCGCATGACAAGGGGTATGTGGTTTTGTAGGGAAAATGTCTTGAAGCCACAGGCAGCCTTACAGGGCTCACGTTGTCAGAACGTGACTGTCGAGGTCCATTCACAAACCCACAACATGTTTTCTGCTCTGCGGAATTGCGCTTGGGATCACTGAGCTGGTACCTGTGGAACCCAGTCCTCGTCACGAAAGTGCCCATCTATAACCTACTCTGGCCTCATTTTTCTTGCATACCGACAACATATCCACAAATTTCAGAGGCGGCGCGTTCGATTAGTTTGTTGGATGCGGCAGGTTCACTTCCTCAGCTTCTTTCTCTGGCATTAGAGAAGCCTTGATATGCGTAACCGATTTTCGAACCTTCAATAATGGATGGTGTGGCATCGCATAGGTCTCTGAACAGCGTCAGGGAAGCGTCTAAGAATGTAAACTCGACCGATGCTGACGGGGCCAAGACTAGGAGGTGATGTCAGCCGCCCCCTTAGAAAGCCACATCTCGCATCACGAAACTCAGTGATTCACCTATAATCCTATGTGTGAGGTCATGTTTAAGGTTATTCGGCTCGCTCCTCTAGATTGACGTGACCATCAGCACATGTCGATCATCCTGGCATCGGGGTTCGGAGGGCTGCAACCTACACGCATCTTTTACTCCTCTTGGGCGCGTAGCTCGACTTGAACTTTCCGAAAAGAAGAGAAACCAATTCCTTGGGACAAATCTAAACATCACTCCTCAGCTAGCTCTTGGCCAAGATGTTTCGGGATCAGCGCGGCACATGTCGATTCAGTCGTAAGGCTCAAGCATTCTGTTGTGTTGCTCAAAGTGTCCATCCCTGGATGAGGAGAGCCAGCCAAAGGATCACGGTCAGTGAGTGCTTCGTGGAATAAACTATTTAAAGGGAGAATACTTCGCCCTTTTGTCTCCCTTCATCAATCCATCTACACGCAGTCTTTCGGCTCACTCGTTCACCTATCAACTTATAGTTCGTTGCACCTTGACATTCATCCATCCGTTTGCACCATCATGAAGACTTTTTCGGCTATCGTAGCCGTTCTTGGCGCTCCCTCGCTTGTTTCCGCGGCCATTTGTAACAACAACTGTGGTCGCGCCGTCGCTGGCACCGCCCGGCAGAGCCCTCCCTTCGCAGCCCGACAGTCTCTGTGCGAGGCTTTCGTGTCCGCCACAGTCACCGTTACTCCAGGGTAAGTCATGTCGGTCAAACCCCGCTCCACGAAACATTTTACGTTCCGATGACAGAAGCTCATGATATGCAAAGGGCTGTGACTGTCACTGCGAACCCCGTTGCCCGCAGGAACGTTCACGCGCCCCGACAGGCAGCTCCCATCATCACTGGTGCTGTCCCCGCCTACGCGAGCGCTTGCGCCGATGCATCCGCGTACTGGTCGGCTTGTCAGTGTTTCTCCGGCGTCTTGCCTACCACAGTCACCGTCACGGCGGCGACTCCGGTTGTTACAGTTACCCTCGGTGCTCAGAGCTCCACAGGTGCCGACAGCTCTTCGGTTCTAGAGAGCTCTTCGGCTGTAGAGAGCTCTTCGTTGGCAGAGAGCTCTTCGTCGTTCGTCACGATCACACAAGTGTCTTCGTCAACTCGGACATCCACAATCACGTCTGCAGTGGTGTCGTCTGTAGAGTCATCTGTGGAAGCGTCCTCTACTGAGGCGTCTTCCACAGAGGCATCATCCGCAGACACGTCGACTAGTACAGAACTTTCAACCACCGACACCCCATCTTCCAGTTCCGCTACACCTGTCGAGTCCTCGTCCTCTACTACTCCCTCCGCCGACGGGACTACGGCCAGTGTGGGCAGCACCTGCACTCCTACTCCCATCTTGCCCAGTCCCACCTCTCTGATATCTGTGGGCGATGATACTTTCGGAAGCGCCTTACTGCCCTTTCCCGTCGGCGTTTTCGGATCCAATGCTACCACCGTCTATGTCAGCAGCAACGGATTTCTTTCGCTTTACGAGGGCTCTACGGCCTATGAGAACAAGCCGCTTCCCTCTGATGAAATTCCGCCCGTTTCCATTTTGCCATTCTGGGATGACCTGCGCGTCCAGCCTCCGAGCCAAGCCGTCCAATACCAGGTCTTTGGTTCCGATGCTGGCAGCCGGAACGTCACCTTCGAGTGGGTGACCGTGCACCTCGGCGAGCCAAGTCAATTCTACCACTTCACCGCCACCTTTGAGGAGGCCCAGCCTGGCATTGTCACTTACCGTTACTACACTACTTACGATCAGGGTGAGAGTGCGACTGTCGGTGTTCAAAACTTACGGGACGGCAACAACTTCTCCGTTCAAGTTGGGTACAACTCGCCAGGATCTGTGCCGGACAGAACATTCCTTCGCCTGGACACCACTGGTGCGGGCACTTTCACCACAGGAGCATTTGAGACCTCCGAATGCTAAGCTAATATCCGTACTTGGAGGAATCCTTGTGTTCTCCTTTTGCCGGGTGTTGTCGAACCTCATTGACACTGCCATGTCAGAAAGCATGATTATCTGTCAAGAGGCCATAGCAACATGTGCGTTTGACATCCGTGGCAATCAGATCTCTAATACTTTTCTTGAGAAGCTCCGGCGACATGTATTTTCATCGTTCATGACGGAATTTACTCATCGGGAGAGGAACGTTAGACTCAGAGAGTGAGTAGGATCTGGAACCGTTGTTATTCTACTCTATCAGCCCGAGAACCATAATCAAACGCTGTCCCCAATTCTGCTTTCAACCGGTGAAATGAAGATGTCATAACATGCAAACCTGGTGATGGAAGTGGAGCAATATGAGACCGCGATAGACCGCGGGGGCGGGCACCAACTCCGACACGACCATGAGACCTGCGTCAGCCAATACGCACATAACCTTGGCGAAGAGGGGAAGTTGCGCTGTCGAGCGGACGTGTTGCCCAAATCGACGTTCGGGTTGAAAACAACTTGCATGGAAACCCCTTCTCATTGGTCCTAAACGGCAACCCTGGCTTTGTTGGTGCAGGCCGATTGTTTTGTGTTTGGGCAGGTCTTACGCCGTTCCAACAGTGGGTCTGTCAGTCGATGCGTTGGTTGAGAGACTCCCATGGTCAAAAGAATGTTCTTCCCGATTTCTGATCTCTGGCTTGTTTCTCTCTTTCCCATTCACATTCACTCTTCCAGCAAAGAAGTGGTGTATTCTTTCAAATTCAGAACTGTAGTATTAGGCCTCAAGCATGGGAATCACCAACGAACCTCCGCCTGCGCATAACCAGGCGTCTGCGGCTGATCCCCCTAGTTCGAGGATAGGGACGACTCCGGTGCCGAACGAACTTTCTGCAGTTGAACCAGCACTGCTCGAGGTTGATGATGCCGTCGTAAGTGCATCCACGCACTGGATACCGTCAACCAAAATTCTGATAGCAATAGGATAACGACAGCTCTTCTATCGACGAGCAAATGTGAACGCGCTTGACTTGGAGATATTGTTTTCTTTCGCTGACTATCTAAGCACTACATACACGAGATCGCTTTCATCGAGCATCGTTGACTATCCAGTTGACTACGGACGAAGATATCATGCTTTTCGCCGAGGAGGTGAGTCTCGTTTTGGGAAAGTGGCCACTGCATATTTCCCTAACCCCAAAGTAGCCTACGTACTTCCAAATGATGATGTAAGTTTTCGTTACAACCAGAATCGCACATTCCTGATGATTGCAGTTGGAGATGGAGCGCCTGGAGGTGACCCATGCCATGGCAGTAAAGGCAATCGGAAACAGACTCTATTTAGCCCCGCTTGAGAAAGACAGGGTCCAGAGAATACTTGACATTGGCACAGGGATCGGTATTTGTGAGTATTGATCTCTATGTTGGATCGAAGTGATAGCAAGGGGCTGAATTGAAGTATATAGGGGCGATTGAAATGGCCGACGTTTTCCCAAACGCAGAGGTAAAGTGCTTCAGGGGATAGGCTCATGGCGTTAATGCTAACAAAACTAGATTATCGGTAATGACTTAAGTGCTATTCAGCCCGGATGGTAATGGATCACGATTGGAAATTAGTATGAGTTCATAATGAAGACTAATATACTTAGGGTCCCCTCCAATGTCAAGTTTGAGATTGATGACGTCGAGAGTTCGTGGGCTGGAGTCGAAAAATACGACTACATATTTGTCCGACACATGCTTGTCTCCATCGCTGATTGGCCCAAGTTGGTTCGCAACGTCTTCAAGTAAGTCTCGACTCTCCCTGCGGGTTCAGAAACAAGGCTTTGTCTAAGTGTGGTGAACTTTCAGATATCTCAACCCTGGAGGCTGGGCCGAGTTCCAAGATCTGAATTCGGAGTATTATTCCGACGACGGAACCTACACCGAGGAGCATATCACACGCAAGTGGAATAAGCAGTTCGTGGACGCTTGTGAGTCTATGGGTCGGACTGGCTGTCCCGGATTGAAGCTGGAAGACTGGGTCAAGGACGCTGGATTCCAAAACGTGAAGCACTACAAATTCAAGTGCCCCATAGGTCCCTGGGCCAAGGACTCCCAACATAGAGAGGTCGGCATGCTGAACTTGATACAAACACTTGATGGGCTGGAGGCCTTTTCTCTCAAGCTCTTCTGCGATGTCTTAGGGCAGACGAAGGAGGAGGTCCTTGTGATGCTAGCGAAGGTCCGACAAGAAATCAAGAGCAATGCGCTCCACGCGATGTTCGATCAGTATGTATACCTGCTAGGGATCGCCGAAAGTCATGTCACTTGTGACAAAGACACTGATATATCGACAGCCACGTTGTCTACGGACAAAAGCCGGAAGATCAGTCCGAAGAGTCAGACGAAGAGTGATAAAGCACAGACATCGGGGTCTTTCTTGTGCGTCTGAAACTTCCTATGTCGACGAAATACCCGGAAGATATGACCCAGCGTTGCTATGGTATGGGAAGCACTACACGTACCTAACGTAACACGAATGAAAGCCTTCAGACCACACCTGAGTACGAACGATGATATCCAATATGCTTTTCGCCCCTGCGCCCGGTGGGGGCATTCATTTACCTACAGATACAGGCGGTTATCTCTAGACTCATTTACTGCGTCGCTGGTTCTTTAGCCGGACGATGTCTTAATCAGCATCATATCAACTGTTCTTGGGGTGACCCTTTTGAATTGCAAATAGTAGAAGCTTCATGGTTCATTGCTAGTATAATGGGTGTCCCGAGGGCGGATTTGATTCGTGTAACTAGGCCTACAATTTCAAGTCGATATCTAAGTAGGTACATTGCCGAGATGCCTTCGTCTGCTGTACGTCAAGGGAAACATACTACAATTGAATACCGGTCAAATATCATTTAATTAATGGATTGTCATACGATTCCTACGTATCATTCAATTCATTGCGCTTTGAATTGGATAATAGCCAACCAAACAGGTGTGATGGGATCGAAGTCTGAGGCAGACAGACAAGCCCTCCATAATGGCTGCGGAACACCGGGCTCACTGTTCGGCCTATTTCCGCTCTAGTGAGTCCAGTAATTTGCCGGTTTAACTACAGCAATCACGGGATAAGCGCGCGGGGCCGTCAAAGAACACAACCATTACCATGCCCGGATCCGGACATCTTTGCCACGAGGTTAGTAATCTTGAGTTTGATCCAATTACTGAGTCATTACTGTTGTCAATGCTGTAAGTCTAGACCAGGCCCATCCATCTCGATGTTTTCGCGTGATGTATGTATGTATGGCGGCGAGGTGATATCGTGCTTCCATGCATGAAACGGCCTAGAGCAATGAGTTCCAATTGAGGCCCAACAGCATATTGAATATTTTGGCAAGACCACAAATTTTGTTTCCAGAGGTATTGACGAAGATGCAAGACTTCAGAATCACTACCGAACACCAACTGTGTTTCCAACATCGTAGCTGACTGTCGACCTATGGTGCCGCGGGCGGTTCGCCGGCAATTGGGTATCATCTCGGTCAAAACCCTGGGGACCAGTCGCTTTTATGGGATCTTCCGTGTACATGTGTCCGGCGAATGTACTAGGAATTCTTCAGGGCGTCAAGGATGCATGAGCGCGTCAATACAGCGTTATTTAGATCCTAATGCCCACGTTTTTTTCTTGGTCTAGGTCAGTGGGAGCGGAAAATTCCATCACAAGCGCTTCCAGAAGTCTGGCCTCTCGATGCTGAATGCAAAGGGTGAATAACGTGGGACAACGTTGTGCTGACCACGCCCAGCATCTGCCTGCCTTGGCAATCCATTGAAGAATCCATGGGATGACGGCCAGCTTTTGACTCTTGGCGAGATTCTTCAAGTCATTGACGTTACACGAAACCGGTCCACCTTGCTGCTCCTACCGTTCTAGAGAATGGTCAATGAGGCATTGCCGAGGGTACGGTACTGCTCGGATAATCCGCCAAGAGACAGCTCACGTTTTCGTGCGAGGCAGTGACTGGAATCAGCCGTGTTCGATGAAAATAGCCGGTGGACAGTTCGAGACACTGCCAGCAGTTGCTACTGTTTCGTCGAAGATTGGCGTGTCTCTGCCGAGATTGCTTCCAATTCCGGTGGAATGGCATCATACTGGCAGGCGAAAGCACTTGACAACGTAATGGTAGGAGCCTGGCGGCACCAGAAAGTCGGATGCATCGTGTTGCTCAGGCGTTGAAACAATATGATACCTCTCAGGATTGTCAGGGTCCAAAATGCTCGAGTCTGGTAAACAAGACGTTTTTCGAAATACGCCGTGTCTGTGAAGTGATTCGGACCCTGGCGAGATTGAAACGCCTCCCATTTCGCGATTTTCGCATTTCGCCGATGCCATTATGATCGATATCTAAGCTGTGCCTGGTATCCCAGCATTATGGTTCTCAACGGGAGTTCGACTCCGATTTCGACGCCGTCTTCGCCAAGGTGCACCGCCGTCCTGGCGAAGTTCGCAAAGCAAAGAAAAACTCCCGAACATCACGATTGCCAATGGCTGAGTTCCCAAAGATAAGTGAAACCATGTCTTAAAACGAAAAATGCTGCCGACCCCAACGCATTCCTTTCAGGAACACTCAAGGCCATCTCTCCACGCTTAGATCAAATACGTACGCCACCAAAGCCCCCATCGAAGCTAGCCCCGCGACTAAGCCCTGGCTGTGTTCCCGGCGCCTCAAGCGGTCTTGAAGGGGGCTTGCGGCAAAAGAGGCACGCTGTATTCCGGTGACGCATTCAGTTAAAACATCTTGTCCGGCACTCCCATACGGTGTCGAGCCAGTCCTCTAACTCGGAGGTCCTGCCCGGTTTGTATGATACTGCCGACTGTCGAAAGAGGCTCTTAGCTTCAAAGCAGAACTCCCGACCAATCCCTGTCCCGCATTTGGATCTCACCACCTGGAAGCAAGACTTCCAGCCAGCCCAAGGGTGCAAACATGCTTCGGCGGGTCGGAGCGAGGCTCGCCGAGAGGGCTCATCGCCGAACACATCCTCTCTGATCAATATGGGGCCGTGACCGCTGCTATCTGAGACCAGTCCCTGTTGCCCAAAGGATCTTCCAGGATCTCGGTCGCGTAACCGGTCTCCGGGTGCTCGCGGATAACGTGGGCATGCAACCTTTCTTCTGTAGTCAAGAAATCCCACATGCACGTCCATCTTCCCAGCTGGCATCGCTCGCACTAGGGTTGTCACGAACGATAGCTTGAAGTTGAATGACTTTGACAGCCCCAGTGGTCTGGGCCGGGTCTTCCGCACCCGGTCAGCCACCTCGCCATCGCTCCCGTGGCTTACACGACGTCGCCCCGTACGCCACGGCTGATCCGGACCTTGTCTGCTATCCACATATGTTGTCTACATACCCCGTCCCGCCCTTGTCTGAAATGTGCCCTCGTCTTCTCTTTTCTTGCCCCGCGATCCGATAGCAAATTTGGCGTCTGCCAGAGCCCCCTCGAGCCGTGCACCCTGCCCTTTCGTCATGCTCTGATCGACATCACCGAACGACATCACGAACGATACGCCTCTATCATCGCCGCAATGAAGGCCTCGCTCTGGGGACTGCCCCTTCTCGCTTGCATACCTCTCGTGTATGGCATTTACGACGATGTTCCCGACTGCGCTGTAGGTCTTTTTTCTGGGGATTCGGCAGCCATTGGAATATGGGTTATTAAGGTGACTGGCTCCTAACATGCGTCATAGTTGCCCTGCGTATTCGAGCCGCTTGACTATACACCATGCGAATTCACAAACTCGACTTGTCTTTGTGGAGACATGAACTACAACATGGCTGTGATCCACTGCGTTCGAATCCAATGCAGCGTACAGCAGGCGCTTAGTAGGCAACGGTCCAGCCTCATTTGGAAGAGGAAAGATTAACTGGGGAAATAGTCACAAAAAACCAGACCTGGTCAGATTGCAACTTCACATACCACGACGAGGGAGCTACTGCAACATGGGTTCCGGCTTTCCTGTTCGGGACCGTCACACTATTTTTCGCAATGAGAATACTTACGAAGTTCATCGGCCTGGGCACATGGGGATGGGACGACTGGACGATATCGTTTTCATACGTGAGTCGTCAATCGTTGGTACTTGAGAAGACAGGTTTGGCTTACATTGATCTCTACAGCTCATGATGGTTGCGTTTTTGGTCGCAACGACACTCGCAAAGAAGGAGGGAATCGGTCGAGATGTTTGGACGTTAAACGTTGGCCAAATTACTAATTTCATCAGGGTGAGTTTACCAAGATCTCGGCGATCAGCAGAGCTGACTGGTTCATAGGGCTTTTTTGCGTTCGAGATTGTCTACTCGGTTACGCTCGCCTCGATCAAAGCGTCCATTCTGTTCCTCTATCTTCGCATATTTGGGGCGATCACCGAAACATTCCGTCAGATCCTTTGGGGTACTCAAATTTTCAACGTCGCAGTCTGCATCACCTTTGTCATTGTTAATCTGAACCAATGTAAGCCCTTGAGCTACTTCTGGTACGGATGGGACGGCAGACATCCCGGATACTGCATCGACCTGACCGCCATGGCCCTTTCGCATGCCGCCCTGAATATCGCCCTCGATGTGTGGATGCTGGTGCTTCCAGCGACTCAAATCTACAAACTGAACCTTCAGAAGAGGCAGAAGGCAGGGATCATGTCGATGTTCGGCGTTGGTATTTTCATCACGATTGTGAGCGCTGTTCGGCTCAAGAGTGTAGCCACTTTCAGCCACTCCTGGAACCCAACGTGTAGGTTACGATTGATTATCTTGTTTCCGTCCCCTGCTAATTACAACAACAGATGACTTCTATGGTCTTGCGATGTGGTCACACACCGAACTTTGCGTTGGCTTGATCGTAGCATGCATGCCCGCTGCTCGATCACTCGCCCGACGCCTATTCCCCGAACTTCTATATGTTACCAAAGTCAGCACCACCCGGCAATCCACCAGAGCGTCCGGGAACGTCAAGATCGTTTCTCAAGACATTGCGACTATTGCTACAGACGACGTGCCCGACGGCTCGACACTGGCTGGATCGCCATCCTCGTCAAAGAAGGACTCGCTGGCTACGCTGACGCCAGATCGAATACCGCTCAAACGCCTGACCACAAGTGACAGCTTGATGGACATTTCACCCAGCGAGCGTCCTACATCCTTTTACAGCGACTCCCAGAAAGGCGACTCGCAGAAAGGAGGCAGCAAACTCGGCGACACTTGGGATTAAGGCAACGCAGGAGTACGAGAGGTGTGCAAAAGCGACTAACATAAATACCCCCTTTACAACGCAAGATTGATTGGATTACCATTAGCGTGCCTGTTCGAAGCAACTGTTGTTCTCAATCTCTGTAATAATAACATCCCCTTTGTTCAATCAATGCCTAAGGTTTTTAGATATGTAAGATCTCTGCTGCGCGAGACACTGCCGATGCACTCTTCTCAACCCACTCACGTGCCTGTTCTTCGTTGTCGGAACTGAGACTGTCTTGAACGGCAGGGAAAACGTCGGCGCCGTAGCCGTTGTCCAGGCCTGGCGCGCTGACCACGTTATGGAATGTCGGACGCCCCGGGAGCCCTCCTGCACTTGCAAACCCGCGGGAGAAGTCGCGGTACTTGCTGTTCACCACGTCGATAAGGACGGTGTCGTTGAAGGCCAGTGCTTGCTTGGCGACTGTAGCGATCCGCTCCGCTGCTGTCTCAAACTCCACGATCGCATCGTCGATGGGAGACAAGTCAAGGTCTAGGTCGGGGTAAGTCTCAGCGATGGTCTCGTTGAGGTCTTCGTAGTAGGTGCGGAGGACTCTCCCTGCGTTTGGAAGGTCCCACGGGATGATCACATCGTCGGCAATGTGGTAAGCAATGAGAGTGAGCCACTGTCCCATGACGCGGTGGATTTTGAAGCCGGGATCTCCAAACTTGGCCATCCAGGCATAGGAGTCGTAGTGCCTATATATGTCAGCTGCCTAACGAACGAAGAGGGAGTGTTCAATAACTGCATACCCATGGTAGTGGTACACTGGGTCAGTCTTGCCTCCATCTGAGCCAATATCAATCTGAAAATTCGGTCAGCGACTGTTCCGATCCTGATGCTAAAATGGGACTTACTGCGCTGATTCCGTTGTGATAGAAAGCTGCGTAATCACTCCCACTACCAAGAGGAGGGATCTCGCCTTCGGTAGTGTTGAACCACATGTCGTACAACGTCGGGCCAACATCCCAATCCTCGGGGAAGAGAACCTTCTTCATCATTTCGATTGCCAAGGTTTGAATCTCCCCAGACCCAGACAGAGCCGTCCGCGGCCCCGATACCGCAACATCCAGGTTCAGATAAGCCACAGCGTTTGCGACGAGCCAGGGCAAATGAGTCTCAACCCATTCAGTCGACCCCTGTAGACCAAACTCCTCGGCGTCCCAAGACCCCAGGATTCTTCAAATAAGACTAGTCAGCGAATGCGGTCTTGGTAAGAATTTGAGATCACTCACATCATCCGTCGAGGCTTCCACCCATTGTCAACGAGCTTCCCAAAAGCTTTCGCCAGCTCGATCAGAACAGCCGATCCCGAATTCGGATCGGCCGCGCCTCCGATGACCCACGCGTCACGATGGTTGCCGATGATCAGGACCTCATCTTCTTTTGTTCCGTTAATGACGCCAATCACATCCCATGTGGGTGCAACCGTCTGATTCATGAAGTGAA
This sequence comes from Colletotrichum sp. SAR11_59, assembly GCA_025328345.1. Lineage (NCBI taxonomy): Eukaryota > Fungi > Ascomycota > Sordariomycetes > Glomerellales > Glomerellaceae > Colletotrichum > Colletotrichum sp. SAR11_59. Next base: position 378,137 of record JAKMXC010000001.1, on the reverse strand, counting down.
CCATGTCCAAAGTCGCGCCAGTCGTGGGCCCACTGCTGTAAGTGATGTCTGGCAAAGCACCCATCCAGCTGCTCCGGTTGACCTGTTCGGCAGACAGGCCATTCCCGTCAAGAGCTGCAAGAAGGGGAGCGGCGTCTTTCATGCTGATGGGGACTGATGGAATGGATGGGTTGTACGGAGTGACATCATTTCGTGGACCGTCTTTTTCTGAGGCGTAGCCGACGGTTGAAGGATCACCCGAATAAAGCGACGAGAATCGAACGCTGCCTCTTTGGATCATTGACGGGTTGCGGGCAGGTCCATCTTGGCGTCTTGTTTAGCTCACATCAGGAGCTCCTGTTGGCGAAATCAACATACCTGGGTAGGCTGTGTAACCATTTGCGACAGTGATTTCGCCGTCGTCGAGGGGATCGGTAAACAAGACAGCACCAATCATGCCATTATCCTGTGCATTTTTGACTTTGGTGCCTCTGTAAATTGCGCCATACATTGAGAGGGCAATCTTCCCCTCCAGCTCGATACCCTGATCCTTGAGGGCTTCGAAGTCGGCTCGTTGACCGCGACTGAACGTCCGATTAGTGCTATCCTGTGACAATTCCAAAACCAAGAAGTAACATACCCCACGTAGACATATTCCGCACTGATGTTACCACTGCCACTCATTGCATGGTAGGCCGGAATGCGGTTGGGATAACTCGTGGTTGAGTCTTCTTCAAGCATGTCCTCGATCAAACTAACCTCATGAACACTGCCATCTGGTCTATTCAACTTCAAAGTCGTTTCGAGGGGTGCCGTGTACCAGATCCAATACTCCTCGATGTGGGCATCCCATCCAGCATTCGTCCACTGCTCCTGCGTCCACTCAGCCATCGTGCGGTTGTGACCTCCGAGATGGTCTCCATGAGTGTAATAGTAAGACCAGTCATCCAGAGCTTTACTGTCAAAGGAGTTCACGAGAATACTTTCGTGTTCAGTCAGCGACGGCGGGTACTCGACTGCAAGATCCCGTTTCTTGTGACCATGCTCGTGGTGCTTGTGATCGTTGATGCGCTTGTGGAGGGCTGCCCAGTCACGCTGGCAAGCATAAACACCAGTCAATGCGGCACCGGCTGCCAAGAAAGTTCTTCGCATAATGAACAGGCTATAGCTTCACTTAATTGAAGAGACGGGTAGTTCCAAAATCTCGGGACTTCAAGAAGTGCGTCACCCGCCCGGAGATTTTATATGTAGATTGCTTACTAGCCTCAATTGCAACCACGAACCCCTCATCTGGGTCTTTAATGGGTCTACAACGGGGGCAGAATCCGGGCAGAACTCAACCGAACGTCGTTCAGTGTTAGAAAATGGGCTTTCTGGGCGGGAGTCAAAAGATGATAGCTTTTCCGGCTTATCATGCTTGCGTGACGTGCTCCCAGCTTCCTATCTTGTATAGCGTTCATGTAATGTAACGAGAAATAGCGGAGAATCGTCCCAGTCTCTGTTGTACTAACCCACAGATGATATCGTCGAAGGATTGGTCGTAAGTGAGGGGTATTCCGGTCGTGATCATGTCCAGCGTGGGGTAAAGCTTGGCGTACGTCTTCACGCACCAAGGCGACATTCGTCCGTCATCAACACAGGACATCTTACCAGATATTGACCAAGATACAGACTCAGAAGAAAACATGATGGTTGTGCTGTTATCGGAGCTGCCGATGTGCGGATTATCGGCTTTTAAACTGACTCCGAGATCGCGGACGTCCAGACAATGTCACGGAAACACCCGGCCTGAGAAAGGCTGAGAGATGCTGGAGCATCAACTAAGTTTTTCAATCTTAGAAACTCTGATACAGAGCCAGCCAACGAGTTGTACTTTGGCCGCTTCATATTACCTATGTCAAGTTAGTATCCGAGTGAGGCTGGGAGCCTACATACAGACGATGACGAGGATGTTCTCTACTCAAGGTTGAGAGCCAGGCACCTTCACTCACGCACGAAAAGGATACTGCATGAACAGACTCAACCTGGGCACCAGAAACATGTGGCTTTCAGCGAGGTGCGTGAAAGTAGCTTGTGGTAATGACTTTAGAGAATCATTATTATCCTGTTCCATTGCCAGGCATCATGTTCATTTTATGGTGCCTTTTCAGTTGCAAAGCCTATTCACTTAAGACATTCGAATCTAGAAGTCAATTTTGGAGCATTTTCAACGAGTGGTTCCTTCACAAATTTGACTTCAAATGCCTTCAAACGTCAGACAACTCGGACCAGACTCAAGCCCAAGACGAAGGTTCGGCGGAGCAGCGATACTTGGGCGGGATTTCCCCGGTGCACAGGCCCGTCAGAGCTATGAAATTGTGCAAGTCGCGGTACAAGTATCGTGGCACAAACTGTGCACGGCACAAAGTCTCGGATACGAAAGTCCCCCCGCCAACCTGCAGCTCCAACGCTGCACAGCACAAGCAGGCAGCTGTTTCTCCGCATCAAAGCGTCATCGCCTCCGCAGGGTCACAGTTCTGGGTCCTCTCCCCCAGCTTTCCGAGCTCAAGCTCCCCCAAAGCAAAGCTCCAAGCTCCGAGCTCCGTCAGCTGCATCGGCCCACTTCCACTTCTCCCTTCCTCCATCCACCCGCATGCAAGCCAGCCCCATTGACCCAATCTCTCTCCTCCATCATATCTCGATGCTCAGCTGGCTGGGTTCGTCCATCGTCTTATCGCTCTACTAGCTTATCTACAATCAAACAAAGGTCCCGTCTTCCGATAGCGCCATTATGTCGGAGAAGGCGCCTCTCGTCTCCCACGAATCCGTGAGGCCGAAGCAGCGCTGCCCGTATGCCGGGCGCTGCTCAGCCGGCAAACGCGCCGTGAAGGTCCTCGTTCTCGGCGCCGTTGCCGGTCTTCTGTACTATGGCGTGCCGCATGGTGGGTATTTTCCACGGCGTACTACAATGTTGCGTGCTGACGCCATCTCCGTAGCTCAGCAGCACTTCGCCGCCGACAAGGCGGACAAGATGTGCATGACACCCGCCTGTGTTCACGCAGCGTCCGAGATCTTATACAACCTGTCTCCCGACTACAAGGAGCTCGACCCGTGCAACGACTTTGAAGAGCTTGTTTGCGGCGGATGGCGCGACCGCCACGACCTCCGCTCCGATCAGGGCGATGCCTTCACCGGCACCATCATGTCGGAGAACTCGGAGCTTCTTCTCCGCCACATCCTCGAGGCGCCGTATCCCAAGGACTCCAAGGTAAGGGACAAAACCAGTTCAAGCAGGGCGGCGATGTTGACAATGCGAATAGCACTCCTCCTTCTCTCCGATGCGGTTGTTTTCCAGCGACAAGGATGCCGATGAGGAGAACTTCGATAAGATGAAGGCTGTCTACGACGCCTGTATCAATGAGGACAAGATCAAAGAAGTTGGCCTGGAGCCTCTGACCCAGGTTCTGGACCAGATCAAGCAGGCCTACCCTCTCACGAACGCCAAGGACGACGAACCTAAACCGACGAAGGACGCCATCCTGCTCCTCGCCAAATACGGCGTTGATGCCTTCATTGCAAGTGGCACTGGCGCTGATGACAGAGATCCCGACACCGTTGTGGTTTCCATCGCGGCGCCAGGCAGCCTTGGTCTCCCGTCCAAGGAGCGCTACGAGGACGACAAGCTTGTCGAGAAGTACCGCAGCGTTGCCGTCGAGGTACTCGGAAACCTGTACCCCGACAACAACAAGGACAACTTCGCCAAGGTCATTGATCTGGAGAAGTTGCTGGCTGCTGCTTCGCCAAGCACCGAAGAGAGGGAAGATGTCACGGTGAGCAAGCCCCGTCTCATAGAAAGAACATGTTTGCTAACTGGCTTAGAAATACTACAACCCCATGCTGATTGACGAGGCTGCTGCCCTCACGCCCGAGATCGAACTTACGGCTCTCATCGCCGGCCTGGCTCCCGAGGGCTTCGTTGTCGAGCGTGTCATTGTGATGGCACCCAAGTACATGACCGAGCTCGCCACCATTCTCGCCGAGGCCGACAAGGAGGTTATCCAAAACTACTTTGTATGGAAGGCTGTCCAGTCCCTCTCCCGCTATGTGGACGCCGACGCCGTCAAGCCTTACCGTCGCTTTGTCAATGAGCTTGCTGGAAAGGACCCCGAATCTGCTCCTGAGAGGTGGCGCACCTGCGTTGGCCAGGTCGATGATGGCGTCGGCTGGATTCTCAGCCGCTTCTTCGTCGAGAAGGCATTCTCCGAGAAGGCCAAGAACTTTGGTGACACCATCATCACCGACATCAAGACCGAGTTCGCCAAGAAGCTCAAGGCTACCAAGTGGATGGACAAGGAGACCACCAAGAAGGCTATCAACAAGGTCCACAACATCATCCAGAAGATCGGCTACCCGACCAAAAGCCCCGATATCATGGACCCTCCCAGCCTGAACAAGTTCTACGAATCAGTCAACGTCAACCCGGATACTTTCTTCCAGAACGCTCTGGAGGTTCGCAGCTTTGCTGTAAGCGACGAATGGTCTGCCCTCGGCAAGCCCGTCGACAGGGAGTCATGGGGCATGACAGTTCCGACCGTCAATGCCTACTACAACCCTCCGGGTAACGAGATTGTATTCCCCGCCGGCATCATGCAGTTCCCGGTCTTTGACGTTGAGGTCCCAGCCTATATGTCCTACGGCGCCTTTGGCTCTGTCGCTGGTCACGAGCTTTCTCATGCCTTCGACTCCACCGGTCGTCACTACGACCAGAATGGCAACTACACTGACTGGTGGACCGACGACACTGTCAAGGCCTTCCAGGAGCGTGCTGAGTGCTTCATTGAGCAGTACTCCAACTTCACCGTCCCGGGCCCCGACGACGAGCCCCTCCACGTCAACGGACGTCTCACCCTTGGTGAGAATATTGCCGACGCCGGCGGCCTCTCCGCGTCGTTCCAGGCCTGGAAGCGCCGTGCGCACGAGAAGCCCAACAAGAACCTCCCTGGCCTCGAGCACTTCACTCAGGACCAGCTGTTCTTCGTCACATACTCCAACTGGTGGTGCGGAAAGTCTCGCAAGGACACAGCCATCAACCGCATTTACACCGACCCTCACGCACCCAAGTGGGCTCGTATTCTTGGCACTATGGCCAATAGTCGCGAGTTCAGGGACAGCTTCCAGTGCAAGAGCAAGAAGCCCACTTGTGAATTGTGGTAATATGTCCAGGCGGGCCGCTATGTATGAACGGTGTGAGGTTTATTAGTTAGGTTGCATAGTATGTATGGCGTATCACAGAATGGAAATTGTTGCTTGGGCCCCTTTATCTTTGCTTTGTGACACTACGATGTGGATAAGCGACGCCGGGTAAGGCGCAAGTGTCAGCGTACGGGGATATATTCGGCCTTCGGAAAGCAACGGATCGTAACGCAGGCCGAGAACCCAGAGAGGCTTGATTGCGCAGCGTGAACGCCGTCCCTGAGTGCCGTGCTGTAGAGATCGCCGGTACTATTGCTTATTCTCCAGTCTCAACGGCTTGTTCAAGACCTCTTCGGCCCCCGGACTAGGGGCTCAGGTGTCAGAGGAATTCTATCACACTCCTCTTACAAATGGTTCTAAAGAAAGAGGCGTTGGTGTATCAGCCAGTGCGGATGCTACTGGCAGGCGGCTACGCCGTCGAATGCCAAGAGGCTCAACAAAGGGGACGAAAAATTTGAGGCATACAATCGGAGCCACAACGAGATCGAGAGCCTAAAAAAGATGGGCAAAGTGATTCAGGGGTAGGCTTAATACTGTATTGTACAGAAGCTTCATCGCTACCAGACTTTGCCCTCGAGACCAATATATTCGGAGCTGAATGATCAAATGGATCGCCAAGTCCGTCTAGGCCCTGAGGCGTGTACAGTTCACTCTAACCGCGACCAAATCAAAGACGCTTATATAGAATTCCTCCTGGATAGTTGATGGCGAAGCAAACTATAATCTGTAGATGTATTCGCAAGCACCCGAGAAATTTTCGTGATGTTCACAGCCAGGCCAAAAAAGACACACCGGTGTCCTTCAACCTCCGTCCACTGTTATCTAGATATCTTGAAATAGCTGCGACTTACAAAGTCACAACTGGACATCGAAACTACGAGATCTCATTGGGATACCACCAGAAAGCAACGCTGCTTACATGTACACGAACCAAAAGGGACGGTAGGCCTCTCTCGCTGCGTACTGAGCCAATAATAAGTTTGAAACGTCTGCAACCTCTGCAGACAGGTTGCTGGATAGTGGGGACCGCGGATCTGAGTTGTCAACTCCTTGAGACAGGTCGGCCCGGGGTGTGCCGTTTCGGATTGTCGGGGCGCGGACGGTGGGGGTCGCTCTTGTTCCCACCGTTGCGGTTTTGTTTCTATTCTAGCTTATCGCAAGAATTTTTTATTCTTCTGGTGTAGTTTGATTTCTTTTTGCTGTCTCCTTCCTTTTTGTGACGGTGTTTTGATGTGTTCTAGTCTATCGTGGGGTCCCGGCCGGTTTGTGATGCACTAGCGCCGGGCGTTTTGTACTCTGTCCAATGGGTCCGGAGGCTAGAGTTCCCCGGGCTGTCTTCTGAGACGAGCAGAGTCCGCGGTCGGGAAAAATAGAACGGGCGGTGATGTGGCCGGGCAGATTTTGTGGTTATGGATTTTCATATGTCGCTATTTTTGACTGAGTCAATGCTGCACCAAGGGCGATTTTTGGCGGTGAGGCTCAAGCACCGAACACCCAATATCACAACTCCGGGGCCGCAGGAATGGCAGTTCCGAGCACGATACCCTCGTGAAGAAAAACTTTTTACATCAAGTTTTTTGATATTGCAAGACCGTGGTTCCATGGGTCGTCGGGCATCTTCCAAATGGCTGCGGTGCAACCGCCAGAGACAAGCACTTGCCAAGTTCTTATCGGTGTGCATCTAACACTCTTGGCTGCCAGGTACCGGGCCTACCGAAATTGGTTACACTGCAGGCCTCCCGTCGATTGGACACATTGAGGCTCTCAGCGGTTGCATCATGATAGATTCCCATGTCGCGATAGATTGTTCGCAAAAGAAGAGACCAGATTAAGCCTAGAGATAAAATTTTTCTGGCTGTTGCTCAGGGGCGGCCACGATGGACCCAACCCAACCCAACCCAAAAGTCTTTTCGTCCTGTTCGTGATTTATCTGAGGCCCCGGCGCTCCGAAGACAGCGGGCCGCTGTTCTTGGGACGACGGAGGTGCCAACCGGACCAGCGCCCCGGTGCCTTTTGGTGCGTGCGCCGTTGGGAAATCCATATGGATTTACGCTGATGTTGACTCATGGGCTTGAGTCGGGCATCAAGGTTGTGTGGATTGCGACATGTGCTTTTTCTTCCCAGGCCCATCGACAAGGTGTCGCGGCAGATTGCAACAACCCGGTTTGTGGCCGTGTCGGAGGTTTTCGGGCTGTCTTTCGGTCCAACGTTCGCTGTCTCGAGCACTGCATGTTTTTGAAGTAGCGGATACCCTCTTTTTTCCTCAACCAAACGTTCAACGCAGCTAGCCTGCCGGGAATGACGATGTCGATGCTCTGGAGGCTCCATGCGTTGAATGAAGGCATTGTACGAGTAGGTCGGAGGAGAAGGCGTCAAACACGATCACTTAGCGTCTTGTCCCGGTATCCCGCGGGACGCCCTACGGCCAAGACTTTCCAGCTATCTCTCTCACGAAAACGAGTGACGATGAACGCGCAATGGGAAAGGAAGGTAGGGAAATCGAATTCTGGGCAAATGTCACTTGGACGGCTGATCTGCAACTGTGCATGTCTTGCGCTGGTCCATAGCAATACCACTATCCCGTACTAAAGGTGTCCCCACCGAGGATGCCACGGTGTAGACACAGCAGGCGTCACAGCCTTTAGGGGTGGGCGGTGATGAATCAAGAAAGACATCGCCGGGGAGGTGTAGCCTGTAGGGGAGGACGACAAGGCAGGTTTGACGAATCGACCAGCCAACCGCCCACGTTGTCGTCAAATGAGGTCGCGGCGGTGGACATGGCGATGTCTTGGCGATAATGCCCATCGCCATCACGATCAACAGGGGGCGGTGCTCTTTGGCTCTTGGGCCTAGTCGATAGTTTGACAGTTTGGTTCTATGCGCTCACACGTGTGCGCACTCATTTCCAAAGAGAAACCTTCCCTCACTGGCAAAGAAAGAGGGTCTCGCCAAGAGGTGGTGTCCGCGGCCGCGACGGGCAGGTAATAGCTGCGTGATGTGTGTGTGATGTGTGCGGTTTGCCTATCACCGGTGTAGATGCAGACGGACGGACATCGTTGTGGGTGATGGCCGGCGGCGGTGCATTGCACGGCAGTGGATGCAGCCGGATGGGCTGGACCCATAGCAGCAAGACGCTTATCGTCGACGGGCTTTTGTCATGCTGCTCGCGCGTTTCGAGGGACGCTTGGCGATTGCGGCGCAGATGCCAGGAGCCGGATCTCATCTTGCGAAAGGGCGGTATCCCGTCCGGTAGGCCGCACATTTTTGATGGGGATTTTCCCTCGGCGGTAGATCATGTCACCCAATCTGGCCAAGACTCGCCCGTAGAGCAGAGTTCCCACCGGGTCCGGGATGATGCGGATTGCTCTCACCGGCGCCCTATTGAAAGCCAAGTCAGCAAGCGATGCAAATCGACATGTTGCTGTAGCGTAGCATAGTTCACTTTCTTGTGTCTCCCCTTTGGCCTCTCCCGGCTGGGCGTTTTGGACTTGTGGTTTCCCAGGCTAGTGTTGAGCTAAACAACATGGAAAGCTGTGACGCATCATCTTGGCTTTCCTGAAGAGGAATCTCTTTGATTGGGTCGTGATGGGAGGCTTAGTAGAAACGCGGAAACGCCGCGCAATTAGTTTGGTGGGGGAGTATCCAGTAGGATATGCAGAACGCCAAGTTGTTCGAGGCGGGGAGATATGGGTTCAAACAGAGGGGACGGTTGCATCATCATTGAGGCTTCGTTCGCAATAGGACTGTGGGCACGTTCTTTGGATAAGAGACAAAAAAGCCAAGAGTTCACGAGAATAGAAACGGGCGGTGATGGGATTTTGTACGTTTAGCATCTTCGACGTAGTGTCTGCAGGTCCAACACAGAGCGACAGCGAGCCTTTTCGTCCCAAATCCGCTGCTATGTTGTTGGCCAACTGGCTGGCGGTACTCCCGGCATCGTGTGGTGGTATTCTAGTCTAGCCTCTCACACCGAGTGCATAGGAAAGCCACCACCTGTTTTTAAAGGGCCAGATATGATTTGCGGTCGCACGTACACACACATATACACATACGCAAAGCGAAGATCTGATGGCGGGTGGCTTAACGGAAGGACGGATGGACGGCCCAAGGGCCAAGACAGCATGACCACGTTTTGTGGCGGCCGTCTGTGTGTAAGTGATTACGACTTATCAGCATCGACCATCTTACTCAGTCATCAGCGATGTGGTCGAAGAGCTGATGACAATTCATTGAAATAGGCTCGAACGGCACGGGTTCTTGGAGATTCCAGGCGTCGATCAGTGGACGAGGGAGGGCACATCAGACCAAGACCTGTGACGACAGACTGCAGCGAGACAAAGTGAACCCAGCTTTGTTCTAGTCCTCATCGACAAAGCCGAAGAGGGCTGCTGCTGTCCACCACAATGCAACTGGGAAGACTGGACCAGCGGCTCGGCCAAGCGACCACAGGGCCTGCGAGACAGCCCAACCCAAGCCATCAGCGACCGGGAGGCTACCTGAAGAGGCAATTAGGGGGAACAACGGGATGCACGGGACCCTCTTTTTTGACTTCTATTTCAATTTCGACGGGTGGGACAGCCGAGCCGTCAACGGGAAGCGAAGGATGCGTGTAGATGTGTGTGAAAGTCGGGATGTAGACGGTAAGAAACAGGGCGTGGGACTCTTACTCAAGTGGCAGCGTCCCTGGTTCCTTATCGCGGTACCTGGTCGTTTTCTTCACATGTCCGGCCAGAGCGGTGTTTCGTCCCGGTGGGCACCGGTCCCCTGAACCGTCCATCGGCGGCGCACGCAAGAGATCGTTACCACCGAAGAGAGGCCTTCTACGGGCTAAATGCTACGCTCCGGCGGCACTCTGGCGCAGCAGCTGTCTGTACTGTATCTTTTTCTGTGTTTTCCGACACATTTTCGTGCCCAGCGCAAGTGGATCGAGGCCAGTGTTTGGTTGTGTGTTTTGCTGGCATGCTGCTGCTGCTGCTGCTGCTACTGCTGCGGCTGCGCCTATCAATGGATACACGATGTGCATCTTTGACGTCTTCTCAGCTGCAACCTGCCTGTCTGTCTCGCGGCTGCAATGTTGAAGCAAGTGTGCGTGCGCGTCGTCGTGGCAGGACGAGGCGGACAGTCTGAATCGACAGCCCGGATGAATGTATAGACGACAGAGTGACAGCACACAGCGTACGCAGTGAAGACTGAAGATCCATGGGAACACGAACGAACGACTGGCTGAGCGCGGTCTTGGCGGCGTGCGCAGTTCATTACGAATATCTGCAGAAGACGTGAAGCCAAGGCTAGGAACACGAGCTGGCAGATATTCAATATTGTTGAGGCGCGGCTTGGCTCTTGTCTATCCTCTGCACGACCTGCCACGATACCGGGGGGCGTGTGCAGGAACAGTAACAGCATCACAGAGTCAGACTCAGCGATCCAGAGAAAATGCCATTCATTGCCTCATTCTCACCAGCGTGTTTCGAGGTCCAAGGCGGGTCCTCCCATCTCTTGGCGGCCAGAGCTCCGATCGTGAAACGAATGTCCCGACTCGGACAGCCGGGGGTCCCCCGTGCGCCTTTTGGCTCTCGCCTTTCCAGACAGAGTGCGTCGGTCTGGTTCTTCTTCACACAGGCTTGACGAAGCAGTATTGTGTGGCGTTGACACAGGCACACGGGAGGGAGGCAGCGGTCCGCAGCGTGCGTTAGTCGAGGCTAAGAGACAAGACACGCGCGCGCAGGCGCCTTTCCGCCAGGATCCGAAGTCCTTCATGTTCCTAGACCTGCTTCATCTTCTTCACCTTACACTAGCTCAGAACATCCTGCATCAGGCCTCTACCCTTCTGTCGTATCTCGACGATTCGATCAGTCTCAGCGATGCAGAACAGTCTGAACAGAACAGTCTGAACAGAACCAGGCGCGCAGAGTGTTCCAGCCAGCCGCCTGAAGCAAGCTTTGAACAGGCATATGCATGGGCGGGCTATTAATATTTCCCGATTCATAACAATGACAGGGCCCTGCCTGCCCCTGCACCCCTGAGGCCCCGAACACTGAGCGTCCAGCAGCAGCAGCGTCAACCCTCCATCACCATGACCGATTCTCAAATCCATGCAGTGCTCCGGCCTACCGTGCGTGGGTGATCGACGTCGAGATGGCCCCCATGGACCATTGTTCAGATAAGGAAGCCCAAAAGAATGAATGGAGGAAGGAAAATCTCTTCCCAGCACGGCCCTCTCGAGACCGCGAGGGATGCGCGGCCCTGGTGTCCCTGGCGGCCCCCCGATTGGCCTTCTGGCCGTCTCCTGTCTTGAAGTCTTCAACTTTCCTTGCCTTTCTTCCTCCTTGGCACATATTCACTTCTTGGCATCTTGGCACGGCTGCGCCCGAACTGCTGTCTTCGCCCAAGGCCGTGACTGTCGTGGTCCAGGAGTACCCCTCGGGCCCCAAAATACCTCGCGGCTTGTATCACATCACACTGATGGGACTGCCCCTTGACACCGTCGTGAGGTCTCTCGCCCGCGGCCGTGTACAATCATTGCCGGAACCGTCACTATCGCGACCTTCTGGCCTGCAGATGCGTCTACACTCAGCAGCAAGCCCCGGTGGGCTGAGAAGGTAGACGCCCTCAACCTGCTCTTCAATCGCCATCTTGCTGCATCTTGCCTGCCATCGCGCCGCCATCTGCTGGGACCCAGAGACAGGCCGGCCCCCTGGCACGAGTATCCAGAAGCCCCCTTCCTCTTCTGGCGAACCGTCGTCGCCCAACTGGGTCACCCTGTGCAGGGCCGTGGAGGTATCTTCCTTGGGCCGCCACCCAAACGCCAGCCCGCCCACGTTCTTCCTTCTTCCCAAAGAGCCTCAACGGGTACGTAGCGCTGGGCAAGGCATGGCAGTCTTGGTATTCCTACAGCCATGTATTTCTGCCCACAGCCAACTCACGGCCTGCCGCCAAAGAGTCGACGTAACCATATGTTACCCGCTGTGCGCGGTATCGCCGCCGCATTGGATCTTCATATCAGTGGATCCCGTCCGCCCATCCCGCTATCCAAAACTCTACAACCCTTGGTGTGTGTGTATGGTGTCGTGAAGCGGGTCTCCCGTCTTAACTTTTGCCTCAAGCCCAAATTTGGTATCTGAAGAGGCGCTAAGGGTTGCTGCTGTCTCGTACGCACAGAAGCTGGCTGACGCAACAGAGGGCCCTACATTCGTGCAAACGCTTGGGGAGGGGGGAGGGAGTACACACCTCACGCACCCACATCACCCATCCACGCAAGCAGCAGGAAGAACAGAGTTGGGAGGAAGATAGACAAGGCTCCAGTCGGCTCCAGTCGGGCTCTCCACCCCCTCAAACAAGGGTGCCCAGAACCACACATCTCCATCTACCGGACCTGTCTCGTCTCATACGCACACACTTGGTGTATTCTTGTTTTCCCTCTACGTCTCTCACCTTCACTCACAGACGGACTGGCTCCACCGGACTGATACCCCGTTTTGCTAACCAAGTCAAGTGTAGCTATTCTAAGAAGCCCTTGCTTAGTCTGATTTCCTCCCAAGACTTGGGACCTCTCGAGCCACCGAGATATATCATCCCGTCCAAGACCTAATTTCACAGACAACCCCCCGGAGCTGGAATCCCCTTGTCAGCGACATCAACTTCTTTTCTTCCGTTGTAGATCTGTTTGCATTTATCTTGCCTCCCCCGTCACCACCATCGTCAGCTTCTCTTTTCATCACCTCTACCCGGTTTCCTTACATCTCACACCAACTCTCGACACACACTCTCGAGCGAACGACTTATTCTCTGCGAGATTCGGCGTGCGTCTTTCAACCTGTTTCCTGCTTCGACCGGTCCGATTTGAAATCACACTGCGAGCGAGCATCCACCAACCGTAAAACAACAAAAAAAAAAAAAAACACCCTTAAACATCAACACATACTCACACAATGGATCGAAGGGATCCAGTCCACCCGGGCCAACACTCGGCCTGGACCGAATCAGAGGTGTCGACGCGCAAGAACTCAGCGGAGTGGCAAACATCAAGGCCAAACTCCCCCAAGCTGGCACCACTGGACCTGACATTCAACGACGAGAAGCACGGCCATGGTAAGGAGAAGGATGGGGCTTACAGCAACTCCATCACACCGGTGGTCGAGAAGGGCGCCTCTCACGGCCACGGTGAGCATGGTCACATCGACATCAACGACCCCAACAGGCCACGGATGGCTTTCAAGGCTCGCCTGCACCACTTCACCTGGGCATGGTACACCCTCACGATGAGCACGGGAGGTCTCTCGCTGCTCATCTTCGCCCAGCCTCACCAGTTCCCCGGCCTGAGGCAAATCGGCACCGTCGTCTACGTTATCAACATCATTCTCTTCGTCCTCGTCTGCTCGGCTATGCTGGCGAGATTCTTCCTGTACCCCGGCGACATGAAGAAGTCGTTGACTCATGAGCGTGAAGGCTTCTTCTTCCCCACGTTCTTCCTCTCCATCGCGACGCTCATCACGAGTACAAACCGATACGCGATTCCCGAGAACGACGAGACCCTCGTCTGGGCCATCCAAGTCGCCTTCTGGGGCTATGTCATCGTCACCCTCATGTTGGCTATCGGCCAGTACAGCTTCGTCTTCGCCAGGCACAACTTCGGCCTGCAGACCATGATGCCTACGTGGATTCTTCCCATCTTCCCCATCATGCTTTCAGGTACCATCGCCTCCGTCATCGCCGACACTCAACCTGAGATCGCGGCCGTCCCCATCGTCGTCGCCGGTCTCACTTGCCAGGGTCTCGGTCTGTCCGTCGCCGTCCTCATGTACGCCCACATGGTCGGCCGCCTCATGTCCGCCGGCCTGCCCCACCGCGAGCACCGCCCCGGTCTGTTCATGAACGTGGGCCCGCCGGCTTTCACCGCCCTCGCCCTCATCGGCATGGCCAACGGCCTCCCCAACAACCTCGACCCCGACCGCGACGGCATCCTCATCGATGTCGGCATCATCAGGACCATCGCCCTCATGAGCGCCATCTTCCTCTGGGCCCTCGCCGCCTGGTGGTTCGGTATCGCCATCATCGCGGTCGTCTCGTCCCCTCCTGTCTACTTCCACTTGGGATGGTGGGCTATGGTCTTCCCCAACACCGGCTTCACGCTCGCGACAATCACCATCGGCAACCAGCTGGGCAACGAAGCCGTTCTATGGTTCGCCACCGCCATGTCCCTCGTCCTCCTCGGCACCTACTTCTTCGTCCTCTACCACAACGTCAGAGCCGTCGTCATTCAAGACATCATGTACACCATGAGAGACGAGGACTACAACGACCACTAAATTCACACTGTATTCATCACATCTTTTTTCATCACTGGGAAAGGAGGAAACAGCGGTGGGAAGCGGTTTGTTTGGCTGAACAGCTCACCGAGCGTTCACCGAGGAGAAAAGAAAAACACGAGGTTTGGAACGAAAAAAAGGTTACCAGGATAATCGCGGCACGGATCTACGGATGTGTGCCTGCGCAGTCGTGGGCCAGGGTGGCTCACTGTTCATGCTTCAAATGTTCATAGCGCCAGAACTGACTCTGGGAGGTTTTGCAAATTATTTCCGCTCTGGCCAAAAACGAGCGAGAGGCGGCGTCATTTTTAATCATGTGTGTGTTTATCTTTGGGTTTTTTTTAGGGGCATATTCCAGCGTGGAACGAACAATAGCGCGCGCGCTCATGTCAAGCGTAGTCTCATTTTTTCAAAGAATGGATTCTCTTTTCCTTGAATACCCTTTACGGTCTTTACTCCTGTTTGTTCGATACTCACTTTTGTAACTTTTGCGCACGAGGCTTTGGATCATCATCGTTCATACCAATTTTGGGGCTTCTTTGATAGACTTTGGGCACACATAGACTGGGGGAGCGAGAGGGCTGGGCCAGATTGGACGGTTGAACAGGACACCTTTAGAGGAAACACTTGACGAACAAGAATGCAAGCAATCCCCGCTAAAACACTTTGCTCTGACCCCTTTTTGTCCCCCTCTCAGTGTATGTGTATGTGTATGTGTGTGTGTGTGTGTGTGTGTGTTTGGTGTTTTGTGAAATTGTAAGCCAGAATCAGACCAGGAAGAAAGTGGTCTTTGGCACCCGCTTAGTAACAAACACCTCGCCATACATCACACCATCGCAGTACGCTTCCCCGACGAAACGATACGTGTTCTCCTGCCTCGTAGTCATCCCATCTCCGGACGGTCTCAGGACGTACGGGATCCGAGAACCGAGCAGTATCACCACCACATCGCCCGGACGTGCGTCGGCCGGGCCCATGCCCACGTAACCCAGCCGCCGCGTCGTGAAGGGACGTTTGCCCGTCATTTTGTCCATGTTTTCGCCGTACATGGCCTGGCCAGGGCTTCGAGCGAAGAATTCCTCTAGGCGCTCCTGCCGGTCCTCTGGCGTGAGCGTCTCGTACTCGGTAAGGGTTGTCAAGACGCTTATGCAGTCTTCATAGTCGCTTTTGTCGGTCAAGTTGGCTATGTGGTAGGTTCTTGTTGGGGTCCAGTACAAGTCACCAATCGGCACTCGCCACGCTGCTTCACTTTGCCTTTCGGGGCTTTCGTATACGCCATGCTGCAGGCTCTTTGCGGCTGATTTCTCGCAAAAGGCCTTAATCGTCTGGAGATGCGCCACGCGAGCCGCGTGGCCTGCTTCCCACTCCCATACCTCACCTGTCTCTTCGATTATGTCGACTGCATAACCGCATATCCCGAGCATAGATGAGTCGTCCGTGTGCACAATCTCGACCGCGCTGTCTCCTGCGGCAGCCGTGAGGAACTTCTCCGCATCGTCGTAGATGGCCGTGAAGGAGCGAGTCAGTCCGGGTCGCCAATCCGGGACCCAGGACGGCAAGCCGTCAATGTCTTTTGGCAACTGCGAGAAAGAGAGGATCTCAACGCGACCTGCTTGGATGAGAGCGCGGGCTGTCTCTACGAAGGTGGGATGGCAGTCTGGGCGTTTGTAGTCCGGGGTAATGCCAAGGCGGTCTGCGTCCACGGCGATGCTCAGGAGAGCATAGATCCTGTCTCTGGGGAGGGTTGCCTGGGCGTTGCCGTCGATGTATGTCTTTCTCAGGAGGTGGAAGAGATCGTCTCCGGGTCCCGCACCTTTGACGTAGTTGCGTTGTCTACGGCGGATGGCTAATAGCGGGCCAACACGGCGATCTTGAGCAGTGAGAAGGAGTTGGTGCTGTTGCCTAGGGAGTTCGTTCTGCTCAGCAAATCTGCCGAAGCAGTTGTCGAATATCATTCCAGCCAGAAAGAATAGGTCAACATCCACTACCTTTGAGCCGCACACAAACACCGTGTCAGGGCATAAGGCCTGCTCCTGAATGATCCATACTCGGCCAAACCAAAGCCTGTCGTTCCAGGCTACGACGGCCTGAAGAAGCTCAGTGACCATGGGCAGAGCTTTGGCAATCAGAGCCTGGAATCTCTGTGTCAGTTCATCCTCCGGAATACGATTTTCAAGCAGAGGTCTCAGCAGTGGCAAGCGCTCTCTGTTGAAGTAACTCTCAATATCCAACTCGCGCGCCCCCCGCCCAATCTCCTCCCAACAATCCATGAGGGCGTCAGACTCGTCCTGCGCTGGCCCGAGCCACACGAGGACCTGCTGCGCTTTGCTGTAGATCTGCGTCATCAGCGGAACCTGTTCAGTCTTCTCCGCGGCATCGTCTTGGTTGATGCATATCTGATCGATCCAAAGCGTGACCTTCTCGTCTCTACTTCGAAGGTGTCGCAGAGCCGCATCGAGCGAGGCCGTGATGCCGAGGCGCGACCCTGAGATTTCGATTGTGTGCGTCTTGTCCGGGCGCCCCCAGGTGTACGAGAGTGCCTTGAATAGCCGCGGCGTGGCAACCGGGGTGCTGGAGATTTCGCACGCGAGCGGGCTCGAGAAGTGGGCGTCGCTGTCGCCTTCGTCTGTTCGGGTTGCAGCAGCAGATGCAGGTCCAGGTCCTATTCCTGAGGAGGGATAGAGTTCGAGAAGTCTGATGTGTGTCGATGCCGACGCCAGGATCGCCCGGTCGTTGTTGTAGGTGAAAGGGACAAGGGCATGCGGCTCCGGGAAAGACGGCACGGAAGACATGGCTGCCGTGTGCGCTGGGACCAGACTGCGCGGCTATTCGAGACAAGGGACGCCCATGCACGATTGTTTGATAGCGTTTAGGTGGCAAGGTCGTTCTTCTAAAGTACTCAAGGAATCCTGCCCCGGTAATGAGCTGGGGCTGGGTATCCTGGGCCTCCAGATTGGGTGCTGAGATGGAGACTATTGACGGCGCTACTGCAGCTGTCATGCATCGAGCCACTCCTGCGGGCAAGAATAGGTACGGCATACATATTCATGCCTTTGGAGTCCATCACAGTGAATAATGCAGAAGGCTTTTACTTGCCAACGGTTCAAATTTTCCGCCAGATGACAGGTATCATGCCGTGGTTTGTGTAGGTTGAAGTCATGAGATGAAGTTCACATCAGAACTCATGAATAGGATTAATCGTATCGGGAAGTTCTCTCACTAGGTTGAAGAAAAGCGACAGTGATGATTCCTCAATCGTATATGAAACCATATGATTATGTATTATCAGTCTTTCCCAACGCCGTCATATGTTTGAGTTTGAACTGAAAGTAGAAGGTATAAAGACAATCACACTTTTTCATCCACACTTGAATGATAAAAAAAGTCTGGACGTCTGGACGGTTGTCCCTAGTAGTGACAGAAGTTCACATTCACGGAATCGGCTGCTTGAGTGTTTAATGTTAGAAAAAAAGAAAGCCCCAATTGTTTACATCACAACAAGACTTGCCACACAGAGTTCACACTATTTTAGAAAAGGAACAATCCAAAGGCCCTGACTTAAAGCAAGAAAATACTGAAATACTTTCTCTGCAATAAGTATATTGTCAGTGACAAACAATTTGGTGTAATAGTCAAGGTCTCTTTGGAAAGCATGGGGAGCTATCAAAATCGCTTTTGTGTTAACCGGTACTTGCTGATGACAGACCATGAAACCTCGTTATTGTGAAACATGGTAAGGTCATCTCTCGGGTGGCTGTCATGGAACCTACCCATTGGTTCACGTCAACACCTGTCTCACCTACGGGAGCTTCGCGTCTGCCGTTCGACATTCGACAGGCATCCAGCCAAAGAGTCGGTGAATTGAGATCTCCGTGAGACACCATAAGTGATTCAAATAGCAGCCTACAGAAACAAACCATACCTAGAGAGTGTGACTACCATCGTTGAGGGTAAATATTATAAGAGAATATGTGTCCGACATATCGACTCTTCAAGCCCCGTTACTCTATCTACTAGATGAGGGAGCTCGTCAGCATTGAAGGCCATACAACTAATATTTGTGTTGCTCATAACTGAGACGCCCGATAATACCCATCCATCGTCTTGGAGGGAACGAAAACCAAAATGCGCGCGACTTGGGAATTTCTAGGAGGAGGATCGGATGGTCGTACGTTATGTGAGACAGACAGATCTAAACCTGTGCCAAGATTTGCTTTAGGATGTGTGCAGGGAAGCTGAACCTCATGTACCGCGGAGCTGAAATTCGTGGCTGGCTCAAATGCATCCATGAGTCTGTCGGCATGAGACATGGGGAACGGTCCCCCGCAAAAGCTCGACGGCGTATTGTTCACTTATAAAAGCCTACCGAGAACGATTGAACTATGTTTTAATTTGACCAGAGACTCACTTCACACTCGATCAGTTCTTCCGTCAATTGCTTCTCATCATGAATACCTCTAACAACGTGCATGCGAACCCTTCTTATGGGGGATCGAGCTTCCATTGCCGCGTGGGGAAACCGCCAGTGCCGCCGAAACCAACAAAGTCATGGGGGTATCCAACCCCGGGCGTACAATCTCCGACAGCGGCTATGGTCATGACCAAGGACTATTCCATTGAGTGCGTAGAGGCTGGTTGAAGCTGTGACATGAGGCTTATGGATGTTTTCTTAGCAATAACAAGTTCGACGGAATACTCGACGACGGTGGATACGACTACATCGTCGTCGGCTCGGGCTGCACTGATCTGGCTTTCATACAGGAAGCGCTTGCAATTAACCGCACACACGTATCCTTTGCCTGGAGCGAGGAGGTTTGTGACCTCCCCCAGCAACTTTGCAAGTTCTCATGCTGAAAAATGATAGAATTCTGGCTTCCCGCTCATTTCCAGAATCTTCCTCTCCCATTCAAGACCGTGCTGGGTGGGCCATCAGAGACCTTCCCATGGACGCTGTCGAAGAAGACTTTCAGTGATCCACTGCTCAAGTACTGCCATGGATCTTGCCCCTTCTTTGGGGGACGATCATTATTCTGGTCCGCTTGGTCTCCTCAGCCCAAGGTCGAGGACATGCGAGCCTTTCCAAAAAGCATGATCGATTCAACCAAGGAGCCAGAGTTCTGGAACCGTGCCAGGGATCTCCTTCACGTTACAGGCGCCGACAACATTGGGGATTCCGTATACTCGGGTCTTCAGCGAGAAATTGACCAGAGACTGAGGGACCGCATACAAGAGGTCAAGACCGCCGAATACAGCGAGCCTGCTCAGCTTGCAGTCGGCCGAGCCTCCGTCAACTCCAACCTCCGATTCAACAAGTTTTCTACGCCAGCGCCATTGTTGAAGATTTACGAGGAGCAAAAGTCCAAGAATGCGGCGTCTCTCGATATTCTCCTGAATTGTACGGTTAAAACGCTGGGTGCGGTTGACGATGATGGGGGTCATGTGCATGCAATCGAAACCACTCGAGGAACGATTACATGGCAAGGCGACAATACGAAAGTGATTCTCTGTGCAGGCGTAAGCAACTTAAGCCGATGCTGGTCCGCGTTCTGAGCTGACAATTGTTCAAAGGCTTTCCCTGCCGCCACCATACTTCTCAACAGCTTCTCGGAATGTCGCGAAACCGTCGGCAAGCGTGTGTCGGGGCATTTCTTGACGCACATTGTTGCGCGGGCACCGCTATGTGCATTCAAATGGCATCCCGTGGGCAGCAAGCCCGAGGATCGCAGGCTGGAGATCGCCGCTCACTATCTGGCCGGCAAGGACTCGACCAGCGGCCAGCAGTACCACGATCAGATCACGGCTATACAGAGCCCGCACCCGAAAGAGGATGCAGAAGATGCGGCTCGCGAATGCCCGGACTACGCCGCTGCCGCTACTTACGAGCAGCTGGAGCACTCAACGGAGCATGTCGTCTTTGTGTGTGCCACGCTTGGCGAATTTTCCGAGCGCAACCAGGAGAACTGGTTTAAGCTGGACCCTAGCAACCCGGATGTGACCACAAACATGAAGCTGCAATACACCCTCACCAAGTCCGACCGACAACTTTGGGATACCATGGACCAAGCCACCTACCAGACGATTGAGCAGATGGCCACTCCGACTGGGTCTGAATCACCCTCTGAGGGTCTCGAGTACTGGCATATCGACGAAGCTGAGCCCAATCAAGGATCATGGAAGCCGGCCCATCCGAAGCAATCAGAGATTCGTATCCCAGGCATTGTCCATGAGACGAGTACCGCCTTCATGGGTTCAGACCCATCAGATGGCAGCTCCGTTGGACCGAAATACAACATTCATGGTGTTCCAAATGTGTTTGTCACTGGCGGTGCTCTCTTCCCGACCGCAGGAAGCTGGAACCCGACCTTGACGATGTGTGGGTTTGCTCAGGATCTGGCGAGGCAGCTTGAGGAGGAACGCCGTAGCAAATAGGCACTCGGGATTTTCCATTGCTTGAAAGTGATCGTGGTCTTCATGAGAAATTGTCTTGAATGACATTGAAGGGTTTGAATCATGTTTTAAGCCATATGGTATGGAGGACGTGAGCTCATTATGAGGAGCCAGTCCCACATCGAGATGGCGAG
Source organism: Colletotrichum sp. SAR11_59 (assembly GCA_025328345.1). Classification (NCBI taxonomy): domain Eukaryota; kingdom Fungi; phylum Ascomycota; class Sordariomycetes; order Glomerellales; family Glomerellaceae; genus Colletotrichum; species Colletotrichum sp. SAR11_59. The sequence continues at coordinate 357,040 of JAKMXC010000001.1, read as the reverse complement.
ACCCTGAATTCCCCGCGACGAATCCCTGCAACTTGGCTTGCATGCCGCGTGGATACCGCACCCGTAGGTAGCCACACCAAGATGGATATTCTGTGGGCCATGGCACTTTAGTGAGTCCAACCAGCAGCCTCAGTGACACATTGTCGGAACCAGCTCAGATGAGGACACGAGGACGGTTGAGTTGATTGATGATGGGTGGGTGATGAGGGGGTGGTTTGTGACCGTGCATAAAAGGGATAAGGAGACAATTGTGCAACAAGCAATTATGTGAATGCTGCCTATGAATATTCATGGATCACCAAGTCGACAGCAGGGCATGTTATTGTTCGAAGAGCCAGTGACAGCTCACAGCAGTGACAGACCACAGTGACAGCAGTGACAGGCGGCGGAGCGACTCGTCCCTGAACAAAGCTGAAAATGCCATGTTCTGAAAGATGGAGCTTTGGCCCCACTGCGGACACAGCTCCGTGGTGTCTGATTCGGCAATCTGGACTGCTAGCGCGAGCATGAAAAAAATTCAGACTGGCCCCGGTGGATTGGCCGATTAACGAGATTAGTCATCGGCCCAGGTTCACGCTTGCTTTTTCTCATGTTTGTCACCACCAACCACCAGCAAAAATTCAGCAGGCCCTGTTTTTTTTTTTTTCTTTTTTTTCTTCCTAGTTGCTGCTGTTGCTTCCGCGCCCATCGCCAGGTTCTTCCCTCACACCGCCCTGCGGATGTTTGTCACCATCTTCATCCTCTCCCGGGAATCTCGGACGGTCTAGGAAACCACCCGCCAACTGGATAGGTCGACACACGAGGTGCCAATGTCGTCGGAGCAGGATTACCAGGACCTCTTCGGTCCGCAGGCCAAAAAGGCGAAACGGGGACGGGTAAGTCATGTCACCACCATCTTTTCTGTTCCTTTTCGTTGGTCCCATCTCCAACTCGTCTTTGCCGTCCGATAACATCTAAACATCGCCACGATTCAGCCGTCTCTCGCGCCATCAGCTGACGTTTCCTTCGAGGAACAGCTCCAGACCGACAAATCGGCCAATGCCATCCGGATCCGCGACAACCAGCGACGGTCACGCGCCCGGCATAAAGAGTTTGTTGACGAGCTGCAGCGAAAGGTCCAGGAATACGAGAAGCGGGGGATCGAGGCATCGGTGCAGATGCAGAAGGCCGCCCGCGACGTGTCCATCGAGAACGCGCGCTTAAAATCTTTGCTGGCCAGCAGAGGTGTTTCGGGCGAACAGGTGGAGGCGTACTTGAGGTCCTTTGACGACGACAACAAAGGCTCACCAGCGGCACCGCCCGGAGTTCCTCTCCCGGCGGGAATCCAGGGCGAGCAGGCGGACGCTTTCATGAGGAATTTCGACGACGATACTAAGGCATCGCCTGCTGCACCCCTGCCAGCGACGCTGCCTCCCATCCTCAGCAACCCCGTCACCCTCGAACCGTCGACGCAACTCCCGCCTCTGCAGGAGCATTTCAGCAAGGCGAGGTTCCCGCCCGAACCTGAGCCCGAGACGAACGGCACCAAGAGGAAATACGGCGAGGCTTTGATGCCACCGGTTCTTACCCTGACGCCTACCCCGGACGTGCAGCAAAGCTCCCCGCTCGATAAGCTGACCATGCTTGCCAACGCGAGCCTAAATAGGGTCACGCAGCTGGCCCCGAAGCAGAAATTCCAAGAGTCTGCAAGGAGCCCCCATTACTACGACAGGAGAAGCCAAACGCCTCCCCGTCCGTCAGAATCACATCATCCCCCGCAGGCATCTCCACATGAAATGTCATGCAACGCCGCCGCGCAAATTATCGCCGACATGCAGGGCTACGGCGACCAGCGTACCGCCCGTATAGCGCTGGGATGCCGCTCCCAGGAGGACGAGTGCTTCGTCAAGAACACGGCCGTCTTTCGCGCCCTCGACCATCGGTGACGCGATTCCGCACAATCGTGATCCGCTTTTTTCGATGCGGGATTGATCAAAATTATCGTGCCGATTTGACCGGGATCACTTCAGCTCTCTCCACTCCGCGGATGCCGGCTCACTAATCCCGTCCGGAGCCGCCCGCGGCAATCACGACACCCCCGAGCAGCGCACGGCGCCGGGAGCAGGGATTCCCGTAACCGTGTCCACCGAATCGGCGATGAACACCCCCGCCCATACCCCAACAGGATCCGGCTTTTGTCTCCATTGACATTCGTTGGAAGGCATCATGGACTTTGTGAAAACTCCAACGTTGCCCACCCACACAGCTCGAGAGAGGTCAGAAATGACCCAAGAGAATTGTGTCTCGCCACGTCGTAATGGAGATGGATGGATCTCATCGGCACGGGAATGGATCGCTGCTGTGCAATGCTTCGGTTAACCTCGCTGGCGCGGCTTTTCGCAACTGCTTAGCCGATCCATGGTCACGCCGTGCATCGAATGCAATGGGCTCATCGTGCTTTGCGCAATTGTACTATCAAAAAGAAAATAATGATGTAATGTAAATAGCTTCGCTGAGTCGGCCGCCGCGTCGGGGCCAGCGTCGTCAATCAAAAGCGTGTATACTTGTTAAGCCCTGCTCTCTGTCATATGACATCCGACTTTTCCGACTCCCTCGCTAGTCGTTACTACTTTGCTTGTCCAATGGGAGCGACGGTCTGAAGACTGCAACCTCTCCAACACAGCAAGCTTTGCCGCCTAGGCATACCGTTGGGCCTTCATAGCCTGCCTGTGCCTACAGGCAATCGGCTCCCAACAGCTGCGCAAAGCTATAAAAGGCTTGCTCAGTAATGCTCCATTTAGCAAAGGCATGATATTAACCACTGACGATCGAATGATGGATGATCTAGCACAGCTTGAACAACCTCCCCGCGCCACTGCCCGCGCGCAGAGGTGGAGACACCACCAGGATGACCGCGAGCCAGACCGCACCGGCGATGGATGGAATCTTGCAGTCATGAGCCACATTCAACGACGCCAACGCGAGACTACCTTGCTTAACGTTATCAAAGATCTCTCCGGTCTTCTGTGGACTAGGGATCGACGACGGCCGGAGTTGCTGCCGTCCTTCGCTCAAGATGCATTTGGCGGTATTCCTGAGATGGCCTTTGCCAACCGTTTCTTAGGACCTTCAAACCCAGCCTTACAGCGTCCTCTTCTTCCTCCTTCCCCGCTTCCCCTACGGGCCGAAGAGCCTTTTCGGGAGAGGCAACCAGAGATGAGCGAGTCAAGTCCTAAGGATGACACAGCGAGTCAACCGCAAACGGCCGGGGTGAGACGAAGGAATGGGCAGGCCGAAGATACGGCTCATGATTCAGCGGAAACTACAGCAACTAATACAACAGGAGTTCCAGGGAAGCCTATGGAAATCAAATTTATCTTCCCAAACAAACCAGAGAAAGCGGATCCTGATGCAACGACTTGGGATGAAATCAATGCATCTCTGAAGCCCATGGTTGATAGCCTCGACAAGGACTCTTCCTGCCTCCTCCTTTGTTCCGGGCACCCGGACTTTTGCAGAATATCGCCGGTATCTTTGAGCAACGATAAAGGTTCGGTTGATCACTGGGAATCTATGCGAAGAGAGGCGTCCTCCCTGCGAGGGAGATGGAGATGGCTACCCTGGGTCGGGAAACCGCGTCTTGACCTCGTAGAGGTAGGTCACCTTCTACCACCAACGCTGGTCTAAAGTAGGAGAGTTGCTGATCGATTGTATAGATCCGAGCATTAGGGCTCCATCCCTCTGACCCGGGAGATCTATGCGGTCTCTACGAAGTCGTGGACCTCGGAGCTAGGATCCGGGACCTGAAAGACAAAGCGAATGCCTATGGACCGATAGCTTACAATTCGGGATGCAGTGATTATAGCGACCATTATATCTGTACAAGATGCTGGTACGATGCAGACGCTCCGGGGCCCACCCACGGCTATTTCTGCGACGGCTTCCGAACAGATGCATACGCTGACGGTTACGAATACATTGACTGCTTTGAAGAGATGTATTGTGGCATGGAGGAGCAGCTGGGGAGACTGGAAGAGATATCGAAACTGGAAGCTGCCGCCATGTGGTCCGCCACCTTGGATAACCCAATCCTGGCAGCTGGGAACTCTCTCTTCCCTGCAGGTTTGGTGAAATCGCCCAAGTTCGTCACAAGTTCACAGCCCTTCTCTCTTCCCACCTGAACGCGCGTTTTCCTCCATGTGCTGTGATCGCTAATCAGCTTCTTCCAGGGCTTTCTACAAAGATCTTCGTAGAGCGCGTAGGACTGGCCACGTTCGTGGACTAGCGCACATGAAATTCACAGGCTTTCGCGTCGCATGGCCTGAAGAGGAGCCAGACTTCATCTTCGCTATGAGATGCTGTGAAGGTGCCGTGCTTGCATGTCTGGGTATTCTTGGGGCTCGCATCGCTTATGGGGATTGGGGGATAGCGTATACTGCTGGAGCATTTTTCGTGGCACTGATCGGGATAGTTCTGATCTGGCCTCGGCATCCTGGGGCTCCTGCCGCCACCAAGAGCAAGACGGCGTGATTGTCGTTGGTGGCCAATACATTTTGGCTCCCGTTCATGTAGCGCTAATAGCAGAAATTGGCATCAATGTCCTGGCAACCTTGGTTGTGGGTTCTAGCACAATTCAGAAATAGAAAACGACTGCATTGTCAGACGTAAAGCAAATTTTCGTTTGCGAAAGTCGACTAAATACGTCCATCTAGAAAAGCCCCGTGTGTACGTTGACTTCTTAGAAGTTGAAGCTTATGCTTGAAATTTGGCCAGAGTGGTCGCGAACTGAAGATAGAGGAAAGCCACGTTCACTCCTACAACGTATCTGTTTCTTGAAGCCAGGCTGGATGAGAATCCATTGAAAACTGGCGCAGCCTGGTCAGCAACGTGCCAACACGCTTCGGGTCGCAATGCATGCGACCGCACCAACCTGCATGTAGGCAGATCGTGAGGCGTTCTACCCCTCAGTAGCCGAGATCCAGCGGCTAAAGGTATTACGGATACCTTTGATTATCAAAGTGAACCTTTGGGGATTCCCGTCCCTGAGTATCTAAGCCCCCTTTTCATTTTGTTCCTATCGTTTTCTTCTCAGCGTCAAGCTCCTATCGTCCTAAAACCTCACTCTTTAAAAGTTAAGTCATGAGCGATTCTATCGTGGGTATGGCAAATCCGCCAGCAGTTCATCTACAGAATCGCCGTTATGCATGGGAAAATAATGGTGATCTTCTGGTCGGGCCTCAAAGAGAAGTGTTTGAGGAAGAACAGAGTGGCCAAAGGGTCTTCGCCAGACTGGTGCCTGCGATGCTTGCCTGGGTGCCCGGTCTGTCCCTTCAGCCAAGTGCGAGACTCGAGCTCCCAATATCCGAAAGAACTGGTTCAGAGGCCTTCGACAGAGGGTCTGGACATAATCGCGGCAGCTCTCAGTGTATCGAGCCGTCTGTTCTCCCAAACCGGGACGGAACAAAGGAATCTGCAGACGACATTCCCTCGTTACTTGAGGCCGACATCTCTCAGTTGGCTTCAACCGACGTTCAAGCTACAAATGAGGAAGGAAAGCGAGAAAGTCCAGGGATTCGAAAACGGCGAGCTCCTCCTGACCCGCCAGGTAAAACTGCTGAGCCTTCCCCCATGGAACTGAGGGCTGCCCGTGTGGAGAAAATCAAAGAGATTCTTGACCCTCTGTTCACATCGGCCCCCTGCATTCTACTATGTACTGGGAAGAAGGAGAGTTGCCAAATCGACCCGATACATGTCGGAGAGACGGATGATGCCGTCGACCACTGGAAGGCAATCCAGCAAGCCGTGAAACAACGTCGACCCCGATGGCGGCGTTACTTTGGCTTGCCCAGACTTCACTTCGTAATTGTAAGTTGCAACTGACTCCAAAATGAGTTTTGACTAATTGTTAATGTTGAATCAAGCTTCGGATAGACGGCCGTCATCCGTCTGCTCCGAAATCTCTTTGGGGGGAACTACGACCCGTGGACCCTCAGAATGCTGCTGCGGACCTGGAACACAACCTTCAGGGCCGGGAATCTGACGATATTCCACCGAGAAACTACGATCGTGGATATCACAGAATGAATGTGTTGGATAAAAAACGCAAAAAGCTGTCTAATTCAAGATGGCGGGCATATGGCCCAAGGTACTAAAACACCCCGAACTGGCCTTTGCAAACGACTGCCTGATAGAAGGTTCTATATATTCTTCCAAGTATGTGGGCTCCTCTTTTCAAGCAGTATCTCAAGTCTTTTCTAACAGTGCTTTAGAGACATCATGCCTCGAACCTCTGTAGGCCATCGCGTCGGGGAGCCGTACTACGAGTCCTTCTCCGATCTGCATAGTGTAAGAGAGATTCAATATGTCGGATATTGGATGATAGAAGCACCGACTCTCAGCGACAGGCTCAGTTTATTATTGCCCGGGAACACCAAGATTATCATCTTCTTCTGCCTGGTAGTCTGGCTCTGGGGACTCATGCATGGCGGGGACTGGGGCACAGCGTATACTGCTGGTGCCTTTTTTGTGGCCTTGGCCGGATATGCATCGAAGTCTCTGCATGAGGCGCATTGACGCTCCATCGCTGAGATACATTATCACGACGACTGGCGCCATAGCTCCCAAATAATCCCATCAGAATTGCCCGATAGATCGATAGTACAAAGTCCAACACATTTGCAAGCCCCGGACTTCAAGACGTCCGTCAGTATTCACCAACTGGATTGGGTTTATCCCACCAGCATCTCTCAAACCTTTCAAGCATATCACATTGGTGAAGGGTTGATCTGGTAACCTAAAGCTGAGTCACTTCTCAATCTAGCACATATCAACTTCTCGGGCGACAATACAATGAAACTCAAATGCCAGCAATAGGTTAGTTCTCTTTCGAGCGTGATGGTGGCGCGCTGGCAAATATTTAGAGCGTATCTGTACGCGGTATTTGATGCATATCGCGAACAGCTGGGAGCAGACGTCTTAAGATTCATTTGAAGTCCGCAAAGTACGACTCGTATCATTGTACGCGTAGCTAATTAGATGCAGCAGCTTCAAGTCTCTCTTTATGTCAAAGAGCAAGGTAGCTACCTTCACGGCAGCCAAATGGTACTGGGGTACAACATTGGATGAAATCCCAACTCCAAAATCAACAACCATCTCAGAAGAAATAAATCCGATTCAACTGATTTCCAGACTCTCGCGGAGACGGCTGCGAGTTCCGATTTCTATGGAGTTTCGTTAGCTTGGCAAAGAGGGGTAATCGATGCAAATATGCGTTTTACCAACTTGTCCACAGCGACCAACAGATGAGGAAGTAGGCCCGAGGCGACAATGCCAATTGGCCTTGACAAAACAACCTTGGCCGATATACGACGAATCCCTACTGCAGAAATGTTTTCAACGTTACGAACAGTTCCACCAACGGCTCCGCCTACCCATGTTCCCCGAGGAGTGGAAAGGTGATTGCCCCGGCGGCTCACGCTGCCAGGACCGATTATTCCCAACAGCTTAAAAGAGCCTTCACCCCAGCTCTGTTGGTTTACTTCCATGTTTCTCTTACTTTTCTGCCAGTAATTTTCAAGAAACGCGGTACGATCTCTGAATATAGAACGTCGACGCCCATCGAGAAGCGACCAAAGCTAAGATGACTGGTTCCACTACCAACACGCCGGCCAGGGAGCTTGGAAACTTGGATGCTGCCACAGCAACTGCAACCGCCGCTGCAAGCTCGCCCAACACGGTCGCTCCAAGGGAGCTGCTGCCAACTGCTGCCGCCCCAGCTGATCGCCCTGAAACCAACGAGATTGCACCTGCTGAAGAAGCCCAGGTTAGTTGATCAGACATAGGTTTGCCTGTCGCAATGGCTGTAGCGCTGACCTGCGCTTGCTAGACTGACGATGACGGCAACTCTGTTTACGAGAGAATGTGAGCACAAATCGTCGGTGTGTGTGGAATGTCTAGCACTTACTGATCTGACTATCGATTACAGTTCTTCTTACAGTGCATCGCTGATGTCCAGCGCAATCAACTACCCCGTTGAATACGGCCGTAGATACCATTCCTTCAGGGAAGGAGGTAAGTGCTCAGCCTCATCGGCATGCCAAGAAACCCCACTGATCTGACAGTCTATGTGCTTCCCAACGATAACGTAAGATTTCTCCTCACCTGTCAGGCCATAGGTTTCGATGCTAAATTTAGCATCTGCAGCTGGAGATGGAGAGACTAAATGTTTCCCACAACATGGTAGTCAGAGCCATCGGAGATAGACTTTACCTGGCTCCGTTGGAGAAGGACAAGATCCACAAGATTCTAGACGTAGGAACTGGCACTGGAATCTGTACGTGTTTGAAGTCAACGCTATACCGAAGAACTTTTGGCTGATCTTTCCCATTGTGCAGGGGCCATTGAAATGGGAGACTTTTTCCCCAATGCGGAGGTCAGTTGATATCTCGTTACTTCAATAGCCATGTACTTCGGCCACTGACTTGAAGCAGGTCTTCGGTAACGACTTAAGCCCTATCCAACCCGAATGGTAATGAGAAAGCATAGTCATAATACAGTAGACGTGGCTAACAAGTGGCTTTCAAGGATCCCTCCAAACGTCAAGTTCTTTGTTGAAGATGTAGAGAGTCCATGGATCGACGACGAGATGTACGATTTTATTTTTGTACGACACATGTTGGTCTCAATCGCAGACTGGCCGAAGCTCGTGAAGAACGTTTATGAGTAAGTTGCTGCCAGACACCCTCCTGTCAAGTCCGTCTCTGAAACATGTTGGCATCGTAGTCATCTCAACCCCGGCGGCTGGGCTGAATTCCAAGACATGGATATTCAGTATTACTCTGATGATGGCACGCTCACTGAGGAGCACGAAACACGCAAGTGGAACAAGCAATTCGTGGCAGCCTGTGAAGGGATGGGTAGAGCCGGCCGGCCAGGGCCACGGCTCAAGGACTGGGTTACGAATGCAGGGTTTCAGCGCATTGCTCACCAAAGGTTCAAACTCCCTATGGGTCCGTGGCCTGTCGATCCTCACTATCGGGATGTTGGAACTCTCAACTTGTACCAGCTCTTGCATGGCTTGGAAGGGTTCACTTTGAAGCTCTTCTGTGACTACCTAGGCCAAACAAAAGAAGAGGTCCGCGTCATGATGGCAAAGGTCCGCAAGGAGTTGCAGGATCCCTCACTTCATGGGATCTTTGATCAGTGAGTTGCACTTTCCCTGAGTTGCACGATTTCAGACGTTACTAACACTTCTCAAGTCATGTAGTCTTCGCACAAAAGCCTGAGGCCAGCGACGAGGAGAATGGCGATGTGTAGTTTGACCACGTTGGCGTTGCAATTTAATCGGCGATAATGCGCTGCTTTCTGTCATGTTCTAGTGATTTATTCATCGCGAGGTTTTCGGGCGTATCTTTCAAAAGAGCCCAAAATTCCATTTAAACCACATTGATCTTGTGATATATCACTGGTACATCGGACGTCAGTAACCTCTCAGGGACCGTGTTTATATCGTTTGAGTTCAAGACAAATTAAAATTAATTGCAAAGTTGCTGTACACGGACAGAGAGTAATGTTCTGGTCATGGGCCTTCAGCATTCCACTTCCAGCTCTGCCATGAATCATGAGCAGGTGCACTCAAAAATGGAACATTGCTATTTATTGAGCAAAAGCCTTCAGGTACGGACCATTCAATTCCTCAAAGATAGCTTGACTCAATGAGATAGATTTAAGTTTGAAAATTTCTAACCCCGTGGCAATGAATTCCTGATGCGGTTGTAGTAACAGTCATATTCTTTAATAATCTTAAGCAAGTTTTCCGTGATCGTTACAACTAAAGTGGTGAATCTCTAGACTTACTATAGCGAAAATGGACCGAAGATTGAGCTTGAAACTTCATACTAAGTATCAAAGGCTTTTGCTCAAGGCCCTATTTCTGATTAACTGACATGATGCTCTGCGAGTTCCAACATAGTAGAGAAATGCAACCATCTAGTCAAGATTTAAACGCATGATTTGTCGAGTGACAGCGCGAATCACCCATGGCTATTAATGACGATTGTTCTGCATATCCAACGAAGTATTTTTTGCCCCCTCTAGAAGAGCGAAATGCTGATCTTCTGGCCCTTGTTTGTGTTGATTGGATCAAAACCTGCAATCATCCCATCAGCTATGAATGATGACCCTTCACCTATGCGAACTTTCAATGGATTGCCCAATAAAGAGGTAATCTCGGCTTGAACCACGACCCCGTATGACCAGGTCATGTCGACCTCGAAGCCACCACGAGCAATCCACCCTCTGAAGCTACCGCTAGATAAGCCTTGACCTGCAGGGGGGATGGCCGGTCCGAGGTGGATGACACCAGCATGGCTCTGTAGAAACATCTCCACGATGGCTGCCGTGAAGCCAGAATTGCCATCGATCTGAAAGTAGCTGCCGTTCCGGCTAAACAAGTTGTTGTGGACCCATCGGGATAGGAGTTCCATGGCGTATTTCAACGCATTCGTCGCATCGAAAAGACGTGCGTGAAGTAAGCTTGCCCAAGTCACCGCCCAGCTGTTTCCCCCTCCGCCGTTGTCCATCCGATGACGCAGCAGCTTGTACGCCATGTCTGCATATTCTGGTGTCGTGAGTGGCGTGACCCAGGTTCCCGGGTGGGTGCAGACAAGGGGTGAGAAGTGACGATGGCCCGGTTGGTTCTCCCGGTACTCACGGGAGTACTCGAGCAGTTGGCGGAAGGAACCCGCAACAGGAGGTTGGATCTTGTCTCGAAAGGAGCTGGCGCGATCAACTCCTTCACCAGAGCCAAGAGCTTCAGATATCTCGAGAAAGCCGGACATGACTTCCCACATGATTGCTCGATCGTTCATGGCCCCTGCATCGATCCCCGTAGTCTCTCCAGCCACGGTCATATTCTCTGGTATATAGTAAGAGTTCTCGGGGGAGCAGCTGGGATTCGTGATCCACCAGCCGTCTCGCTCCGTAGCCCAGCTATAGATGAAGTCCATTGCGCCCTTCAAGATCGGCAAGATGCGGTCACGCGCGTACGTCGTGTCTCCAGTAAATCTGAAATGTTCAATAGCTTCGAATGCGAGCCAGGCACCGCCAAGCGGGTAAGGTGCTGCAATGGTGATGGCATGGAACGGCGTGCAGTCGCCCGTAATGTCAGTGTTGTGATGACAGCACCACCCATCGGCTCCATACATGCCTTTTGCAACTTCGCTACCAGTTACAGCTAGCCGATCGAGGAAGTCAATAACCGGCTCCGCAATCTCTGGGAGATTCAGGGGCTGCGCAGGCCAGTAGTTCATCTCCAGGTTGACGTTGATGGTGAACTTGCTGTCCCAGGGCGGTCCAAAGTCCCTGTTCCAGATGCCTTGAAGGTTGGCAGGGAGAGATCCGGGACGCGATGATTGGATTAGGAGGTATTTACCAACATTGAATTGAAGCGCCACAAGTTCGGGGTCAGATGAAATGTTACTTCCTCGCTTCCAGTTCTCAAGTCGGGCAATTGTGTCTTTGTTGCCGATCTCTTGCGATGTGCCGAAGTCGATGGAGGTACGGTCGTAATATTGCTTGTAGTCTTCCACGGCTTCACGTTGAATTGCTTCGTAGCCAGCCTCCTGGGCTGTTTTCAGTCGGCCGTTGACTATAGTCTCCAACTGTGCCATTGCTTCGTCAGGGTGTCTGAAGGCCGTTTCGGCTGTGTAAATGATGAAGACGTCCGTGGCATTCCTGATGTGCAAAGCCGTTCCATTGCTGATGATATCGCCGGCTCCTGTCACCAGAGATTAGTAGCCGCTCAAAGCGTGTTCTTGATATTATCAAAGCTTACCGTCAGGAAGTAATACCTGAGCCTGAGACACAAAGCGGTAAGTGTCGTCTTCCTCCCCAGTCCCATGTAGTTTGAGAATTCTTCCGGCAGGATCCGCCGTCAACTCAGTGGTGTTTCTGTCTCTTGACAAAGAGACGTCGAGGCTGAGAGATCCGGAGCTGTTGCAAGACAGCCTGAAACCCAAAACATTCTTTGGGGCATTTCCAAACGCCTCCCTGGTATACTCTACTCCGTCGAAGACGTAGCTCAGAGACGAAAGTCCATTAGAAACATCCAGTGAATGTCTGTAGTCTGATGTGTCGTTCAGAGTGTGATTGAAGTCAAGTCTCAGTTGCCCCGCGGGCTGGTATCGTCGCATGTCATCGTATTCGGGGGTGAAGTTGGCAACCCAGTTCTGGTCAGCTTCTGTTAGGCGTCCATCAAGGATCTGCTGTCGAAGAGGCTCAAGTGCATCGAGGGCAGTTAGTGGTATTTTGTTCATCGGCCCTCCACTCCAGATGGATTCTTCATTGAGACGGATGAGCTCCTTGTCGGTGTAGCCATGAATCATGGCTCCTAGGTGACCATTACCAATGGGAAGAGCCTCATAGAAGTCTCGAAGGGCAGGTTGGCTGTACCATAGTATATGCGATGCTTCCGACGAGGCTCCAGATAGGCCAACCAAAGCCAGCAGGAAACAAGCAACTACTGGTGGAATCGAATTCATAATGCGACGCAGATGAGCGACAATATCGTGTCAACTAAAAGTTTAACACTGGAGGCACCCGGCAAGAGGCAGATGTGGCATATCGCATCAACAGCTTTTACTATATCATACATCCATAGAAGACATTTTCCCACTGAACAACCTCATCACAGCATCCTCGGGGTATCATTACAGCAGCCCATGCGTAATTATTTCGCCGCAATAGACCCCGCTGACCTGCCCGCTTCTTGGCAAGGAAGCGGCGCCTATCTCTTTCCTCTTTGAGTACGGAGTCCAACCTCCTCGGAACCATTATGACATTCACACTTTGGCTCTGTGATTGAATCACAACACCATTGTTGCCGGCGGGTCTGTCCAACCCGGGTAGACCACACATGTGTCAAATTCTGCGCAACAGCTTACTGTCCCTACGCAAAGACATGTGCACCACAGTCAGCAATCGACAGAAGTTTCAATAACATGTAGCCCTTTGCTTATACGGCCTTTAAAAGCGCTCCGAACCACTCGGTACGTACACTGCGATACTGGACAGAGCCGACCGAGGTGGTTTACTGCTTGTCTAGTACTGCAAAACATGAGTGTGATGAAAATTTCGTCAGCGTGGCTCTTCAAAAGCCATAAGAATGATAAAAAAAAAATCGTTCAAGCCTTTTATTACGGCTTACATGCCGCAAGAACTCCCGGTACTCTTCAGAACAGCTGCCATTTTTACTTTTTGGCCGATGGTAGCTGAACATGCGATCTCTTGCCATGAAACGTCTTTGGTCTCCGAGCGGACTGGAAGGATTTGTATGGATAGCAAAAACCTTTTGAGAAGGCTTTGCTACTGATTCTTGTGCTAAGCCATGGCCATCCAGCCTATAAGGGTTCAACCAGTCAAGGTGCCTCAACCAAATGGGCTTCAGTGACTTCACCATTCGGAGATACCTCAATCGTCACCCGTATGGTTGAACGTCGGCTCTTAGTCTTCGGTTGGCAATTCTCTTACCTGCAAGAATCAACCGCCTCCCATTTTCTCTCTACTGTGCTTTTCAGTTCTCCTACCTACAAACATCAGACAGCACCACCGATACCATCACTGACTTCTAATAAATATTGTATGCAGAATCAATGCTCAATTGCGACCTACCTTGGAAAGATCCGACTCACGAAAACAAAATGCATCAATTTATCAAAGAAAATGACGGAGATTGCTGGTAATCAAAAAGCCAAAATTCTACAGTCTCCTGTAGAGTTGGTGCTGATGATCACAGAGGAACTGCCGCTGCACGCGAGATTTCTTCTATCGAGAACGTGCATCGCTTTTCGGGTGTTGACTGCCAGAGACTATAACGAAGCAATAGCCCGGCTTAACTTTGAAAAGCGTTATGACTTTTGGTTCGGGGTTGCGTACGGCCTTCCCGACTACTGGCCATGCAAAGTGTGCTGCAGGCTCCATAGGCTGAACGTATCTGACTTGCCTCAGCACGGGTCAGTACCTTCATGTCAAAAGGGCGAAGTCCGAGAGTTTGATGGCCTGTATAAGCTGCGACTGACTCACGTGCTGCTTGCCCTGAAGCTCTCTCGGCGAGGGGATGGAAACCAGGAGTACCTCAGGAAGATGATGGCTCCTTTCACGTTGAAGAAGGGTGCGCTGATGAATCGGTCCCTGCACCGCTACCAAGCCACGCCAAAGGTTGTCAACGGCCGGTTCCTCCTGAAGACGGAGTGGATGTTCCAGCGCCACAATTACGAACGAGTCGTCCTCGACGTACTGGACGAGTTCTGCGCGGGAGGCGTCTGTTCTCATTTGTTTGTCAGCCCAGATTGGTCGTGGATGAAGCGGATTTGCCGCGGAAATCGGCTCAACTACAGCTACTTCTCGGACATTTCGTTCGAACGCAATATTCGCAAGGCTGAAAATGCGCGAAAGGAGACACGAGGCTACTGTCGGGACTGTCACACATACTATACGATTCGTATCGACAAAGACGCGGCTATTGTTTGTGCGTACTACGACCTGGGCGGAAGTGGCAATGTCAGAAGCTTGTGGGAAGTGCACTCTAAGGAATACCGGTGGGTGCGAAAATCTGGACCGCCAAGGGCTACCAAAGATTTGTTTGAGCTTTGAGAAAGGCTTTGGAATGGTAAAAGCGTCATCTGAGGGGTGGATGTGAGGTCATTTCTCTCGAATAAGTCCTCGAGTGGCCATAGAGGGTTTCTGAGAGTCATCCTGGCCCTCGATATTTCACTATCAGACTCATACGGCAGTCAAAAAGGTGCACCCACAGGCGGCAAACTGTGAAAGAAAAAGTAAGAAGGGAAGAAGGAAGAAGGCCGTGGGAGTTCTGGCTGTTATTTAGGCAGACTATCGTTGGGGATAGCATTCCATGCAGCGCTCAATGAGTTCCACCTTGTTTTCAACGTGTTGCGCTAGACGCCGGAACATCTCGAGTTAGTCAAACGTCATGAGTGACTTCGGTCCGGCGAAACCAAGAATAAATAGCTTTACAAGTGTTAATACGTATTGGAGTTTTTGTCTAGCGTAAATATGAGTTACAGATTGTGGGTAAGCTGAAGGAGTTTGAGTAAAATTCATACAAGTTCGCTAGCGTTATCGTCGGGCTAAACCCGTCAACAAGCACTGACTGTGAGTACTCATGGCAATGTAAGGAGATGACTGTGTCCAGTATTTCTCCCTTTGACGTACTCCGGAGGCAGTAATTTATTCCCCAAACATACGTTTCCAAAGACTAGAAAAGAACAACAGCCTAGCAAAGAAGGTTATGGCCAGACAAATTCTATCTTATTGCGCAGTCGCCAAGTTGAACGTGGCTTCAAGCGATTGGAGACTGGAACACTGGCAACGAGTCGTATTGCGGGAGTTATGTTCCCGTTTAAGAAGAGCCCCGAAAAATGTACAGCAGAGTTTAGGTGTTCGGGCGGTCTTCGGTGCAAGGAAACCCCCGATGCGGCGGCCTGCAACCGGCGGACAGCCCCGGAAGACCCACGCGCCCCGCACTGACGCTCGCTGAAAATACCCCGCATCCCGTCATCACCCGCGTCCACTTTCTTCAGCACCTTCACCAAGCTCTACTTAGCTCCCGCGGGACTTGCATATAACAGCTGCAACCTTATCTCAAAGCCGCATCATAGTTCACCTATTTCCCAAACTGAAGACTGCTCTCACCCAACAAGATGGCATCCGAAGGTCTCAAAATCGGCTTCGTGCCGGAGCACTTCTCCACGCCCCTCTACTTCGCCAAGGAGCACTTTGGTCTCAACGCCACCCTGGTCCCGTTCCCTTCCGGTACAGGCCACATGATCACCGCTCTCCGAGGAGGCGAGATTGACATCGGAATTGGTCTGACCGAGGGCTGGATTGCCGGCCTGGGCAAGGAGGATGCTCCCGGTGACGGAGGCTACCGCCTTGTTGGCACCTACGTCGACACGCCGCTCTGTAAGTCACCCCATCTCACACACATATATATGCATGCGATCACTGACACAACACTTAGGCTGGGCCATCTCGACTGGCGCCAAACGCCCCGAGATCACCTCCGTCGCCTCCCTTAAGGGCGGCAAGATCGGCGTCTCGCGCATCGGCTCCGGCAGCCAGATCATGGGCTTCGTGCTCGCGGACCAGCACGGCTGGCTGACGCCGGCCACGCCGCAGCCCTTCTCGGACACGGTGATCCTCAACAATTTTGAGAACCTGCGCAACGCCGTCAACTCGGGCGCCGCGGACTTCTTCATGTGGGAGCACTTCACATCCAAGCGGTACTACGACTCGGGCGAGATCCGCCGCGTCGGCGAGATCTACACGCCGTGGAGCAGCTGGAAGATTGTCGCGTCGACGGCGCTGGCGAAGGAGGGCGGGAAGCTGGACCCCCGGATCAAGGACCTGTTCGCGAAGCTCGACAAGGGCGTAAAGCACTTTAACGAGAACCAGGACGAGGCGGTCAAGTATATCAGCACGCATCTGGATTACTCTGAGGAGGATGCGAGGGAGTGGTTGAAGACGGTCAAGTTCACGGACGGCGTTGAGGGGGTTAAGCCGGAGGTGGTGAATAACTGCGTGGACATCTTGAGGAAGGCTGGTGTGTTGGTTGAGGGCAAGGGAAGACAGCCAGATGCTATGGTTGTGAGAGACTAGGAGCTGCAAGGCACACAATAAAGATCACCAGTCAAAGTTAAACGCGGATTCATCTCGACGGATCGTTGTGCCATTGTGGTTACAGCATGGCGGATTCTTTAAAAATTGTAATCGTCATGAAGAGCGAGCGTACTTTGGCTCAATTGAAATCCTGACTGATGATGCTAGGGTATCTACCACTTCCATCGTATGATTCTTCCACCATTATCATGCCCCTGAACTTTCCACGCGGATCCCCACTCAAGCCTTGTTCTTTCTTCTCCGGCCCTTGCCCTGCAACAACTCGCGTTTCTCCTGCTTGCGCGTCTCCTTGTCCTTCGTTCCGATGACGCCTTTCTCAGAGCCGCAGGGCCACTTCGCGAGCGCAGCAGCCTCGTCTTCTTCGCTCCACTCGCGGGGCAAGACGGCAAAGACGAGGTATGAAGTGTGCGTCTTGAGCTCGGGCTCCGCGCGGTGGATGACGCGGCCTTGGAGCCACGGCTTGACGTTGCTCGCCTCCTCGGGTGTGGCATTTCCGTTCGTGGTGTTCGCCGACGGGTCGACGTCCATCGCTGGCGAGTCTTCCGCCGAGTTGGGGTCCGCCGGGTTGTGGAATTCTCTCGTGCGCTTCTCGATCTCTCGCAACTTGCCCACTGCCTCGGTGACGTCGCGCGCTTGTGGGGGGATGCCTCGCTCGGGCTGGCCAAGGCCGGCGCGGTCTCGGATGACGTTGAATTTCTTGTTAGAGATTTCAATCATGTCGATGTCCACCCAGCCAAGGGTTCGCATGGTGGTCACCGTTCTCGTGACCTGCTCGATGCATGGGGAGAATGTGCAGATGTAGACGGACTTCTTGGGGTTTAACGGCGACACCCACTCAGCTGTGTCTGCCTCGCCCTCCTTCGTGGGCGCCGGTTTCCTCCGCGACAGGTGATGGAGTGCCTCCCAGGGCGCGGGCAAGTCAAGGAAGACGGCGTCGGCTTCGGGACTCTGTCCATCGACCAGGAATCCACCGTTGTACACGTCGCGATGTGTGAGTTGCACGATACCCTCCAAGCCGTGCTCGACAATCTCCTCCTGCATCTTCTCGTACCTATCCTTGTTGAACTCGAAGCTGTAAACCTTGCCCTTGCGCTGGGTCTCGTTCTCGGGGTAGCCGCTGTAGACGGCGCGAGCTGAGGCGTGCGAGAAGGAACCGCTTCCTGCGCCAGCTTCGATCAATCGACTGCCGGGACGGGCACGTATGCGCTGGAGGATGTAGCTGTAGTCGGGGGTGTAGACGACCTGCGTGCGGTGCGGCAGGCCCGCAGTCCAGAGCTCGGCGGTGGGTTGAAGGATGTGAACAAAGCCACTTGCTGCGGCGACGGCCTTCTTTACAGGCGCAGCGGAGTCTTCGTCGGCCGCATCGGCAGCAGGCGTCGATGCGCCATCGGTCTCGTCTTCCTTTCTCTTGCGCTTGCGACCGCGCGAGCCGGTGTCGACATTCGAAGCGCGGATCTGGGAGCCCCAGGGGACATCGATCAGGGTCGAATGGGGAAAGGAGCCGAATCGTGTGTTGAGGACTGCGCCCTCGGCGTAGCCATCGACGGCGCCGGTGGAGTCCTGAAGGATCAAGGGAACGAGGTTGTCGCGGGAAAGCTGGACGATGGCGATGGAATTGGCCGATGTCCGCGCGCCGGGCTCAAGAAATGGTGATGGCTTCGCCATTGTGACAGATAGGCGCCGCGAAGCTGGTTGGCTTTGGATGGCCCGGTCTTGGATTGCGGCGGTTGGGATGGGAAAAGCAGGCCGATGTTGGTGCAGGGAGACCGCACCAAAGAAAAACTTCACGCGAGGCTGATAAGCCCGATTGAAAAAAAAAAGAAAAAAAGAAAAATCAATTGAAGAATGTCAAGTGTGGCTTGACGCGGGGCAGATGTGGCTGATGGTGTTTCCAGCCAGTCAGACAGTGACTCACCGCCCGGGGTCCTGCAAGGCTGAGGATGGTGTCACACTCTTTTTTTCCAAATAGGCGACTTGGCTTTCTGACACCCCGCCCTGCGACCATCCCCTCCCTTTTCTTAGTGACTCAACCCCAGCCCTCCGCCCTCCCGCATCCCGCATCCCGCATCCCCGAACCACACCCTCGACTGCACCTCAGCTGGTGTCCCTTCACATGACCCTCCTTCTTCTTTAAACCCCCCTGTCCTGCGTTTAGTCCTGGATGAATCGCTTCCTTAGACTCACCAGACTTTCTTTTCGACTCTCCACTCAGATACCCAGATTTCCATTCTCCAGGTCCTGCGCAACCATCGCGACAATGGAGGCGTTGAAGTTGCACAACTCTCTGAGGCCCGGCCAGCCGGTGCCCTTCGTTCCAATCAAGCCAGGAAAGGTCTCCTGGTACGCTTGCGGTCCTACAGTTTACGACAAGAGCCATCTGGGTCATGCCCGCAACTATGTTTCCACCGATATTATCCGGCGCATCATGATGCACTACTTCGGTGCTGACGTGCAGTTCGTCATGAACATCACCGATGTGGACGACAAGGCAAGCTCTCTACATGCACTCATCCCTACTATTATACATGTTTACTGACAATTGCGCATGCAGATTATCATCAAGGCCCGCAGACAACGCCTGCTCGAGCTCGAGAAGCAAAAGAAGTACACGGAGGAGGAGCTCTACAACCTAGCTCTGACTGCCTTCCGTGCCTACGCGGAAAAGAGCTTGCCTCTCCTTGCCACATCCGACGGCCAACCCCTCGACGAGAACAACTACCTCGAGCGAAGAGATGGCGCATACGGCAAGGTTTTGGCGGGCGGCACGCTCACTGGGGAGGGCAAGCCTGGCGACGACGAGGCCAAGACGAAGATGCACATCAGCAACATGGATGCTGCGGCGTTCGCGATCAAAGACAGGAAGTTCTACCCGGGCATTGACGAAATCCTGCTGCCGTACCTTGACTCGCTGTACAAGGAAACAATCGACACCAGTGATCAGACCATCTTCACCGACCTGACTCAGAGCATGGAGAAGCTCTTCTTCGACGATATGGATGCGCTCAACTGCTTGCGCCCCGACGTTATCACGAGAGTCACCGAGTACGTGCCCCAGATTGCGGCCTTTGTCGAGCGCATTGCGGATAAGGGCTTCGCCTACGAGTCTGACGGTTCCGTCTACTTCGATATTACGGCATTCGAGAAGGCAGGCAACACCTACGCGAGGTTGCGCCCTGGAAACCGGAACGACAGGTCATTGCAGGAGGACGGAGAGGGAGCGCTGTCAAAGAACCTGGGCGAGAAGCGCAACGAGGGCGACTTTGCGCTCTGGAAGAAGTCGAAGAAGGGAGAGCCGTACTGGCCCAGCAGGTGGGGTCAGGGTCGTCCCGGCTGGCACATTGAGTGCTCCGTGATGGCCTCTGACATCCTCGGCGCGCAGATGGATATCCACTCTGGTGGTATCGATCTGGCCTTCCCCCACCACGACAACGAGTTGGCTCAGTCCGAGGCTTTCTACTGCGAGAAGGAGAAGGGCGAGCACACCTGGGTCAACAACTTCCTGCATATGGGCCACCTTTCCATCTCTGGTTCCAAGATGTCCAAGTCTTTGAAGAACTTCCAGACCATTCAAGACGCACTTGCGACAACGTACTCTGCCCGAGGAATGCGCATTGTGTTCCTCATGGGCAAGTGGAACGACGGTGTCGAAATTTCTCCCGACATGAGAGCGCAGGCATCAAGTTGGGAGGCTACCGTGAACGTGAGTGTCTTTCCCTCCTCAGCACCCAAATGATACTAATTATTGGCAGAACTTCTTCTCCAATGTCAAGGCGCTCGTTGCCGATGTCAACGCATCGACTGAGGGCGTCGAGTCCCTTTCCATTGCCGAGAAGCCTACCGACGGGTTGCTGGCCGAGCTCGAGAAGGCCAAGACCGAACTGCACACCGCCCTTACAAACTCTTTTGATACCCCCCAGGCGATGCGCGTCATCCAGGAATTGGTTAGCGAGGCAAACAAGGTCATTGTTGCCCAGGACGCCGAGGCGAAGCTGCCCGAGCTTGTAGCTATTGGCCAGTGGATCACCAAGATCCTGGGCATCTTTGGTCTGGACGAGAACGCCAAGGCGCCTTATGACGGCCTTGGATGGGCTCCTTCCGCCAAGAAGAACGTCGACCCCGACGCTGCGGTGCAGCCGTATGCCGCGGTCTGGAAGAAGGTCAAGGCGGACATCGAAGCGTTGAAGGTGTCGTCACACTCCGTTTCCAGCCTGCTCAGCCAGGACCCTGATGCCGAATTCGCATCCATTTCACAGAAGGGCGTTCGCGACCCCGAACAGCTCGCACTTCCATACCTGCGTGCTGTCTCAAGGTTGCGTGACGAGCTGCGCCGGATCGTATCGTCGGTCTCGCCCGACATCAAGAAGGCCATTCTCTCCCTGACGGATCGTATTCGTGACGAGGACCTGACCGTGCTTGGCGTCTCACTGGATGACAGGCCGGATGGCAAGTCGTCTCTGATCAAGTTCATCGACGCCAGCGAGTTGATTGCTGCCAGGAACGAGAAGCTCGCCAGGGAGGCCGAGAAGGCGCGGGCCAAGGAGGAGGCCAAGCGCGCGCGCGAGCAAGCGGAGAAGGAGAAGTGGGAGAAGGCCAAGCTCCCCCACACGGAGATGTTTAAGGCAGATGAGAAGTACTCGGAGTGGGACGCCGAGGGGCTTCCCACCAAGCTCAAGGACGGCAGTGACGTGCCCAAGAGCCAGCTGAAGAAGCTGCAAAAGGAATGGCAGAGGCAGAAGAAGAGCCACGAGGAGTGGCAGGCCAAGTTTGGCGGCTCAAAAGCATAGACGGGTTGGCGCTGTTACTGCGATCGTGTTGCATCTTTAGCCAGAGGGCGGTTGACGATACACCTGGGGGGACATGTTCAAAGCGGACGGGGCAGAAGAAATGCCTGTCGCAAAGTAGAGTTCGCGGGTAGGCGCACCATGAGATTATCACAGTCTTACACTTCTGTAGAAGGAAAAGAGGATGCATACCATTGACACGCCGTTATCCTGGTGTTGGAGCCATTGACCGTGGGCAAGGTGAGATGATTTGAGTGTGACCAAGCCACCGTGAGCCGGCGTGGATGAGCTGCGCTACCTGTGATGGTGGTGGTGGTGGTGGTGGTGGTGGTGGCTGTTGGAGTGTGTGAGTGTGAGTGGACACCAGGACCCCTGACCGTCTGGACCCTGCCAAGACGGGGGGCTTCCGATGATGCACGATCCCGCCCATCGCCAAGACAGACGATCAGCCTGACAGGTCTCGGCCACCACGCAGGGCGATCGGAATCTTGAATAGACCTCGTCGCTTGCTGTTCTGAGATGTGTCCTTTTGAAAGCTTCTCATCATGTCATGTGCTCCAGCTCATGGAGCAGTTTTCGCAAGATCAGCAGAGAGAGCGTTGAGTAAGAAGATAGGCTAGACAAGCGGTCAAAAGGAGATGCGGGGATTGAGAGAGGGAAGAGGGAGGGAACCTGCGCGCGGCATGGCTGAGCTTCTCTACTGCCGAAGATACATGCAAATTCCAATGCAAAGGGCCAAACCGTGGGAAGACGAAAAGGAGGCGGAAGGGGAGGACATGCCTCGGATGGAGCCGTCAAGGTTCGGTCCCCTCCTTCACTGGGGCGGTCTGGATTCCACGGTCCCCGAAGTCTGGAATCGCCGTCGTCGTGGTTAGGGGGTTTGGAAAGGCTAGAGAAAGGGCCGCGTTCCAATAGTACGGCATAATGAAGCACAAACACCACCCACCTCCCGAGAGACACACACAGGACGAGAGATGGGAGGGATCTAGCTACCCCTCACGATGACGCCACCCCCGGTTAGGTTCTTCTCTTGTTTTTCATCGCATCAAAGAAACTCGTCGGATGGTTTTTGAGACACCCGCTGCACGAGCCATCTTTGACACGTCATGTTGGCGAAGAGAATAACGGGTACGAAGGAGAAGGGGGATGGAGCTGGAGTTGGATGGAGCTGGAGCTTGGTCACCGCCGTCGTCTCAAATGCAGGGTATCGAACAAGCTTCTGTATCTCATCGAATGCCATCGATCGATTGGAGGGGGACCTGGGCTCTGCGGTCCAATTGACTGGCCCGAGTCTGTCTGGACGGCGCTTACTGGCCCCAGATCAGATGCTTGGGAAAAGGGTTTTTTTTTGTTTCTGCGTTACACGGCATGGAGCTTTGTTTGCCGATGTGCCGGATTGCCGCGTCCGCAACAAGCTTTCTTCGCAGCTCTTTGCGTGGGTCTTTTTTTCTTTGGTTCAGCCCGGCAGGGGGGCAGCAGGTTAGGCAGGGTCGCTGACGCATTGAAGATGCCGAATTCCCCGGGAAAGGCGGGGCTTCGTGCTGCTTTAGCTGCTGGCGGCTTAACCGGATGGCGACAAGCTTCGCTCCTCCCGAACATCTCAAATTCCTCCCAGAGCCAACTTTTGGTAGGTATTACCATCAGGCTTTTCAGCTGTGTTCGTCCAGAGAGGTACGTAAACAAGACTGTCTCAGCCAATCGCGCCGTTTCAACACTCTTGTTTTCGATCTGAAATGCGGGTGTGAGGGGCGTCATACCCATCGCATTGATGGTTTCGCTCGCTTGATTGCTTCGTTGCTTCTCCTCTGGCAGCTGAGTTTGATCTTCCCAGCTTGATGTCGGATTACTCTGCGAATCATGGGTACTCGTCTAAGGGGGACAAGTGTCAAGGTAAGGCGAGAAAGCCCACTCGAAAGCTCGGGTTCGTTCGTTCGTTCGTTCGTTCGTCCCTGTAATGCGGCCTCCGTCTCCTCTCCACATCGAGAGCTGCCGATATCCCGAGCGACCCCGCCAAATATCCAAGCTGAACGGGCTTTTTACGTCGGGCCAAGTTTGGGCAAGGGCGAGGCAAGCTGCACTTTTCGTCAGCCCGCAACGGAACTCGACGTCAGTAGGTATCAAGTAAAGCTCCAATCGGGCTAGACAAACCGCCGTGACAAGCAAGACAAGACACCGCCTCCTTTGACGTCGTCGCTCCCCGCAAGGGCTTAGTGGGCGGACGGCGTTTAGTTCAGGCCTCCCGTCTGTTTCTCCCCAGGGACGCGGGCCGGGCGTGGGATATGCCATTTTGCATGGACGACGGGGGAGCTAGACCAGACGGGGGGCGGGGGTTTCCGTGGACACATTGCACACTTGCGGTGACCTTTGAGATGGTGGAGAGCTAGCTACCTACCTTGTTGTCACCGTCGAGGAAGATCGGACCCTCCACCCCCTTGCTACGTATACATGTCATTGAGACGTGGGCAACACTGGGTAGGGTGGGATGTTGAGGATCAGGGGCTTTTGGGTTTAGGCTCTCTCTCTCGCGCTCTCGCTTTGCTCGAAATAGAGCACCCCATAGCTTTGTAGCTGGGACCCCTCCTCATACCCATGACGATCACATGAGAAGCTTGGGGGGATAAGAACCCCTCGAGCTGCCCCTCCTCTCAGTCTGTCGAAGGAAGCCACACTCCAACGCAACTCAATTGACTTCAACAATTTCACTCTATTCCCCCATACTCCAGTACCAACACTTCAACATATTCAAAATGTTCGGATTCGGCGAGGCCAAGGAACACCGCGATGCCGTCTACGGCGAGCACGAGGCGAAGCTCTCCCACGAGGTCGTCGCCGGCGGCGCTGCCTTTGAGGCCATGAAGCTGTTCGAGGACCGCCAGCGCAAGAACGGTATGCTTTCCTCATTCTCTACTCTCACCATGGGTGGTGATCAATATGCTGACGTCAGATGTGTGCACAGGCGAGCCCGTCAAGCACCAGTTCGCCAAGGAGATGCTCGCCGGCATTGCCGGCGCCGAGGTCGACAAGCTGTTCGAGACCAAGGGCCTCGACTACCTCGACCGCGAGAAGGCCAAGAGGCACGCTGAGAAGCAGGCCGAGCACCTGTACCAGGAGCAGTACGGTGACATGGACGAGTACAACCCGTGAGTTGAGCCACCAAGCATTAGAGATTGGAATGGTGAATACTGACTATGTCTGCCAGTGAGCGCCGTGGACGCCACCAACACATGGAGTACTAAGAAGCACGATATAACGGCCGGATGGACTATATAGTATGACGAAATGAAACTATTTGGAACACATACAAAGACAATCATTGTGATGAGTGCCCCGTTCAACTTGTCCTATTCACACAGCGTCACTTTGAAGCTATCTCCATACCCCACGACGAGCATGTGAGCACATCGATTAAAGCGACATTTCCAGCATTGTGGGGAGCTTTACGTTTGAGAATTACCTCTTCTAACCGGACTTTCACTCATGATGCCACCGTCAAACGATACAGGGATTCCAACCTGTCCACGCCAACACCAAAGATTGCAGCAATAGTCACCAGGTGCCGAACCTGCCATTGATCCAAGACGCGAAAGCATAGTTTGTTCAGTCTGCTCAGACAGGCAAATAGGTATCAAGAAGCTAAAAACACAGGTGTACAGTTACACACTCCAACGCGCTCAGTTATCCCACGGTTTCGACATTGACCCCGAGGCGGTAGCGATTCCACCATACGATCCCTTCCCTTCAGCCGCGTTGCCAGCAATAATCTCAAATAACCTCTCGCGCTCCTTCTGGAGCGCCTCCCTCGTCTCATCAAGCCTCCTCTCCCGCTCCCTGCCGTCCCTCATCAGCCTCTCGTGCCGGTTCCTCGTCTCATGCAAGAACCGGCTCAGCGCCTGCGTACACCTCTCCACCGACATCCTCGACTTCTTGATCTCGTCGTGGAACGCCATGTCCGTGAAGATGTTGTCAAACAACACATCCCCCATGAGGTTTCCGTGATTGATATTAACAGGCGGCAGATCCCCAATGTACGGTGTCATCCGCTGCGCCTGCATCACCAGCATCCTCGCCTCCTGCGTCGCCGACTCAGCACGCTGCAGCGCGCTCCGCTCCATCATATCCGACATCGTCCCGCCCCCAAACATATCCATCCGCGAATGGCTCAGCGCATCGTCTATGTTCCTTAACGCGTCCCCCATCCGCTTCATCGCGTCCAACAGCAACTTAATCGCATGCTGCTCCGCCTCCGCCTTGCTCCTCGTGTCCTGGTACGCCCGCATCGCCCGCGAGGCCTCCTGCTCCCTGGCGTCCTCCTCGGGGTACCCGCTCGTCGGGCCCGCGAAGATGGCCTCGTACAAGCTGTCCAGCTCCCGCTGCGCCTCCTCGTGCGTGCGCGCGGCCTCCTCCAGCGGCGCCCGCGCGCGCGTCGCCTCGTCGAGCTGCGTGCGCAGGTTCTTGTTGATCTCCTTCTCGCGGTGCTCCTCCTGCAGCACGTCAAAGTACTCGCGCTCCTCGCGCGCGGCCTTCTCGTCGAACTTGTCGCGCTTGCCGACGGCCTTGTGCACGAAGCGCCGCATCACGCTGTCGCGGTACTTTTCGTGGTCCTTGAGCTCCTTGCGCCGCCGCGTGTCGAGCTCCTTGACGTGCTTGTCCGAGGCCGCGAGCTGGTGCTCGAGGTCGGCGATGAGGCGGCGCTGCTGGGCCAGGTCCGGCACGGCGTGGTTGGTGGCGGAGAGGGTGGACAGGAGCTCGCGATTTTTGACGGCCGCTTGGCGGATTTTGGACTCGAGGTCGGCGGTGGACATCATGCCGGTGGCCATTCTGATGGAAGCGTGCTGGTCGATGAATTTGATGGCGGTGTTGTAGATTATGATGTCGTGATGTGATTGTGTGTCGTATTCAGTAGGGCAAATGAGGACGTTTGTGATTTTACGGTGGATGTATTAGATCTAGGACAGGGGTATCGTTAAATTTGACAAAGAAATCAACAAGGCAATTGAGGGTATCGTCAAGATGTGAAAAGAGCAGGTTTTGACTCGTCGTGATTATTCTGGTGAGATGCTAAACCCGAATGACTCTTCCATCGTGAAGAGGGGGGATGGCGTCCTTATGAGAACCACGAGGACCTGGGAAGACGACCGTCGCCCGTCGCCCAGCAATCCTTGGTGGCGCATATCCCAACTGGCGTGCCAAGATCAAATCAACGGCATGAAGGATTGGAGCAAAACATCAAGAGTGTAATAGCATGAGAACCATGGGAGCACAAGGTCAGACCATGACATCAGACCCCTCACAAACCACCACCCGCGCCAAGGGTCCGGCTGCCTCTGCGGCGCGGCACACGGAACACCACACCCAGATGCGGGGAGCCTACACCTTTTTTTCCACTGTAAGGCATGGACCGGACGCTGGACTTTCTCCCTGATTGACGGGGATCATCGATGCTTGTAGGGCTGCGCCACGGACCGAGACGGCGGGACAAGACACTTTAGGCGCTTACACTGTAGGCGCTGTGGACTGACTGAGCAGCAAATCATTGCCTGTTCGCCTTATTTCTGCTGCCTGTTTGTCCACTTTCTCACAGGCAGATGCGGATGATCTCCGTGCAATCTGCATCGCCGCGCAGGTTCATGAGTGGCGCGATACGGGGGGGACTGGACTGCCAAGGCTGAAGGATTCGCCCGGGTAAGCTGGCTACGGAAGCCTAGTTTCTTCGATATCGCGGATCATGATGAAAGGGCTTGTGGCTGGTGAGGCGATCGGGGCCGAGCAGGGATCTTCGTTCCTGACGATGAAGCAGACACGGCGTAGTGCCAGGGGTCGGGCCTGGGAGTGAGGGCATCGTGGCTTTTGCAGCTACATCGGATTTTTTTTCTCTTTTACTCTTTTAACCATCGAGGCAAAAGATGCCTTCGTAATTCTGTGAGTTACTGGGCTACGCAGAATATCCGATGAACAATAGCATTATGGATGGTAACACTGGCCAAGTGAGGCATTTCATTGTCTTTTTTCTTTCGCGCTAGAATCACAACCAACGCAACCATTTCTCGAGCCCAAAAATGCCCAATTTCATGCGCGCTTGAACGGTCAACACCACGGTAACCCACCGCGACCGCCTTATTTCACTCTCCTAACGACCTCAGACAATCAAAGTGGACGGCAGCGCTTCAGGTCAGCCTCGTTGGCCCGCCAATAGTGCAAACGTCGCCGCCACGTGGGCGAATGACAGCTGGCGCTGGCGATGCCAGCGAGGCTCACGATATCCACCATCCCTGACGTCTCACAAGGGTCAACCTCGTTGACTTCATCATGCCATATGCGCCAATCATGAATGCTGGCCCTGCCCAACACACCATGATAACGAAACAATGGCAACAAGAGAAATTGGGTCATTGGACGTCTTAAATTGAGGCCATCGCCGGAGGGGGGGATTGTTCTGGCGTTGCCAAGAGTCATGCGAAAAACCACTCGCGCCGTCGCCGGCTTACGATACCTTTAATTCCTGTCTACTAATGCTAACCCAACCCTGCCTGCTGCCATTCCCTCGTCTATAATAAAAACGCCAATTACCTACTAATACAGTGACCTGAAGAGCCAGAACAAGACTTTTTCACCGCCCTTCTTCCGCCTCGGCGTCGTAGTTGCGCCCACTCACGTCCTCATCATGGCTCTCCAGCTGAATCGGCCCCTTCTTCCTCGGCTCAGTGACGAGTGACAACGCAGCCCACGTCAGACCAGCAAGCAGCGAGACATAGAACCACGGCAACCCCCTCCAGGCCCCCTTCTTCTCCAGCCCGACGGTGAACGTCCACGCCAGGGCCGGGCCGCCGAGCGGGGAGCCCAGCGTGTCGACCATGCTGATGAGCGCGTACAGCCGCGACGTGTGCTCCTGGTCGACGAACTCTGTAATCATCGCGCGCACCAGCGGCCAGCTCGCCGAGCCGAAGGTCGTGACCGACAGGCCCGCCAGGAACACCACAATCTCCCAGCTGCAGCCCTCGATGAAGCCGCCGAGCGCGATCATCAGGTAGGAGCCCTTGGCGAGCAGCGCGTCCTTGCCGAAGCCCGAGCAGCGGAAGCGGCCGCGCGGGTTCGTCAGCACCTTGGACAGCCA
Organism: Colletotrichum sp. SAR11_59; assembly: GCA_025328345.1. NCBI lineage: Eukaryota > Fungi > Ascomycota > Sordariomycetes > Glomerellales > Glomerellaceae > Colletotrichum > Colletotrichum sp. SAR11_59. Next base: position 328,474 of record JAKMXC010000001.1, on the reverse strand, counting down.
GGGGAGGATGAAGAGGATGCCGAGGTGGAGGAAGCTGAGCGGCGACAGCAGGAAGGACGTCTGCGCGAGCGTCCAGCCGAAGTGCTTGCTGACGTACTGCGAGAGCGTGCTGGAGTGCGAGGCGTGCAGCGCGCTGGCGAGCAGGGAGGGCACGAGGCAGAGGAGGATGTTGCGGTTGCGGAGGATGCTCATGGACTGCTGCAGCTCGCGCAGGCCGTTGGCGAAGGAGTCGCGGACGGCGTGGGCGAGGGGAACCTGGGGTTTGGGGGGGCTGTCGGTCTTGACGCGGAGGGTCTCGGGGAGGAGGGCGCAGATGAGGAAGATGGGCGGGGTGAAGAGGAAGACGAGCTTGATGGGCAGCCAGGGGCCGTACTGCTCCATGAGGTAGCCGGCGGTGACGGGGCCGATGAGGCCGCCGAGGACGGCGCCGACGGAGAGGTAGACGAAGTTGGAGGCGCGGTCCTTCTCGGTGCTGATGTCGGCGGCGATGGCGTACACGTTGTTGAACATGACGACGATGCCGCCGCCGATGACGCCGAAGATCATGCCGACGAAGAGGAAGTAGATGTTGGCCTCTGGGAAGAAGGAGAGCATCAGGGGCGCCCAGCTGAAGGTGAGGACGGTGCCGAAGTAGGCGAGCAGGAGCACTGCTTTGCGTCCGATTCTGGAAATCATGTTGGCATGCTTGTGATCTTCGTACATGGGGGGTGCAACAACTCACCTGTCAGAAAGGATACCATAGGGAAAGGCGACAAGCATGTTGATAACAGCGCCAAGCAGCGACTGCCACCCAAACAGCCACGCCATGTCCTTCTGCACCGGGTCCACCTTGCACTTCATCTCGGGGATCGTCTCCGAGTGCGGCAGCCGGTAGTGCTTGTGGCAGATGTCGTCCTCGATGAGCCGCAGCATCGGGATCATGAGCAGCGTCCCGCTCGTCGTGATGGAGAACTTGAGCAGCGCCAGCATGAGGATGACGGCGCGCGGCGAGCGCACCTGGAACCGCAGCAGCGCGTCGTTGATGCGCACCCCAACGGCCCAGAGCGCGCTCCCCACGGCGCTGCTACCGTTGCCGCCGCCGGCCCAGCCGCCGAGCCCCGGGGGCGACCTGCTCCATTTCGACCGCGTTTGGTCAAAGGCCCGGACCGGCGCGGCGTCGGCGGGCAGGCCTTCTAGGTCGGCGAACTCGGCACCCATGAGGTGTACGGCCTCCACTTCGTCTGACAAACGTGGCATTCTCACTTTTTGCGAAAGGCCGGGTTGCTGGAGTAGCAAACCCTGAGCCACTGGGATTAGAATAAGAATATAGAAGAAAGGGGAAAGGGAAAGTGATGATCTTGAGCGTACAAAGGAAAAATGTCAAAGGGAGCGGATGGAAGGAAAGGGGGAACGAGTGCAAGCTGACGACGCATCTGGAGATTCAAATTCCATCGCCAAGCTCTCTCTCCAGTTTCAGCTGCGCCCGCGGCGCGCGGGTACCAGCTTAGGCCCCGAAGCTTGCCGGAGCAGGCCTCGCAGGGCGATCTGGGTCATCTCCAGGATGTTGGTCGGCGACCCCTGAGTCGCGATATGAAGATACTTTTACCTTAGTGTGCTCTCCGCCCAAATCGCCCGTACTGTGCCAACATGCAATCCCACAAACCAATCTGCAAGCTCCGCTGATCCCCCAAATTCACGCGTATTCGCCTAAGCAATGACAGCTTATTTTGGCACTGGTCAGCTCCCTAGCAGGGGCCTACCGTGCTGCCGGGCTCGCTGAACGCGCCGGACCGACACTTTTAAGCAGCCGGTCCGCAGCGGAGGTTAAAGCTTGCTGTTACATTCTCTCCGGTGCACTTTGGTAGCTCTCACGGTGCTCTATGAAGCTTCCGTGGAAGTGATGCGGTATTTTGTAGGCATGAGGCTGGTTGATTTTCATCTGCCCAAAATCTAGTGTTATGACAGAGCGCATGGAAACGGAAAGGATGCTATTGAGATGAGGTGTCTGGGCAGTGTCCACCACACCGGGAGATCTACACCATTTGCTTTCATAATTGAAGCTCAGCGTGACTGACGACGATACGTCGCGCTGAGCTTGTAGCGGGGAATCGAGCGCGCGAGAACAGATAAGTAACCAATTATTGATTAGGCGTGCGGCGATAAATATGCCAGTGTGAGATTTACGGTTACAGTAGGCAGTGATTTCTGCAAGTCCATGTAGGGAACGCATTGAAATTGTCCAGGTGCCAGCCAAAAACCTGCCAAATTAGAGAGTAAAAAAAAAAAAAAGAAGAAAAAAAGACCCCCCTTATGAGTATTCTTACGGATTCTCAACCACAGGAAAACACATCGGTACTATCACCAAGTGATGTAAAATATTCTGATAATGCTTTTAATATTCTAATTTTAGACCAATCTCTTTTATCATTGCCCTAGCTGAACAAATACGCTCAGATCAACCGTCCGCCTTTGACGTGTATTGATATCCAGTCAACCCATGAAATTCGATGGGTGTTTCATTCGTCAAAAATCTCCCGGATTGACCGTGACGAAGATCCTCTCCCAGGTATTTTCCCCAGAAATCCCGTGATTGATGCCCAGTCATCATGCGTCTCAGTTCCATAGTCGTACCAAGCACGGATGATCATCGTGTACTTGTCCGGGCACAAGATTGAGTACTCTGTCCTGTCGGAACAGTTCGCACACTTTTCTTTGAACTCTTTACCAATATTACAAACCGCGTACCAGAAGCTCTTGTCGAAGGGTGTCTGGGGATATAAACGATATTTCTGCGCGAGATACCACTCTCTCAAAGAGCTGAACATGAAAGCTACGATCATGTGATAACAAACTAGCGCCGCCCGTCTGATTTGCCCATGTACGTCTTCAAAGTGGCACTCGCCGCCACTTGTGAATATCCATTCTTTTCTTAAAAGATACCCGCCAGAGATGATCTTTGGTATGGCCGCGTAGTACTGAAGGTGGTCACGATCGTCGGGTAGACGGTTCCGGGTGAATGGGGTCATGAGCTTCTCGAGGTACCCCTGGTGGATGTTCCCGAGCCGAGATAACTTCAAAGCTGTTTGGACGTGTTGAGGACGCACTTTATACGGATCAAGACTTATGGCTGACCACCGGCAATGCGGCCTTAACACACAGGGAGGCACAACATTGCATGTATGTGGCACGTCCGCGTGGTCGATTGGATGCATTCTAGGGCAATTTTGGCACACTGAATGGTTGGGCGAGTCGAACGCAAGCTTGGCCCAGAATACGGTCTTTTCTACGAAAAGAAGGTGGCGAAGGAATGGTTTCCAGTCCCTGTGTGCGAGGGCTCGAAAGCGGGCGCAGGTCCTCGAGAGAATCACCACAGTGATAATGTCGAGGTAGTCGATGATGATCAGAAGAAGCTCTGGGGGTAGTCGAAGGAGATGCGCTGGTGCGACTGTCTTAAAAGAACGAGTGTCGCTGAGATCGAACCCGCGGGGGGCTGTCGTGTTGTCGATATTTGCCATGATGGGCGTGGACTTTGGTTTTTGTTTGGTAACTTGTCAACCTGCTTCGACTAGGACTCGTGGAGAAAATGGAATCTAGCACACATATAAAGCAATCTCTGTGATCAATCTCCGATTGCCGAATAGAGTTTATCAAATTTACATATTCGCAGGCCTAAAATTGGGAGCCTTTGTGTAGAATAGCACCAACCTTGAGAACCGACAGGCTATCCACCTGTGCATTTTTTGGCTAGGTCATGTGGCGCAAACTTTGATTTGTACGCTCCGGGTTGGACAGACCCACAGGCAATCGTTTTGGCTGTGAGCATCGCGGCCGAGCAGAACCTAGAATGGTTGGCATTGGGATTCAAGTTGACGAATTCGAGATTCATGATAAGATTTGACAGAATCAGTGAACTAGGCAGGCAAGTACCCTCCTTTTCATCAGCACCACAATCTCTGGGTGATGGGTTTTCTGTACTTACTTGGTATTCTATTGGCGAAACCAGAAGCATAACCTACCTGAGTTTCGTCACTGTATTTTACTGTTCGACAAAGTGCGACAACAGTCCTCAAAGCGTCAAAGTCTCTTACGAACACTCAAACTATAGTGTGAAGGGGTCAAGTAAGCTTCTTTTGCAACAAATCATTATTATTAACACTACTAGTATCAAACTTCTAATAAGGTAGTGTGCAGCCAGAAGACAACTATCTTATTTATTATAAAGTCTCCTAATGGAGGGGAAAGCCGGCCTGCCGTACCAATCCCTATGTAGAAAATACCGATCACCCTCGAATCCATAATCGTACCAAGATCTGATAATTACGGTGTACCAATTTGGACACCATATCGCGTACTCCACCTTGCATTTGTAGCATCTGTTACTGAAGCCATGCCCGATACGACTGATAGCAAACCGGAAGTCGGCCTCAAATTCGGGCTCCCGTAATTTGTTTGGTCTTTCCCAGTCGAGATAATGTCTCTCATTCAAACTGTGCGCAATGCCCAAGTGTGGGCAGACGAGCGGAACTCCCTCCAGTTGCTTGTTGATGGCAAATATTTCCTTGTTCCAGGAATACTCGCAACCGCGGCTATCGAAGATGCTCTGGAATTTCCATTGCTTCTGCAAAAGGAAACTTCCATCGACAATCTTTGGCACGGCGCGGTAGTGCATGAGACAGTTGCCCTTGAGGGCGCGGTGATATATGCTGTACGGCGCCATGATCTTCTTGAGGTATCCTTGGTTGATGTTACCGAGCCGAGAAAGCTTCAGGGCCATTTGCGCATGCTCCGAGCGCATCTGGTATGGATCGAGTGAACTACCGCCAGCCCCACGACCGTTTCTTTGGCAAGGTGGTGTCCATTTTTTATATGGCAAATACCTTTGGTTGATGGGTTCTACTTTGTGACATGAGGGGCAGAACCAGTGGTTTGGCATATCGTGGACGATTCTTAACGAGAAATAATCCTTCTCGTAGTCCCACCATCCTCGAAATATGGGTGCCCAATCCGTATCGAGAACGATCCGGAACGGGGCGCAAGTTCTTGACAGAATCGCCTTGTCGAAGACTCCGAGGTGTTCAATTATTTGCAGCATAAGCTCCACAGGTAGTTGTAACATAGCTGAGTTAACGTTGCTTGTTCTGCTTGTTGTTTTGTGGCGAGCTTGACGCAGGCCTATGTTGGTCTCGGCGTCCGCCATTGTTGATTGGGATAAAGATTGTTCGAAACGAGATTTAATCAAATTGCACGGTCGTGAGAAAAGGGAGAAGAACTGAAGTCCTAGAGCAGCGTTGGGGTTCGTTTTCTTTCTTCGACTACCTAGGATGAAAGAGATAACCTCTGTGGGCCATAGGTCTGTCTCCGATTTCATCATTCTGATTCTTTCCTGATAACAAAGTTTAGAAATCTGGCGGACATTTGTGCTCTTTGGGTCTGCGCGTGTATTCTGTGAACTTTCACCTGTGGCGGAGACATACACGGGGACCAGGATGGATCACGTAGAAACCTCTATAGCTATGCTATGGAGGATATAAAGGGCTGCCAGCTGCCTTTTGGAGTTTTCCTATGCCATGACAACTAATCATTCCGTTACTTCAACACCAAGATGTGCCTGTCATCCTCACTGAGCTACATCACAAACCTTTCCAACCGCCTTAGGGGCGGTTCCTACCCCACTGTCACCGCCCAGAAGCATGATGCTGAAGTCGGCATGTCTCTTAGCGGAAGACGTAGCCCTCATACGGCAGGCTTGGCTCATTCCGAACCGCAAATTTCAAAGGATTCTAGGCAGCTATCAGAAACCAGGGTAACAAGAGACGATCTACCCCGCGAGTTAGCCACGCAGATTCTTGAGTATGTGGTAGCCCAGAAGGATGACTACCCGTTGGCTCCTCTTGCGGCAGTCTGCAAACTATGGAACCAGATACTAGAGCCTCATCTGTTTGCCGAGGGGACCTTTCGTCTGACGAACGCCAGCATTCTGTCCGGCGACATCACCCCTGACACCCTGGCCAACACCATTCGAGGCTCGCGATTACCGTGTTTGAAAAAGCTACGCCTTGTGATAGACGTGGATCTATCGAGCTTCACGACTATTGTCGACTACCCACGGCGTCGAATGAGACTGGGGGCTGACTTCGCCGATGTGATGGACGGTTTCTTCGACACAATGGCCGGTTGGAAGCGCGACGCATCGTTCGACTTGGATATCCACGAGGAGCAGTCATGCGGCCACATCTCAATCATCTGGGAAGCAAACTCGCTCAGGGAACCCTACGGACAGTTCACTGCGTCCGTTCTATCCGGCATCTGGAATTCAACTGCGACAGATGTCGGTGTTGTTCCTATAGGGGGCTCTTGTCGTGTCTATGCTCGGCCATGAAAGGATCAGATCATTTGAAAGAGATATCGTACGGGTACCAAGAGCGGGTTCGTCGCAACCGCTCGGTAGAATACGAGCGCTGGGACTTCCTGCCGCCTGCCGTGGAATCACTCACCGTTCGTGACATGGACGAGCAAGGATACTGGCGTCGTCCGTCGACAGTTTTCAGAACATCCATTTTCAGCGCCAGGCATCAACTCAGGACCTTTCGTTGCTCCAACTCTATAGACGCAAGTCTTCTCCAGGGTCCACGATTGGTCTTATTAAGATGGCCATTTCTTCAACATCTGTCGATGACCTTCTTTGGTCTAGGACTAGGCGTGGAAGATGATGCTGACATGATGATGACGATGGCCAAAGTCGCTCGAGGAATGCCCGAGATGAAGCTATTTGAACTCTGGTTTACAGGACGAGATATCAGAGCACGAGATGCGGGCCACTTTTGCTACACCGTCGACGACAAGAAAGCTCATGCTGTATGGAGTATAAATCGGGAGTTTAGGCTCTCTGACATTCTCAAGAGCGAATGGGATATCACAGCCGGACACCACACATCGCGAGGTCTCACAACGGAGGTCCGTAGGACAAACCTTGCCCCTGGCGATATGATACAAGCTCTGCCACCGGCTCAAGAGGAGGCAGCTTTCTTCAGAGAACGTTCTTACAGTGCAGATCCCTATCAGAAGCAAGAGTTCGAAATATCATACAAGCATCAATTTAAGTACAAACAAGAGTATGAATGTTAGTATAGGTACTAATAATACCTTTTAACTAGTTAATATAAGGGGTTATAATATATAAGTGAAAATACATTATATATTAAAGTTATAGATATAATAATAAAAGTAGTAATATAATATTAAGAGCTAGAGAGATCTCTACTCTCTTATTAATTAAATTCTATTATATCTATACTAAGTAATAAGTATAATATTATTCTAATACTAATAATTTTTTCTTTTTACTATATACTATATACTATATAAAACGTTTAAAAACGCTATATATACTATAATAATATAATTACTATATTTTTTATATAAAGTATATAATTTACTATATTCCTTTTCTATTTTATATACTACTAGCTAATATATAATATAATAACTAAGTTTCTAATATTAGGTTTCTGTTTCTAATATTATCTCTTTTTTATATATTACTTTTAATTAATTTATTCCTCTATATATATATATACTTTATTAATATTAATAAAGCCTTTTAATACCTTATTTAAAGTACTTTTTATAAAAGTATTAGTAAAGTTATTATTACTATTAATTTAATATATTTCTTCTATTTTTTATTATTTATATAACTTTTAGATTATTATAATATTAATTATTAAGTATTTCTCTTTTATAGTATTAAGTTTAATAAAGTACTTATAAAATAAGTAGGAGTTTATATAGATAATAGTTAGAATTACTAGTTAATTAAGTTTATTAGTAATAATCTTAAAAGTTATAGTTATAATATATACTATATTAATACTTACTATTATAGTATATACTTTAGAAATTAATATACTTTTTATAATATATTTATTTTTAGTTAAACTATAGTAAACTATATTCTTAGTTATTTTAAATATATTATTAACTTACTTCTTATTAATAAAGATAATTATAAAACTTAGTTAAGAGGTTATATTTTTATTATTAATAAAGAATCTATTAATAAATATAAATAACTTAGCTTCTAATAAGTTAAGAGGGATATATTAAAGTCCTTAGTTAGTATTTATTATCTACTATATAATATATTTATTTAATACTTTAAAATTATCTACTATTAGGTTTTAATATTAAGCTATAGTAAAGAGATTAAAATATACTTTTAGTTAGTAGATTAATATAATATATACTCTATAGGTATATTATTTAATATATTACTTTTTTATTTTATTTTATAATACCTTTATATTAATAAAATAGAGCTTCTATACTTACCCCTTCTAGTATAAGTAGATATTTCCTTACTTAAGAGATATAATACTTCTATTAAATATAATAAAATGTTTTTCTATTAAGTATTCCTTTAGTTTTACTATAAGTTTTATTTACTAGAGCTTTTTTTCTTTTTTTATATTAAATATAAAGTTAATAATACTAAAGGTATTATCTACTTATACACTAATAATACTAACTAGTAGGTTTTTATTTAAAGAGATTATTAAGTATAAGTTATATATAGAGGTTCTTATTAAGAGCTTTATAAAGTTATACTTACTATATATCTCTTACTAGTATATTCTTAACTTAGCTAGTCTATATAGTAGCTTAATAATCTTTATAATAATATCTTCTAAATATTTATAGTAGATTTATATAAGTAGTTAAATAAAAATAAATCTAAAGAAAGTTTTAAATACTTAGATATACGCCTAAGTAATATCTCTTAACTATACTATAAGATAAAAGAATAATATAAGTATAGATATAAGGATAAAGAGGAGTCTCTAACTAATATATTATATTATTAAACTTTATATTAAGATAAATCTCTTTTTATTATTATTACAGTTTTATATTATAAATTATACTTTTTTATATAGTTTTTTATTTTTTTCTTTAACTTTATATATAATATATATATTAAATAACTATATACTTCTATATATATATAGGTTATACTTAATAAAGTAAAAGATATTTTTCTTAATAAAGTTATTAATTTCTATTATAGAAGCTTATTTAAATAGTTTATTAAGTATCTTAATAATATTATCTTTATATAGTTAAATCGCTTATATTAAAGTTACTATCTCTTTAACTATTATAAACTAAGTAGTTATAAACTTATTAAGAGTTTCTTCTTATAAATCTAAGCTTATTTCTTATAAGAAAATATATATCTAGAAAGCTATTAATAATATATAGTAAAGAAGCTATCTATATTTATATTTTATTAATATTTCTTTTTATAGAAAGTTAAAGTTAATAATAATATAGTTTTCTATTAGTTTTTCTTAGTTTATTAATACTTTTATTACTAGAAGTAGTTTTATTTTTAATTAAGTTATTTATAAAGGTCTTTAAGTCTTTATAGAATAGTTTAATATATATTAATTAGAAAATAGATATTTTAGTATTTATATTAATAATATATTCTTCTCTCTTAGAAGTTATAAGTTAATATAAGTTTTATTAGCTTTTCTTTTTATAATAAATAAAAATATTTAAGTTTACTATAAAGTCTATAGTTTTTAATATATCTAAACTATTATATATATTAAATATAATAATAACTTATTTATTAGCTTTAATTCTCTAGACTTCTTCTATAGCTTTATAGATTATTCTAGCTCTCTCTATAATAATTAAAATTAATAGGAATTTTTTAACTATTCTTAAATATATACTAAAAATAAAGAGAGTTAGTATAAAGCTATTTAGTCTTACTATATTATTAATAGCTTTTACTACTATTTATAAGATATTTATATAGTTTATTAATAAGTAGTTTTTTTAAATAACTTAATATACTTTTTAGAGAAGTATATACTATTTTTTAGTTTTATTTATATTATTATATACTTCTATAGGAATAGCTTTAACTATAATTCTTATTATATCTATATTTATCTTAAACCTATTAGAAGTATAGTTTATTTTAATATCTATAATAATATAGTTTAGAGGTTTAATATAAATATTAATCTAATATTATTATAATATATTCTAAATAACTTTAGATTTCTAATTTAGTAAGAACTATATTATATTAAATATTATTACTTTATTAATAATATATAGTATAAAGTCTCTATTTAGCTAAACTATATTAATAATAATTATATAGTTAAAGTTAATATTATCTTTAAAGCTTAGCTTAAATCTAAATAAGTTTATATTATTCTTCTAGTAGTATTTATAGTAAATTTCTTTTTTAATAATCTTTTATTTAACTTTATACTTTAACTTATTAAGAAGGTTTTAAAGGTATTTTACTATTAAGTAGCTAAATGTCTTATATAAATATTAAACTTCTTATTTAGTAAGCTAGCTATCTATAAATATCTCTTCTTAGTTAAGAAGTATCTATAAATACTTCTATCTATTCATAATAAATATACTAATATTACCTCTTATAATTAAGTTAATAAAGAGGTTATATAGTATATTTATTTTCTTTATATTTTATATATAAGATAAGAAAAATATATTTATAGATAAAATATAAAATATAATACTTCTTAATAATATTAATATAATAGCTATACTTAGAGAGTTAATTTTCTTTTTAAAACTAAACTATACTTTAGTTTTATTAGTTTTAGATTTATTAAGTTTAATAGAGTATTATCTTTAGAGAACTTTAAATTATATCTTATTACTTATTAAGTATTTTAAAGTACTTATATTAAATATAATCCTAAAGAACTCTTTAGTTAAGTAAATAATACTAAATAAAAAAGTTTATAATATCTTAGCTTTAATTTTAATACTTTTAAAGTTTACTTTACGTTTATTATACTAAAATACTTTACTAATAGATATATATCTATTTTATATTAAACTAAATTAGTTATAATATAGTAGTTATAAAGTTTATATCTATAATACTTAGTATATTTAATATATTTTTATTACTTTTAAAGTTATCTTTATTATTACTAAAGCTAAGTCTTTAGTAGTAATAGTTAATATTAGTTTCTTTAGTTAATATAGTTCCCTTAAAGCTATTATTAAGTTTTTTAAAGTCTATAAAGAAGTATATATAAGTCTTATAAACTCCTTTTTACTATTAGTTTTTATATTACTTAAACACTTTCTTCTAATCTTCTTTTATATACTTAGTTAACTAGTATTTTTTTTAAAAATAGACTTAATATTTCTTTTAAAAGTATTATTTATAATATACCTAAAGTTTATATTTAAAAGTTCTTTATAAGTTTAATGTATTACTATAGTATCTTTTTTTACTTCTTTTATAATACTTTCTCTTAGTAAAGTAAGTATTAATAGGGAACTATACTTTTCTTCTTAATTTAAGTTTTATAGTAATAGCTAATTTAAAAGAACTTTAGAGGCTTTTATAAGTATTTATTAGTATATTAAAAATAGTTTTATATTCCCTTATACTTTAATATATATTAATTAAATTAAGCGTTATAATAGTATTAAACTAAAGGTCTACTAATAGGGTTATTTATACTATATTAAGCTTTATTATTAACTTTTTAAAGTATTTAAAAGTATTCTTATTATTATTTTCCTAAATAATCTTTACTAATATAATATTCTACTATTCTATAATATAAACTTAAATAGTCTCTAAAGTTTTAAAATATCTTTTAAAGTATACTACTTTTTTATTAAAACTTATTAACTTATTATTAAGCTTTATATAGTAATATATATTTATAATACTTTTAAGTATTAAGTAAAATATATTATTAACTTACTTCTTATTAATACTTATTAAAATATATATCTTTTAGAAGATATTAATCTTATTATCTAATAATTCATATTTCTTACTACTATACTATTTTATTTTTAAAAAGATCATAATAAGATCTACTATTTATCTTCATATAAAGTTTTATAGTAATTATTATTAAAATAAAGTAAGAGGTATAAATACCTCTATTTTAAGCTAAAATAGTAGTAATAATTATATTTAGCTAAGTTTTATATCTTCTAATTCTTCAAATATATTTTACTTATTACTAATTTTTAGTAGTAGCTTTTAAAATATAAAGAAGTATAATAACTTAGTATTTTTTATAGTTATTAACCTTATAGAAAAGGTGTTTATTTATAACTTTAGAAGCTTTTAAAATACTTTATAATATTATTATTCTCTTTTATTAAATCTTTTTTTAGTTTTAAATCTTTTTAGAGTTTTTTTTTTAAATTCTAAGTAGTTATTTATTTCTTTTTATAGTTATAAGATTATCTAAAGTAAGAATAATTTAATATATATAATTTAAACTAGTTCTTTTATAATATTAGTAAACTTTTTTATAGTAAAATATATACTTCTTTATTATAAAAAGTTATAAAGTTTAATATATAATTACTTCTTTACTATAATAAAAGTTTATTCTATCTATCTTTTAAAATCTAATATAAATTATAACTATAAATCTTTATTAAAGAGATCTTTATTAATATATTTATTTAAATAGTAATTAATCTATCTATTAGTTATCTTTATAGTAGTATTATTAAGATCTCCCTCTAGTAGTCTTCTTTATAGTAATATATTTATTTAGATAGTAAAAGACTTTATTATTCTATTCTTTACTATTAGGATTAATATTATTAATAAATTAGTTTATTTTAAAGATAATATATTTTAAAGTTTATTTTCTAAAGTATTTAGAACTTAGGTTTCTATTTTTATAGTTTTAAGTATAACTTAAATAAGTATAGTATTACTTAGTAATTCTATTATTACTATATTTAAGTTTACTATTATATTAACTTTAATCTTATTAACTTAGCGTTTAAACTAACTATATTTAGTTATATAATATTTCTTAAAAACTAAAACTACTAAGGTATATATATCTATTAACTAATTTACTATTAGGTACTTTATACTATTTAATTAAAGCTTTTATTTAGTAAGGTTTTAAATCTAGTTATAAAGTAGAGGTATAATCTATTAGTAATTATTCAATAAGCTAATAAAGCTAGTTCTAGTTATATTCTAATAAATCTAGCTTTTATTATATTTTTATATATTTATTTTAGTTAGTATATATATATATTCTTAGTATATTAATATATCTATTTACTATTAATTATAAGTTAACTTCTAATAGTCTCTTCTCTTAATATATTTAGTAGGTATTTATTAATAATAGTAGTAAGTAGTTCTTATATATATATTTCTTTATAATCTTAGTTAACTATATAGTTTAATCTATATAGTAGTTATATTTATTAAAGTATAAATTTAATAGATTATTAAATATTAATATCTTTAGTAATAATACTTTTAGAAGAGAACTTTAATTATTAATTTTAGCTTTAGCTATAGCTTAATAATTTATATATTATTTATATTACTTAAAGTACTTCTAGTATTATAATTATAAACTTAATAGATATAATTAGCTATAGACTTAATATAATATATAGTAAAAAGTAGTAAAAGATAGAGCTATAGTAAAATATTATATATTATATAGTAACTATTATTTTATATTTAGTTTTAAGTATTCTCTCTCTTATATATAAATTAAAATAGGGATTACTTTCTTTATACTTCTCGCTATAGTAAATACTATTTTTAAGCTATTTTAATTAATCTCTAGGGGAGATTAATTACCTTTTATAGTAATATACTTAGTTTACTTTCTATTATATTTAAAAGCTAATAGTAATAAAGATATATTTTTACTTTAGTAGTATTTTATTCTTACTATATTTAGGTAATAATAATATAGTAATAGAAGTAATAATAAGAGATATAGTAAAAATTTTATATATTATTACTTATAATATTACTATTCTATATACTTTAAGTATACTAAGCCTTCTATAGCTATAAATTAATATCCTCTTATTATATTATTAGTTTTTTAAGTAATATTTTAAAGTTTATTTCTAAGTTAGGTCTTATAAGATCTTATTTATAATTATATAAAGATAGTAGTTATATAGAGTTAGTATAGCTAATATATATAGCTTAATATATAGCTATAACTTTATTCTTTATAGTATTTTATATAAATAGTTTAATACTAGTAGTAGTAAATAGAAAAGTAATAGAAATCCTATTTACTTTAGTTTTAGATCTTAACTAAGTAGTACTAAGTATAATTACTTTTAGGAGTATATAATAGCCTTATTTTAGCTATAAAATAAAGCTTTTTAAGTACTTTTAGTTATTTCTTTAGTAATAAATAAATATTATCTTTAAACTATTAAAATCTTCTTAATAATACCCCTAATAGTAGTATTATTATATAGCTACTTTTATCTTATTATACTTAAAATATAACTTTATTAGAGGTTATTATATATACTACTTTAGTATATTAATAAGTAATAATTTAAAGAATAGTAGTTATAAGTATTATTAAGTTAAAATCTTATAATCTTAAGTTAATATATATATTTAAAGCTATATCTTTTAGTTATTATACCTTAAGTTTATATAGCTAGGTATATACTTTAATTTTTAGTAGTATTAATAAGTTATTATTCTACTTTACTTTAAGAGGGGTTTTTATATCTTTTAAACTAGTATTTATATAGTGTTATCATAGTTAACTTATACTTATTATAAGAGGTATAAAATATTATTCTAGCTATTAATTGTTAGCTTCTTTAATATAATAAGAAGTATATTTCTTATACTTAGTAGTATATTTATACTATTTTATTAGTAATATATATTACTATAGTTATAGTTATAATAAGTTATTATTATTATAGTAATAGCCCTTCCCTTCTATATTCCTAGTTAATATAGCGTTAATATTAGTAATAAGTTTTAGATACTTAGAATCTTATAAAGTAATAATATTAAAGTTACTTTTTATTATAGTTAGTTTCCTCTTCCTAAAGTTACTTTATAGCTATTACTTAGCTATAAATTAAGCTTTTTAGTTATTATTAAAGTAGTTTAAGCTATAATACTAAATACTAGTAATAATTATAATTATAGTAATAATATTATCTAAGCTAATCTTTTAGCTTTATACCTAGCTTTATAGTAAGTAATTTAATACTTAAGTATTTTAATATAGTTATAGTCTCTACTTAACTACTATTTAGTATTTCTATAATAATATATAGAGTAAATATAGCCGCTAGCCTTATATTGTGAAATTTAACTAGTATTAACTGCGAAAGCTAGACTAATCCCCTTGCCTACTGCTAACAACCTTCAGGTTATATAACTACTTAGAAATCATCTTCGCCTCCACGCTCCTCCGTCAGACTTCAAACACCATAACAAGCCTTAACCATCTTCCTCCAGCCGCCTCTATCTCTATCAGTCTCCTCCATCTCTCGCTCCTCTAAGCTGCACCCGCCCTTCACGCTATATTCGATCCGCGCCCGTCTTCTATTATCTCCTCCGCCGTTTAGACGTCTACGCCGCTCCGCTAAGCGCGGGGGCCCTGAGGCCTCTATACTATCGCGCCGTTTAGATAACGTCTTCTACCCTACTATGTAGTCTTAACAGCCCTGCTACTATTAGCTATACTCTTAATATATATATTTACTCTTCTTAACTTACTAACGTTCTACTTAGGCTACTTTAGCTATTTTAAGGAAGTTTATAAAGTAATTATAGGTATTAAGATCGTTATTAATAGCCTTAACTATCTTTATATTAATCTTAAAGCTATATAACTCTATTATATCGCTCTTATTAGCCGTCTTAAGTAGGTACTTCTAGGCGAATTTAAGGAAGGTTTTCTTATTAATAAAGAGAAGGTTACTAAACTTAGAGCTTTTAACTTTATTAACGTTAGTTTTATAGATTAAGTTATTTAATATAGCTTTACTTAGCTTATATAGAGTTATAATAAGTAGGAAAGATAGGAAAGTTATTATATAGGGTTACTATATATATAAGAGGATATAAAGAATAAGCTTAAAGCCTTATTTAAAGTAGTAGTTAAGTTATTATACTATAGCTATGAGAACCTTTTTAGCTATAGTAGCGAAGAGTTATACTATTAAGTTTACGCCCTTAAGTATAGGTTTAAGCTATCGCTAAGCTCTAGCTACGTTATAGACGACGCTTTTATAACGTCGCGAATAACGCTTTTACGACGTTGTGAATAACGCTCTCGCTAGTACGTTTTGCTGCTCTACTGCCTACTTACTTGCCTACCTGCTCTCTTCTACTAAGGATAAGTTAAGCTAAGCATTAATAACTAGTTATACTGAGATTTATTTATTTGCTTTATTAAGATTAGGTATAGGTTAAAGTGCTACTATTAGGTTTTAGTACTATAAAAAAAAGTATAGAGTGAACTATAATACCTACTTATATAGGTTAACTAGACTGCTAATATATAGAGTAAATATACTTAATAAAGTATTAAGTAGTATTAATAAGTATTTTATAAGTTATTAATAGGGTTAAACTTAGTTATTTTAGTTACTCTTATTAATATTTAATCTCTTAGCTAGTTCTTCTTATAGTAATATATAGTAGAAGTAATCTATAAGTTGTAATACTTTTAGCTATAATTTAAAGCGTTTTATATATTTAAGATATTAATATTATTTAAAAGTAAGTTCTTATACTTATATATAGCTTATAAAGTAGCTTAAGTCATTATAAAACTAAGTAAAGTAGTTAATAATATAGAAAATAGCTAGCTATTACTAAATACTTTATAAGAAGTAAGTAATATAGATAATACTATTAAGTATAATATAATTATAGCTTCTTTAGTAGGTCTTATAGTAATTAATTTAAACAAAATATTTAAATACTTATTACTCTTATATATAATAAATATTCTTATAATAAATTACTACTAATATAATATTAAATTAGAGATTTAAAGTAAGTATAATTAGTTCTTATAGTTATTTTATTTAATAATATATAATAGTTACTATCTTACTTCTCTTAATATAGCTTCTTAAGAAAATTAGTTATTATAGCTTATAGTAATATAGTAGTTTTAAGAAGTTATCTCTTTTAATCCTTTATTGATCTATAGTATTATAATAACCTATAGAAGTTAACTACTAATTAGTATTAATATAAGTATTAGTAATACCTTTTAACTAGTTAATATAAGAAGTTATAATATATAAGTAAAAATATATTATATATTAAAGTTATAGATATAGTAATAAAAGTAGTAATATAGTATTAAGAGCTAGAGAGATCTCTACCCTCTTATTAGCTAGATTCTACTATATCTATACTAAGCGGTAAGTATAGTATTATTCCGATAATAAAATCTGGGGTAGTAGGCAGTTTCACTGATAGGAAGAAGACGACAATTATCCATGGTCAGGAGACAAATCGGAGGACAATTAATCAATCGAACTCAAGTACACGCCTATATGTAGACGAGAATCATTTGGGCTTTTCCTAGAGGCCCGAAGCAACCACGAGCGGGCTCTTTTGAACGGATCTGGTAATTTCATACCGAACTGACTTAAATCATTTGCATCAACTGACAGTGCTGCTAAGTTTCACGGGGCTGAATACGCTGTTCAGTGCATCTCTCTCACCACTGACGTATCGTGACTCGTAGTACCTGACCCGACTCTCGGGACTTACCAGACGTCTATGTGTTGCGACTCATGCTTCCAAGCCTAGGTCGTTTTGTAATCTCCCCGGGCTAGGGTTGTACAGTGCAGGCTGATTGGTGTAACAAGCTCAAAACCGTCCGGAGACCGTCTGGACTCCGGATGAAGAGTTTCAGGTTGCTCTTAAGTTGTAGATCTACCTAGTTTCGGACCATCGTAAAGTCGCCGGTGGGTTAGTACAATGGCCCGCCGGAAGACTGCGGACAGCTCCGTTAAGGGCACTTCAGAACCATTGAAGTCGATTATAAAAAGCAGAGCACGAAAACCTAAGTTGAGCATGCATTTCATCTCATTTTCATCTCATCATCCTATTCCTGGCCACCTAAAGTTTGATTAATCAGTAACTATCGTTAACCTTCATTCCTTGTCAATAAGATCAGAATGCACGTCAAATCGATCGCCATTACCTTTTTGGCTTACGCCGCAGCGGTGTACGCGGCGTCGTGCAGCGGAGACTTTTGCGGCAACGTTGACTGCAGGAAGCAACCCGGAGAACCTAGCTGCATCAACATTCCTAGCGGTTGCACATGTCTTTTGCCTTAAGAGCATACCATTTCTTATGGTAAGTAATGTGCTTATGGTTTGCTACATCTGAACTGACTTAAGCTCGTTCTCAGGACTGCCGCATTGAGGCTGGGAGCATTACCTCGTCGCAGTATTTAGAACTTAGAACAATCAACTATTCCAATAACATTGTGCCGCGCAACCCCATGCTGACGTGTACGGTGTGCTCTTCGAAACTCCACACTCGCACTATCCGAGCAGGTGTTTCTACCTATGTCGCCGGGTTATGTTTGTTTCTCCCTTTTGCAGTCCCTATCAATAATACGTCCCTTCCGTGGTCCTTTTCGTTTTCCTTGCCATCGTGACTGGCGTCGTTCCCGTCGCTCCTAGTGTGTGTGTGTGCGTATTTATTCAACGTCTGTGGTGCCTCGGAACCGAGTAAAAGACGCTCCGGTGTCTGTCTGTTCCGACCGAGCAGACATACAATTTAGAGCCCATCGCTCCTAGTGTCATTCATGGCGGAGATGTCGCTGACTACGACATGCGGAATCCCGAAGTCCCTTATTTTCGATGACGGAGTACCGCCCAACGAATCAAATGGTAGGCTTTAAATATGCACATTTCGGGAGGCTGAACGTGGCGATTCGATGCACACACCTAACGGCTCGGTATGAGTCACCGGGCACGGGCTCAAACCTCTCAACACAGGGCAGCTTGCTTGGTGAGATGACAAGACATCATTAATACCCGGATTTATACAAAAGTCCAGTGGCAGTTTCTCTCGTTTTGTCTTGTGCATCAGCGAATTTCAGAGATAAGTTACTTATTTTGGAGCCATGGCAAATTTCAAACCTCGTCTTCTCTCGGAGTCTCAGTTACGGCGTCACGAAGAGTGTGCTGTCGAAAACGCCAAAATGGCCGACTGCTGGAGCGGCGAGCAGGTGGTGTTTCTTACCTTCAACTTTTCGGAGAAATATGAATGTCGCCAATATACGCTCATGCCATCACTGCAGCTGGATATCATGGCACCCGCCGACAAGCCCACCTGGCTCTCATCGGTCAGTGATGACAAGAAGCCTGTGCGACAACACTGTCGACGAACCATCCGAATGCTGGAAGGGACTAAGTGCAACAAGAAAGTGCGACCAGAGCCATGGTACATGCGGGTTGATTCGAACCAGACCTTTGAGCTGTACAGCGACGATGCGATGAAGAAGGCGCAGGGAATTATCGATGAGCTGTCGGCGGATTATGCGGCCATGTGTGTTGTGACGCATGACATCCGGCACACGACGAGGGCGCTAGAAATTTTCGATATGAAGCTGCCGGCGAAAGCTGTACTGGTCGACTTGATCAAGGTGTTGGAACATCAGACTAGGGATGATGGGGTGCCGGAGGAGTTGGCGGCGTACACGGACGACAACATTGCGGTGCGGAACGGGCGGTATGATCGCAAGGCCGGAGTGTCAGGTGGGCGGCTCGGGATGCCGTATATTCGGTTGTTGGAGATTGTAGGGCCTACCGCCGAGGCTCATCGGCGTGATTTCCAAAAGGCCAAAAAGGAGGATACTGCGTTGAAGAGGATCGCTGATCGCCTGAGGAATGGGTAGATATCCTATTATTTCAGCTAAATGGTATTGAGTTTTGGGCTTCATCGAGTCTATCACATTATGAAAGAGCTTCGTCAAACTGTGCCTTAATGGCATAGTTTTGGCGGCTAAACGGATGAGTTGCATCTGGAGTGAGAGTGAGTGAGTGAATGAGTGAGATGACAGAATTGAGTGACAGAAGAATCCCCCGCACAGTTGAAAAGCCAATGGACCGTGCGGCACTGTCATTTTTCGCTGCAGGAGCGACGCGTGGGGGTCCACTTTCCTCGTTCCAGTTGGCCGATTTTGTGTCTCCCCCATCATTCTTTCAGGGAAAGGACGGCCGAGATGTGTGGGGAAGGGGGGCCCTTTTTGGGGGAGCTCGCCCATTCCCCGCGTTGACCCAGCCGCCTGAGGCGGAACTTTGCCAATCTCATCCCCAATTTCAACGATTTCCATCGACACATCTTCAACATCGCGGCGCACTTCACCGTCTCCTCACCGATGCCGACTCCACCGTGTCCGACGTCTACCGCCCATTGATACGACGATAATTCTCAAGCGAAGGCTGCCTCAGCCACGACGAGCAATCCACTGCCACCGACCATGTCCCCATAGCCACCGTTCATGGCGAGCCACCCTTCTCCAACCCAGCATGGCGTTGCTGGCAACTACAAACGCGCCAGTCGAAAGGGCGCACTTCGACGATTCGTGTGCGACCATCCGGGATGCGAGAAGCTGTACTCACGGGCGGAGCATCTGCAGAGACACCAACTGAACCGTAAGAAGCTTTGAAGCCCATGCGCGGTCTCACCTGCGCGTCTTAGATGTGCCAAGAACAAGTCAATTGACGCGACTCGCAGACAACCCCAAAGAGATCTTCATTTGCGACGTGCCGGGATGCGACCAAAAGTTCGTTCGAGCTGACTTATTGAGCCGACACAAGAGGCGACACTCATCTTCTTACATCCCCCGTAACCGAGCACCAAGTTTCAGCACTTCCGCTGCCTCTAACGGCCTGTCTGGCGTCGCCGTGTCGTCGCCAACGGCTGCTGTCCCCGCCCGACCGGTATTCCCTCAGCCAGTCCAGCCATCGTCGTCGTCGGCCGGTCCGCACGATGCGGCCATCCTGCTGACTCCCGACTCTAACGCCACCCCAACGCCTACAACCGGCGCACCTAATGCATCGTTAACAGCCAGAGTTGGCCAACCATCAACATGGCCATCGATAGACGATATCTCTGTCAACATGATGCGCCCGAAATCCGATCTATTCGGGCGGGATCAGCCGCCGATACCCGCAGAATCATCAATAATGCCGTCTTTCAATGCAATGGACTTTCAATCGGACGAAGCATCCCGAGAGAACTTTGCCGTCTGGCTGTTCGACCCTCAAGCAAGTTTCAGCGATTTCAATGGCGTCGCGAGCCTCCCTTTCCTCGAGGGAGGCTTGGAATCGACCTTCAACAACAATATCCACTATGACTATGAGTCTTTGACCAGCCGTTCACAGCTAGACCCGACACCGCCAAGGCAAGCCGATGTCAGCGATGAACTCATTGGTGAACACCGACGCCAAGAAGTTTTGAGATGGCTGCAGGTCTTTCGTCAGAAGCAACCGAAATACGAGCACCGCATTATCAACTTGGTGCAAGAAAGTGGTGGAGATCTGCCCGCACTAAACCTCGACATGATGCGCGACTGTTTACAGGAGTACTGGAAGAACGTTTCGCCAAGGCTACCCATCGTCCATCAGCCGACATTTGCAGCAAATCGATGTTCCATCTTCCTACTCATGGTCATGATTGCGCTAGGAGCTGCATCTTTGAGCAGCAGAGACTCGACGGGAAATCTGGAGCAATACGGAGGGTTTGCCGATGTCGTCATATCCAGTGTTCGCTGGGAGATACTCACAGCTGAAGAAGCATCACCACCAGTCGGATTGGCAATTGCGCAATCACTACTACTCCTGGAGTTCTACGAGAAGATGTTCTCGTCAAGGCGATTCCATGAGCGAGCCCATATCTATCACTCCGCGACCTTGACCCTCCTTAGAAGAGGTAGCCCTCTTATTGGAAGAGCAGGGAGTGAATCACCTCCAGAAGAACAGGCACCCACCTCCAACGATGCGGCATCTTTGGACTCTAGGACGTGGTGGGTGCGATGGGCTGAGTCCGAAGCGATGCATCGAGTCGTGTTTGCGGCTTTTATGCTGGACATTATTCATGCAGCCATGTTTGGCCACACAGCGGACATGGCACCTCATGAGATCCGACTTCCTTTGCCCTGTGACGATGCTCTCTGGACAGCTGCCACTCCTGACGTCTTCCGTCAGCTCGATGGCAACTACCGCATGTACGGTATCAAACAGGTCTCCTTCCTCGACGGACTGAAGAGCGCTCTTCACGGTCAGGAGGTGAAGACGCATACGTTTGGGCGTATGATCATCATGTCAGGTCTGCTGAGTGTGGGGTGGCATCTGTCCCATCGAGAATCTCACCTCAAGTGGCTTGACTTGCGTACACCGAGTACTGAGACGCACGACAGCTGGAAGAAGATCTTGCTGCGGGCATTCGACGAATGGAAGGAGAGCTTTGACAAGGCTGTCGGCGCGAACGACACTCCTGAAGCACCAGGTCAGCCATCGAGTCCTAATGGTCCGATTCACTCCGCTGCTGCACTCTATCACCTAGCATACATCAGCCTTCACGTTGACATCGTCGACTGCCAAGTATACGCCGGCGCTAAGCGTTTGGTCGGACGGAAGGTATCCACACGAGATCACTCCAATGCCGTTGCGCGGATGAGGACCTGGTCCAACGCAGCCTCAACACGGCAGGCCGTCCTCCACTCTTTCAAACTGCTCTACCGCGTCCTCGTGGACCAGAGAGGACCTAAACGACGAACGAGTAGTTTTGGTTCACTTCCTGAGCCGGTTTCAGTCTTCTACTCATGCCGCACCGAGCCTGATCCGCATCGCCCATGGATCATGTACTATGCGGCGTTGACGATCTGGTCATTCGTTCAAGCACTTGGCATCCCCAATAAGAACGCCCCACCTGGACGGTACAGCGAGATCGCCAGGTACCTAGCCCATTTTGCCACTCTGGACGAGCTGAACGATGAATCAGCGATGGACCTGAATGAGAGACTGCCAGAACTCCTCGACTTGTTGAAGATGAGCCTCGAGCAGTCCCATTCGGAGTTGCTGCGGGAAGCCAGCGACCGACTGAAGCTCTGCCGAGAAATGCTGCGGTAGCTCAAGCCAACAAGTTACTTATGCACAGGGAATCGGTTGTTGTCGCACGCGACGTATATTTCTTGATCACAACATCTTATTCGTATCGGAAACCTCTTCGCTGGTGGTGACCTTGCGGAGCTAACCTCAATTGGTTTCTGTGGCGAGGCTGAGGAGGTCGTCAGTAGGCTTACTACCTGAGAACCTCTGTGATTGCTCAGATTTTGAGACCAGTTGGCCATGAAAGTGCATTTAATTTCGGGAGTTAGCTTTATCAACAATACCCTATCTAGTTCCAAAGGCTTCTTTGGTCACCTCTCTTGTACAACAAGTGGAGAGCATTTGATAATGACAAGAGACGCCTACAACCTTTTACAACCAGGTCAGATCATCGACTAAATCCCCAGACTCGCCCATCTAATCATATTACGTCGAGGCGTGAGTTGTCCAAGGTCTCAGGAGCTTCATCGTGAAAACTGCCGATTCATCCCATGGATTTCATGGTTCAATTCGATAGCTGAGTGCCGCTGTAGACTGGATGAAAATTGAGTGTTGCTATCTGGGCGGGTGCATGGTATAGATGATAATAGGGACAACGACGACGAGGCACGACAGGGACGACAAAGGGGGACGACAGCCAGGGACGACAACCAGGGACGACAACCAGGGACGACAACCAGGGACGACAACCAGGGACGACAACCAGGGACGACATCGAAGGAAGACGACGAGGATAACGACAGCGAAAACAACAATAGTAACAATAATAACAATAAGAACGACGATAAGAGAGGTAACAAAAAAAAGAAAGAAGTAGATTTCAAAGATAAAACTATCAGAGTAGTTAGTCCTACGCTCAGTTAGCTAAACTCTTTTAGTTTCCTACCAAGTTGCAGTGGAGACAGCATAAACATGAAGTGCACTCAAGATTACCAGATACCGTGGACGCTGAACCCAGCGTCCAGCGAAGAGATCTCTTACATCGTGTTTACGCCCAAGCTTGAGTGATTAAGCTATATGTAGCTCCCTCGCCCCGCTCCTTCCCATCCGCGCTTCGCCTCAGGAGCTACGCTCCAGATCATGAAATAGAGTTTTCAGACACCTTTCTGAGCTCGAGCTAATACTCAATACTCACTTCCTTCCCATTCCCATTCATTACCTCCTTGTCAACTTCATTCTCATCATGGCGCCGTCTCAATCTGGGCACGCGATTGTCAGATACCGCAGACGTACGCCGTCTCCGGAAAAGGGGCGTTTCTGCACCGGATACAGCACAATCTATCAGGCCAAATGGGATGAGAACAAGGAAAAATGCATCATCTATCGACTCCCACACGAGATTCTTCTCTGTGTCATGAAATGCCTGGATGCGCCTAGCATGTATATGGCACGGCAGGCATGCTCTTTGTTGTGGTCATTTTACAACGACTTCTCCTTCAGATATTTTCATTACGTGCTCAGAGACAAGCAAGACCACATCGTACCCGGGGCCCCCCTTGGTTTCCAACATTGTGTGCTCGTTGAGCACAGATCGAATATCATCAAACTTTTGCAATCTGACGAGAAATGTCGGCGCCGCCACGTATCCATAGTCTCCGAGACTTGTCGCCGGCCGGGCATTTCCCACCGTGGCGATGCGCGTCAGGTCGTCTTTCGAAGCGACGAGTGCTGGGACGTCTTGAGGATTAGAGAAGGAGAGGAACAGCCGACGATATATCAGAGATGGCCGCCGATGAACAACGAATGGACGATCAAGGTCGCGACTTTGACAGAGGGACAGGTCGTAACCATGGACCTGCTACGACAGGGCCTGAAGAGGATCGACAGCTTGCTGTGCCCGCACACCCGGTCGCCACAGGAGATCTTGATGAAGCCGTTTTGCAGACGCCGTTGCGTGTGCTTCCGCGAGTCGACGGGCGCAGTGCAGCGGTGCTACGGGCACCCGCGCCCACGTCAAAGAACCGACTGCTGCGCTTGCCTGCAGGTGCTATCTAAGGACGAGGCCGCTGTTGGAATGCTCATGGCTAGCACCGCGTCGCATGCTGTTCGGTGTGCCAGGTGCAACATTCATTATGACTGGACTTTGGATGAGGGTAGGATCATTCTGAGCGTGAAGGGACCTGTCGAGCGGTTTCCCGCCATGCTGTACAAACGGTATGTCAGGAGTTTTGTATACCGGAGAATGCTTCGTGACAGGATATTTTGGTGGACCCTGACTCTTTTGTTGTTGTTGTTCTATTTTTCGACGCCAGATCGCTCACGGGGGCATACGTCGCGTAGGGCCACACCTACGTCGTGGCGGGCAACACCTACATATCTGATCTAAAAGTATTTTACACTGTTACCACCCCTCAGATCAGGCGTTATCTAGTCTCGCCTCCGGCATGTGGTATTTTTAGGAGACCGCTTAATTTCCCTGTGCCTGTGCGGCTATATTTCCTGCGTTCTTAACTACCCATCCCTTCTCAAAGGCGATAGTAGCGACGGCGACGATTACGACGACGACGACGACGATAATAACAACGACGATAATGATAATGATAATTGACAATAACGATAGTCACAATAGTAGCGACGGCGACAATAGAAGCGACGACGACGACGGTGAGTTAGAGTATAGCTACAGGAAAAGTAGTCGCTCTACCACAGGCAAAATAGGCGGCCTCATTTCTAGGCCCGGAAGCCGCCCACGCTACAGCGGACATCTCCTATTCCCGTCATACGTCTCCCGAAACGCCGGGGTTGCGGAGGTCTAGGCCCCACTGATGCCGAGGCCGGCGTTATCGCAGACATCGGGGCGGGGGCATCGTTGTTGAATCACGGCGAGTTGAAGTTTCACGGTTGAACAAGGGTGATTGGAATTCATTCATACACACATAGAAATCCCCGAAATGATGTTCGTGCCATTAATTTGAACAATTACTATCCTTTCCTCTATCGTTCTAACCTCTTCTTTCACAGTAGGCCAGAGTATTCTTTCCAAAGTCCGGCCTAGGTGTTTCTGTGTTCTCCGGACTCTATTCGCACGCAGCCAAATATATCCAAGTCCAACTTCACCACAAGCAAGAAATCCAACACTGCGACATCAAGGGTCACCTCGGGGCCTGCCCATCTAGGGAAGGCGGAGCACGACAGTAACCGGTGACACTTGAATGATAACGCGCGATGGATCCTCTGGAACCCCACTTCCCTCGGCCGGAGAGACGAAGCGCGCAGAGACGATTGGTTCACGACATGCAGGGACGGAGAATGCGACGCTGCTAGCGACAAATGAGCGAATCCAGAACTCGAGGTCCTCTATGGGCTCCGGTCGTTGGAGAACCAGAGTCTTCAGCGAGGATCCTTGCTCAGGCGCGGGAAAAAAAGAATGGGGTGGTGTTTTGCTACAAATCCCACCCCGCCGCTAATCTGTCGTTAAGGACATTTCATCGCCGACAACCCGCGCGCCTGCTGCAGACGACTCGATCCTGAGAATTTGTCGTGATAGTCACGTTCATCATCTTAGTCAAAAAATGGCTGAGGAGTCCGAGACAGGGCAGGCTGCTGCACCTGCGCCTGCACCTGCACCCGCACCCGCCACTGCAGCCCCGCCGGCGCCGCGACCAGAGCCCGCGGAGGCGGTCGAGATCGCCGACGAGGCATATGTCAGTCCCCGCTGCGACTCCATCGTACCGGCACCTTGGGAATAGATCGCTGACAATACCAGGCCACGGATGATACGTCGTCCATGGACGAGAGAATGTGCGAAACCTTTTACCTTCTCCCTCTAGGCGCCCGCTCATCATGCTAAATCTGTCAGCTCATCCTACACTGCTTCGCTCACGTCCAGCGTCGTCGACTATCCTATCGAGTATGGCCGCCGCTATCACGCGTATCGTCCCGGATGTATGTACACTTAAGTCTGTCGCTTAGCTGCCAGTTGAATGCCGTAGAGATGGCAGTTTGCTGACACCCTCCCTTCACATAAAATAGCTTACAAGTTCCCCAACGATGAGGTATGACTTTCACCGAAGAGGGAAACAATGGATGTGTCGCTGATTCTAGGCCCCCGCAGTTCGAGATGGACAGACTCGACCTCGCGCACGCGATGATGGTCAAGGCGATGGGCAGCGTTCTCTTCCGCGCCCCGCTCAAGAAGGAAAAGGTGCATCGTATCCTCGACATCGGAACGGGTACTGGAATCTGTAAGTCTAAGTGCATGTTGGTCTCTGCCGGAGAGCTATCATATGCTCATCGTACGATGTATCAGGGGCTGTCGAGATGGGAGACATTTTCGAGAATGCCGAGGTAATTCGCATCCCGTCGTCACTCACCGATGAGACACGAGACTCAAGCGATGACAGGTACTTGGCATTGATTTGAGCGCCATCACGCCCGAATGGCACCCCCCAAACGTCAAGTTCGAGATCGACGACATCGAGGAGTCCTGGGTCGGCCACAAGAAGTACGACTTCATCTTCTGCCGGTACATGGGGGCCTCCATTAAAGACTGGCCGAATTTGATGAAGAACATCTATGAGTGATTGACATACACAAAAACTGATGATTGTTACGAAACACACTAACAAACATTTAGCAACCTTGCCCCAGGAGGTTGGGTCGAATTCCAAGACGTCAACACCACCTTCTACTCCCAGGACGACACCTACTCCTCGGAGACCGCGACGGCTAAGTGGATGAACGGCTTCATGGAGGCCTGCTCCGCGACGGGGCGCGACCCCAGCGTCGGGCCGAAGCTCGAGGGCTGGGTGCGCGATGCGCAGTTCGCCAACGTCGTCGCGGACCGCATCCGCGCGCCGCTCGGCCCGTGGCCCAAGGACAAGTGGTACAGCGAGCTCGGCATGATGAACCTGATCCTGACGCTCAACGGGCTGGAGGCGCTGTCGGTGAAGCTGTTTTCGGAGATGCTGGGCAAGACGCAGACGGAGATTGCGGTGCAGCTGGCGCTTGTGCGCAAGGAGCTGAAGAGCAACTCCTTCCATGCGATGTTTGATATGTAAGTTGTGTTGGTGTCGGTTCTTGAGGACGTTGCTGATTTTGATTTAGTCATGTTGTTTATGGCCAGAAGCCGGCTCAACCTTAGCAATAGGGGCATGTATTCATTCTGCCTAGGAGCCTATCACTGCATTATAAAGCTTGCGATTAAATTCGAACCATACTATTGATTAAAGCTAGATAACAAACATAAGAACAAAATGTGTGGTGAAAGCTGATATCAAGCTAGACTCTCAATGACAATGGCATCATCCGGGCTTCAATACCAGCTCAGTTACCACCGTACGTCTGCAGCCAGAACCCAAGGAAAGCATAACCCCCGGCGCAGCGCACATTGGAGTTGTTCGGGATCATGTACACAAACCCGCCCTGGTTCGGGCAGTACCCAAAGCCATACGTGACGGGGTTTCCGCTAGGCGAACCACTCGACTGGCAGTTGCCGTAGTAAGCTCCGTTCGTGCGGCCGGTGTAGGTGCATGTGATGGGGTACCCTCCGGCGCCCTGCTCGGCGCTGAACACCTTGTCGTTAGCCGTCGGGGGGTCCGGGAGGTAGAAGTCCATGAGCAGCTTGGACGGGCTGTTGTAGTTGCGCAGCTGGCCGGCGTTGTCGACGTAGAAGGGCGTGGCGACCGAGGCGTCGCGGACCAGACGGAGGGCGCCGTCGGTGTCAATTGTAACGTAGAGGCTCCTGTCGCCACTGCCTTGCAGAATGAAAGGTGTAGGCGTGTTGGTGGGCGTGTAGGCGGCGAGGACGGTGCTGGTGGTCGTCACGGTTGTGGTTGCGGCGGTAAGGGTGGTCGTTGCGGCGGTGATGCCGTTGCAGGAGCAGGCGGAGGAGTAGCGCGCCGTGGGGCCAAGGGTGCCGATGGTGGACTGGCAGGCGGTCTGGATGTAGGATGGCATGCTGCTTGGCTTGTTCTGCGAGGGCGCGCAAGACGGGCTGGCAGCAGAGGTGGTGACGGCCTGCCGGGCCTCAATCTCCTCACGCCTGAGCTTGCGGAGCCCCGGGTAGGGGTTGCTCAGGGTGGTGGTGAAGGAGGTGATGGTCGCGGTCTCGGTGACGGTGGAGGGGCACGGCGTCTGGGTGATTTGCATGAAGGAAGAGCAGTCTGCGGAGGCGGAGGCTGGGCCTGGCTTCGAGCCGAGGAGTGCGCGGAAGCAGTTGTCGCGGGCGCAGGTTGCCTGGCGGCCGAGAAGCTCGTCCATGGGGGAGGCGGCTACATAGCTGGCGATGATGCCGCTGACCAGAGCGTTGAGGAGAGTGGACTTCATGGTGGTCAAGACTTTCTGAGGTGAGAAACAAGAGAAGGATAGAGTCTCTGGTGTTTTGGGAAGGTCCTTTTGTTCTGACTGTCGAGAGAGTGAGGACCAATATGATTCTCCTCGGGGTGGGATGGCTTTATAGACTGTCATCGGGTATGAAGTTGAAGCAACAGAGCCCAGTTTGAATACAAATTCGCCCGAAGTGGATGGGAGTGGTCCAGCTGACAGGAAGAGAGGTTCACTAAGCCTATCCGTCTTGGACACAGGATCTCCCAGCTGAACATCGTGAAAGCTAAGGAAGCCCCATCACCTCGCTTCGCTGAATCCCATGCCTCGCTTACATCCATCCTCGTGAAAATCTCGAATCGGTGGTTCCAGAAGCATGCAAAGAAAACATAGTCATGATAAAGTGGAGTTGCTGAGCTGCAGAGGTCTCGCCAAGCCCGACTTACTCTGAATCGTCTTCCAATACAAGTAATGGCTGTACCCAATTAGGACACACTCATGACTGGATATGGCACTGAGAAAAGCGCGCTCCGAGACTGAATCCCGTAGCTGAATGGCATGGGTAGTTCAGCAGACAGGGGCACCTCACTTCCTCCGCATTCCAGACTCTGTCCAAACCCACCTTGCCATGTGTACCGCCGGGGTGGACGGGACCACGGGAACGGTCTGGCCGCCATTTCGAACGGTTGAAGCAGATCGGCCGGCATGCTTTTTGACAGGCGTGGCGCCCGGTAGCTAGCTTCTCCGGCACTAGGTTACTCGTGCAGCTGTGTAATAGTGTGGGCGCTATGCCGTTAGTCTCCGACTAGCTGGCTTTGGTGGCGGGCTGAGTGCCGGGGTATCAGGAACTCCAACAAGTCCTTCTCCCGAATGGGAGTTGTCTAGGCTCAAGTCATTCAAATTGGGATAACAACGCGGGTCAGAAATACTTTCCAGAGGGCAATTTGTGCAGTTTACCTTCGTTTAATGGACATGTTCTGTTCAAAATTGCAGACTTTGTGCGAATTCACTTTGCACTTCACTGTTACATCAAACAGCTTTGCACCGAACGCATTCTCGGCCCCTCGTGTCTTGAATCCTGACGAGGTTATCATTCAAGCCCAACGACACGTCACGTGGTCAAAGCCGGCGAGGAGACTTCCTCGAGACCGGAATTGCCGTTTTGGAGCATCTTATCCTTCCAGCTTATAATCTCTGTTGAGGCAACCTACAATGGTCTCAGCCCCTTCAATCATAAGGTACTCAGCGTCGGAATGAGTCTCTCTCATCATGCCTCCACGAAAAGCCTCTCAAGTTCCGGATATGAGAACAACGCCTCCGTATTCACACAGCATCATGCTCAAGCCCGTTGGAAAATGCCCGTTATTTCAGCTCGCTCAGCTCCTTCCTAGGCCACGCGCTATGCGTCGGCGGAACGAGCTTCTTATCCCACGCCCACCTCTTGGCCAACTTGTCCTCCAGAGTCCCCTGGAGCATCTGCACCGCATACTTGCCGAGCACGGGCAGGAACTTCCACCCGTGGAATGAGCCGATCGTCGCCACAAATAGATTCTTGCTCCCGGAGTGTGGCGAGATGATGAAGTCCTCGCTGGGAGAGACAGCCTCCCTAGTTACAAACACAAATGTCAGCATTTTGATCATCCGCAGCATCACGCTTTTGACAAGCCTTACCAGCAAATACGGTAGTTCTCCACCTTCCAGTCGTCGCTCAGCTTGCCGTAGATGCTCTTCCCGGCAAAATCGACATCCTCTCTCAGAGACTTCGGGACGTCGAGCTGGGCGTAGTCGGGCCCAGACGGCGGCCTGGAGATTTGCGACCCGTTCTCGTGCGGCTGCGTGTTTCTGAAGATGATCTGCCCCCAGAACTTGAGCGTCTTGTCGCCCGAGTGGGGAACGCTGCCGTTGCTCGCACCTGTCATGAACCTTCTCATCAGCCAAACACAACTCCCAAACATCATCCTGCCAAAACTCACCGCGATCAGGCGGCACCATCGAAATCCCAACTGGGCCCCCGTAAAGCTTCTCATCCTCTACAGGCGCAAACCCCTCCGTCACAGCCGCAGCCACAAACCTCTCCCCAGCCAGCACCTCCGCCCTCCCGCTGTCAGCCAGCAACTGCGCCGTATACGCCCCCGTGCTCATCACCACCTTGCCCGCCGCGATCCTCTCCCCCTCCGCGGTAACAACACCCGTCGTCGCCCCCTCGCCGTCAAACTCCAACCTCGCAACCTCCGCCGTCACATACCGCACCCCCAACCTCACCGCCTCCGCAATCGTCGCCTCCAGCGCCTCCTTCGCCTCCCCCCACCCGCTCTTGCGATTCACAAACACCTCCCTCACCCCCGTGAAATCCCCGCCCTCAAACACGCCTCCAAACTCCTTCCTCGCCTGCTCCACACTCAGCGCCTCCAGCCCCGACTCCACGCCCAGGATCTTGTAATTCTCTCTTACGACCTGCGAAAAGTCCGACGGCGAAACCCAGCTGGCGCCGCTCTCGTGGTAGAACGGCGCCCACAGCGGGTCGGCCGCCCAGAGCTGCTTCGCCTCGAGCGCGAGCCGCATGTACTCGATGTCGGCGTAGTCGGCGCGCACCACCTTGTTCCAGTCCCAGGAGGCGGCGACGCGGAGGGGCGCGGCGGCGGCGTTGCGGTCGACGAGGGTGATGCGCGCGCGAGGCGAGGCGCGGATGAGGTGGAGCGCGGTTGAGGCGCCGAAGACGCCTGCGCCGAGGATGAGGTAGTCTGATGGCTCGGCCATTGTTGTGAGAATTTGGGAAGAAGCAAAAAGGTAAGTGTTGCCGAGTCCCAGCGGATCAGTTGTCTATGAACAAAGGCAGTTTTGTCAGTTTAGTGTTTGAGATACGATGAGATAACGTCGTCTTTGCTGTTGCCCGCGGGGCCGCTCGAGGTTCCCCATCTTATCATGTGACGTCATGTGATGAGACGGGCACGCAATCAGCAGACGGTGCATGTTATCCATTATTCCCCCGATCACAGAGTGATAATGCAAGTGGAGGACAATATCGCGATTCGTGCAGATAAACAGTTGGTGATAGTACTTGTACTCTACCACGTAGAAACGCCGAGCTATGCGGACTAAATCAACATGGCTATGACAAACCGGGCTAAAATAATGATGGAATGATGACATGCTTCGTTCGCTCTCAAAATGCAGAAATCAAAAACACAGCTCATACATCTGTATCAAAGTGTGCCAATGCCATCTGTACATAAACAAAACAATCGAGCTTGCAGGACCTTACTTTGAGCCACCACTCAGAACCCACTTCTCCACCAGGGCCCATAGCTCGGCGCCGCTGCCCTCGTTCGGCCCAGCGACGACCCGATCGCTCTCGGCCAACAGCTCTTTAATCTCGTCTCTGTCGGGCACCGAGTAGCTCGGCGGCTTCGTGGTCTCGCTCTCCCGGATCGCGAGCTTGACCCAAGGCTCGAGGTACGGCTTCGCGGCCTCGGGGATTTCCTGCTTCATTGCCCACGCCATGGCCTGCGCGGCCTGTAGCAGGTGGACGGTCATGCGGACGACGCGCGCGGTGAGGCCGCCCATCATGCACAGGCGGGTGAAGAGGTCGTTGGTGGCGGCGTGGCCGTCGTTGAGGAAGGGGATGAGGGCCTGCATCGTGACGAAGAGCTGGCGCGTGGTGTAGGAGCTGACGGTGTACTTTTGGAGGTAGGCCTCGGCGAGGGTTGTGTCGGAGAGGCAGTGCTGGAGGGTGAGGGATTTGACGGTGGTGGCCGTGTCTGTGAATGGGGTGTCGAATTTTGTGGAAGGGTGGAGGGAGGTGAGGAGGACGTAGGCGATTTCGTTCTCGTGCATCCTGGGTGCGTGGTCAGCTGTGAAGGATGTGAGATAGGCACGAGAGCGGCTCACCTGAGGAAGGCGGTGGAGGGAGTGAAGTTGAACTCGATTCGAAATCGCTTAGGGAGATCCGCCTTGAACTGTTGGAACTTGCAGTACAGGCTCTTCCTCCTTTTCAAGTCCTCCGCACTGCCTTTGATGTTGTCTCCTGATGTTATGTATTGCATGATTTCATACTGAAGGCATGCTATATTGCTGTTGATGGTGGCTATGCCGGGTACCAGGGGAATCTGTGTTGTCGATCCTAAATATGGCCGTCCCAGGACGTCCAGATTGCCTCTGTTCTCGAGTGCATCCGATCCATTGTTGTCAAATAGTTTGGGTATCGGTGGAGGTGGTATATAAGATACTTGGTGGTAAAAGTATGAAATGCGACTGCCCGTCATTGTTAGAGGGATCTCCTATAAGAGAGCCGGGAACAAAGATCGGCCTACCTTTCCATGAAGAAAATCGCCCAGACTGCCTTTGATATGGCAAGTCTCTCGCTCGCTTCCTGAGGATCGTCCTCATTCAGTTGAGAAAACCTCCTCTCTGGCCTGAAGCGCTTATACCGCTCCCATGCCATGTAGCGATACATCTTCGCCGTCGGCTCATCGCCAGCAATGCTGGCTGACCAGTCAATGAGCACAAGCGCGATGATGGTCGGCAGCGTCGCGCGGCCTTGGCTCTTCTCGACTAGCTGCATGACCTCATCTCTGAACCGCTTTGCCAAGTCTTGCCCCGTAATGGCGCCAAACTGCTTGGCTCGTTCTACAAACGGCTTGAAAAAGCACATCGTCAGTCCCGCCATAATAATAACACCGCCGCACTGGATCTCGAGCAGTGGGCACACTTACACTTCGCAGGGCGCATATGGCGTTGACGAGGATGGGGGAGCAGTACTTTGCCTTCTTGACGTTGGCGGCCCTCATGTCGGCGACAAACAGGTCGCGGTCGACGGCGGGGAAGGCGCTGGCGTTCTCCCAGCTGAAGAAGTCGGTAATGAGCTCAGATACGAGCCCGTCGTCTGCGATGGCTGTCCAGGGTTTCGCGGGGACGCGGATCAGACTATTTTCCATGGCCTTGTCGTTGAGCTTGGCTAACCTTGAATCGCTCACGCGCTCGTTGGCGGCGGGCGAGGGGAGCAGGATCTCGGCCTGGCGGATGGACTCGAGGACCTTGAGCGGGTCCCCGGAGACGCGGATGCGGCGGAAGATCTCCTGGGCCTCGTCCTCGGTCTTGCTGCAGACCATGCGGAAGAGGTCGCGGTACTGGGCGTTCTCGTTCTCGAGGACGTTGGCCTTGCGCTTGAGGGCGAGACTGACGGTCTCGCCCTGGTTCGCCTCATAGTGGCACTCGACGTTGCGTTTTGTGCAGTGCTGGCATTTTGGCCTGCTACCGTCGCACTGGGATGAAGTGTTAGTATTTGAGTCTTGGGTGGTGGTGGTGGATGAGGCTCTCTCACCTTGGCTTTCCTGCGCCGACAGTTGTCGCAGGCGACGGCAATGACCTGCCTCTTTGACCCCGAAGTACCCGACCGAGGCTTGGCTTCGCCGGATGACTCGGTACTCGGACTCCTTGCTTCACTGCTATCGGACCCCTTCCTCGGAGGCTCGATCGGGAAACCGTCTGGGCCGTGGGCGGAGTGCGAGTGTGTTGTTGTCGTTACCGTTGCCGTTGTTTGCGGCGCCGGCACGATCCCGGCCTGCGTGGTCGTGGCACCTGGGGCAGGCAGGATCACACGGCGACGTTTGGAAGGGAGCGACATTACAACCGCGAGAGGGGCTTTCGTCGCGCAAAGCCTCGCTGTTTCTTCCGTGTCTTCTGAATCAGAACGAGCGTGATGACGGGTGAGAAGTGACGGGGACGTGAACGAAGGGGGAAAATTGGCTGCCAAGGTTCGCAAAATGAGCCCGAGCCCGGTGGTCGTTCGAGTTTACAGTAACCCGACAGTAACAGCGCTGAATCTCGATCACTGATCAGTGGGACTGCCCCCTGGGACGCTGGAAACCGCTACAGGTGGGTCCGTCGGAGCGATGCTCCTATTGGCTGCGGCGCTGGCTCCGACCAATAGGAGGCCGTCGGAGCACGCTCCTACACTCTTATGACGCCCCTCTGCCGCCCGCCGCCAGGGCAAGGGCACCTAAAAGTAAATGGGACAGGGGAGTCCCAACATGGGGCCGGAGGGCGACGTGCAAGTCCACGATCTGATCAGAGAATAATCAGAAAACAAACAACTGTGTTCAACCGATCATGTGGACGCGTGTGTCTGGTCAAAATCACGTTGGGCACCTGGAGCATTCTTCAGTTCAGATGCATCCAAGGTTGGGGCACTGGCTCCCTTCATTGGCTGGTAGGTGCGTGTGTGGCTGTCAAGTGTCATGATTCTCCGGGGCCCCAGGGGTAAAAGTCTAGACCAAGTCTGGAAGGACCGGTCAGAAGCCTGCCCACTCCCCTTTTGCCTTTTGTCCCAATCATCATTGACGCCTAACTTCATCGGCTATGTCTGGGCCAAGGAAAGGGGGCGTCGGAAGAGTGCACTTGGCTACGCGCGTGGCATGCATGTCTTGCCGTGTGCCGTGTTCCACACACACGCGTGCTTCTTTGAGAGACTGACGTAACTCCA
The DNA here is from genome assembly GCA_025328345.1 of Colletotrichum sp. SAR11_59. Lineage (NCBI taxonomy): Eukaryota > Fungi > Ascomycota > Sordariomycetes > Glomerellales > Glomerellaceae > Colletotrichum > Colletotrichum sp. SAR11_59. Next base: position 292,782 of record JAKMXC010000001.1, on the reverse strand, counting down.
CCAAAGGCATCCAACTCGTCTGGGTTCTGATAGGCCTTACGTTGACTTACTACTGTCTCGGGAGTTTCCGGCACTGCTTCAAGTTGTCTTGCGGTTGGTGCTCTCACAAATGTCTTCATTCTCTGACAATGTTGATACAGCATGCAACACATTCTCCAGTAAATCATACACTGGGTTTGTTGTTGGAAGCAATGACCCCCACTATCTCTATCAGGCTGACAATTCAGGTGGACATTTAAGGTTGCCCCAGATTCCTCATGAGATCTCTTATTCAGAAGAGATGATATCATCTTATTACAAGCCTTTTCCTAACCCTTGGAATCCGAGGAAACAAGCTCTTAACACGTTCTCGATGGAAAACCATGTTAACGGTGTAATCCCCATAATCATCCGAATCAGCTTCTGAGGAGCTCGCGGTGTCTGCCGACTCACTTCCGTCATCCAAATCATCAATGTCTTCGTTTTGTGGCACCTGTGCCTCAACTTCCTGGCCGCCGGTCGTTGTGTCGGGATTCTGTACTACTTCTTTGTCCAAAACATCTTCCTCAGGGGCTTGATAACTTTCTGCCCCCCTTTTGGGCATCTTTTCTAATCGAAGCCCTTTGATATGACCAATTCGTTCATAGACCTCTTCATGTGGTTTCTCGGGGTCATCAACCCTCATGAGCGTGATAATGAATGGCTGGACCGCGCACTCGTAGTCTTCAGGCGAGTAAAACACCACAATGGCCTCCCACCCATCTTTTGCCATCATGAGATCATGAATCGGCTTTTGATCTTTGTCATCGGGCAGAGTCTCTAGGCCAATCGTTCCCGTCAGGTGGTATTTGTGATCGCCAACGTCTATCGCAACCCTCCCTTCGTCAGGATGGAACGTCAAGCCGCTGCGAACTGACCATGCTTCCAGGTGTAGGTAACGAGAGAGTTGAACGGAGGAGTTCTGCGACATATATTCTGACAAAGATACAATCTGACCGTCACATATTCGAGCCGAACGTCGATTTCCGGGTCTGGCATCAACACATTGTTCGAAGTACGGTCAGGCACATCCAGGAACCCAACATTGGCTCTACAGGAAGACCACGACCATGTAGGAAACCCATGCCGTCTTCGAAGATCGGGGCTTGCCGAATACCATGCTAAGCTGAATCCAAAGATGGCATCTTCAGAAGCGAAAGTGGCCTGACTCAAGGGCCCGGGAGACGAGCCATCTAACACATTCAGGTTGGCCGCAAATGGCATGCCCCATGCATGGAAAGCGGCGTCCTTGGACTTATCCTTATAGTCATTGAGAGTGGCGGTGATGGCGTTGAGGGCGTCACTTTCGAACGTGAGATCTCGCTTTGTGTAGTGTGAGATGTGCTCCCACGCAGAACGATTGCGGACACCAAAAAGACGCTATGAAGATGTGTTGACTTCCGACGGATGGGTAAGACTTTCGCACTTCTGGCCCTCTGCACATACGAATGTGACCTGACGGGTGTCGAAGATGAGCTGTCTGACTGAGAACACACCCTCTTGGTATCTATATTTATGGTAGAGTTAGATTCATTTGGGCAGTATTTCAGCGATACAGAAATTTGGAATGCAGCACTAACGTCCACGCTCTAGTATTCCACTTGATATTCTTTGAAGTGTTTGTGAAGGGCTCAAGAGCGGAGACCAGCAGGCGTCCTCCAACGTTTGCATGAGCCTGGGTTTGCCGTCTTCTTTCCGAGACACCCGGCAGCCCAAAGGCTGAATCACTACCTGCGGCTGCAATAATGGTGAAAGTAGCCTGCCGGTAAATGAGACGCATCTTGGATAAATGGTCGCTCAGGATTTCGCAGTCATCTTGCTCGATGCAATATCTAAGTTGTCAGCATCCAATCTTGTATCCCACCAACATTGAGTCTTTGACTTACCTATCAACCCAGAGATACACGAGACCCATTTCCCTCACTGCGGCCATCGCATCTTCGACTACCAATGGCATGCTGGGTAGGCCGTCTGAAGGCTCCAATGATGCCTGGAAGTCGTTCGATTTATCCGGCCGGCCCCAGACATAGCTTAGGGCCACGTATGACGCCTCAGGTGTCGCAGGCTCAAGACCTCTGGTGTTGCAATTTATCAAACAGAACCCGGCTATGCTGAATTCTTCTTTAGCTGACCGGCAAACCTCGTGAAAGTCTTGACAGGTTCGCACGAAGGATCGCAGCAACGTCCAGTCGATAACGGGCGGCACGAGCCGGCCGGCCCCCGTCTTTGATTCAGAGCTTGACACTGGGTAAATACTTCCCAGATAACTTGCGATACCACTCTTCTCATCTTTCAATCTCCCAACCTTCAGAGCAATGAAGCCCTCATCGGGTATATCCATGTCGGCCGTCGTCGGGGGGCACCGGTCGTTGGCTGTGGCGGTGGCGGCGTTGGCATTGCTAGCATCGGACTTGAGAAACAGCCCCTCATTGTGCATTGCGCCATCCAGGACGAAGTCGAGATAGCGCGCGTAGTCTGAGTGGCCGATGCCCTCCCACCTGCTACCGTTCACTCGGTCTGCAAATAAAAAGTACCCGTGGACGAAGGGGTCGGCATTGGCATGATTGCACGAGAGGTCGCAAGTATCGTGGTATGATGTGAGTGATTCGTCTGAGAAAGGTCTGTGAACTGCCTCCGCCAACAAACGACACAGCGGGCATTCGCTTGATAGCATGTCATACGGCACGTCGCCCAGTTTTGTGACAACCTGTGGAGTCTCGTAGCCTCCAGCAAATATCTTGTCCAGATCGATCCTATCACATCTTGGACAAAGTGTCTGAGCTACTTGGGATTCCATGGTCGGATAGCTGGGAACGACTCCTTGGTTGGGCGGTGTTATAATTTCATGAATCATCGTGGTGTGAGACAGTAAGCTGAAGCGTTGAGATGAGCGGGGTAAGTTCTCGCTGTGGTGCTCGATCTGAGTTACAGCCAATGACTGGAACAAAAGTCCCATAATATTGACGCTTGCCTAACTCACTCTAAGTACGCAGTGAGGGCTCCACTCGGCGATGAACATGATGACTTCGGCCAACTAGGCCCGCATCAAGCACTCATTCTCAAGCAACTGAGTCAGTTCGTGGACACCAGTAGTATGAGAGAATCCTCAATAAGCTTGAAGCCTACTTAGTCCAGTGGGTTTGCCTTTCGCTTCGTAAACAAAATCATTGAATTGCCAGACATGCTCTGAACGCCTAGCTCAATGATCTTGTAAGCTTGCCGACTGTCCACCACCCTGTTACGGTTACGACATAATGCATGAGAAAGCCCAATGGATCTGATCATGAATGTAATGAAACCCAAGGCAAACCGAGAAATTTTCTTGAAGCGTTCCTCTGGAATTATTCATCTCGCTGTCGTTTGTTCCGATGGTAGGGTTTCACGAGATGAAAAGCCCAAGAACTAGATATGAGCCACCTGGACAAGCAACGAAGGACAGGTAGCATGGCATATCGAACTGACCCAACGACGAATTATTCTCGGTTACACGCTCAAAGGGAAAGAGATTTCGCACATCCGGCCTCCTCCGAAGCGGGTTTGCCTTATTGTCTCAGTCTCAGATTACTCGTGTCTTGCATCCCGCCCCCCTCTCAACGCAGGAGGCTCTTGGACTCGCTCAACTCCACGAATAAACACACGATCGGATATTAACCAAGGGCTTGTCCGTATTACGGACTCGTGCTGACCGCAAGGCGGTCTGCCGCTCGGCAGAGTCCAGACCCCAACGAACCGGTGGCTCCTCCAGGATGAGGCACTGAGACCTCAGCCACGTGCTCAGATCATCGCGGGGTTCCTGCATACAAGCAAGCCTCTCAAACGTCCGTGGCTAGGAAATGACACACAGACTAGAAGGCCGTCTTAGCACAACCTGGGAGTACCCGGCCGTTGCTTGCCTTGCCAGGGTGGCCAATGGGATGTACTTCCCCGCGCAAAAGTCTTGGAGAAACTCAAGGCCGTTCGACGAGGCGTCAGCCAAGCCGCACAACGCTGCTCGCCATTTTGACCGCCAAGACAGTACACAGCATAACAGGCGTCGGGCGGTTGGCGAAGGGACGCTAGCGCGAGGCATTCTATTGGCTAGCGCCCGTCGTATCTTGTCAATTGATGCCTGTCCATCTCGTCTTTGCACCGACTCTGTGGCTCATTATTTCGCGAAAGAGAGTTCACTTCCGCTTCCAACGGCAATATTTAGCTTTATAATTCAGGTGATAATGAGGGGTTCACCTCGAGTTGGCGGCAAAATTCCAACACAAAGTTTCCTGCCAGAACATTGCTCAGCGCCTGCTGTACTGCCATCCGGTGTTCCAGCGCAGAATGCTGTCCCAGTCCGCCGGTCCAGCACCCTATTTCCTGCGCCAAGCATCATGGGAAGAGAAACGCGGTGTCAAGGGTTCAGAGTCTGACGATGGCTATGCTCTTCTTCCTTCCTTACTTCGTTAGCAGGTCTTGGCCGGCCGACTCCAGCGTCTTCCCAACTATGCGTCGGGATCTCGCCGACCGTTTAGGAGGCTGCAAGCCACCCACCACGGAGAAATGAACTTTCGTGAGATGCAGCTATCCATGGACCCCAGAAGCGCATGGAAGAAGTTTATAAGCCTGCCGCGAATCCTCAAGAAGTGGAAATATTTACCAATTTGACCTCCTCTTCCAGCTTTTGTTCTGCCGCGATTGAGAGGCGAATATTTTCTACATAGCTTGCGACCATGTTCATCTTGTCGTCTTTCCTCGGCGCCTTGCTGTTGGCGTCTGAGACATTGGCCTGCGCGGGCCACGAGAATTACCATGCCATGGGGATAAAACGACAAACTGCTCCTGTCCCCCCCAAACCGGCAGACTGGGCCTATGAGGCTTCATTCAATTGGGGTCGCATCAACCCGAGTAAGCGAGCAAGACTGATCTCATTTCTGAGCCTCGCTCTAACCAGCCTCAGACTACAGTCTTTGCCAGACAGGCACTCAACAGTCCCCAATCGCGCTTTCATTCGGTCTCGGCCTTGCTCTAAGCCACGTGTTGAAGTTCAACTACCCAAACAAGACCGCAGGCAATTTCTACAACTGGAACTATGGGCCAGCGTTCACCGTCACGCACCCTGAAGGGGTCTACACGAATAACCCATCCTTTACTTACGACGACATGACGCTCTACCTGAAAGGCTGGCACATCCACTCACCAGCAGACCACACCGTAAACGGCATGCGGTCCAAGGCTGAGTTGCATCTCGTACACGTGGACGAGGAGGGCCATGAGAAGGCTGTGCTGGCTATCCGCCTCGATCCGGGCAACGCCAACAGCACCTTCTTCAACCAGCTTCCAAAGATGATTGGTTTCAATGATGTGGGCATGCAGCAGGAGATTGCAATCAACCACATGCCCGCGCTTGAGAGCGTCCTCCTCTTCAACGAGTTCTGGACCTATCAAGGTAGTTTGACGAGCCCGCCTTGCCACGAGGGGATCCGCTGGTTTGTGTCTCGTCAGGTCATGTTCACTGGTGTCGAGCAAATGCGTGATATTTTGGGCGCAAGCACGTACAGCGCGAGAGCTGAGCAGGAAGTCTGGCAGCATCGCATCAACGACTAGAGAATGATTGGATATGCCTGGAGCTGAGGCAAGCAAAGTGTGGCAATGAAGGCGGCGCAAATGGAGGAGGCGACGACAGGGGTGGAGGAGAAGTTGCAGTCGGTCGCTATGTCTCGCCTGTCGTGATGATCGACGGGTTTTCCCTTGTGTTCTCTCTATATCTCCGCTAGCATCAGATACCATCTAGATCTCTTATCTCAAGTTGAACACAGAAAGATGTTTCAAAACAGACTGTCGGTATTGACGTGCGGTCATTTTGAGCTTAATTTCTCCTCCAGATGCTAAAACTTCTCCACTACCTTAGCGGAAACAGGCGGAATCGCCCTTCCCCTGGGCGGTGTCCACCTCGGCCGCTCCCTCGAGCCCGGAGCTGAGGGTGACCCCGAAAGAGCGAGAAGATCACTGCCGGTCATGAGTCGCGGCGACGCCGACAATTCATCTCGTCGTGAACCTTCTTGGATGCCAAGACCACAGTCTCATTTCTTCCTTTTTGCCCAGCCCCAGTCACACCACTCCACCCCTCGTAACGTCATGATGGTGTGAATCCGCGCAACTGTCTCCGGCCCAACCTTCTTCTCCCAGTCTGCCGTTCGTCGGCCGGGCTTCCACGGCAGGGTTGAGCTTCGTAACACCAGCGAACCCCGCCCGTGTCGAAGAGCTATCAACCCGGCCGGCAGCAGATAAGTCTAAAAGCTTGCGCGTGCGTGTAAGCCGGTGTTCCCCCCCATCACACACCACTGAGCCAATCCCCAACAGCCGATAAACCGAACGCGGATTGGCGGCTTGTTTCAAGTTGAGCAGACCTCTGCGGATTGGGCGAATTGGAAAGAAACGCATCTCCCCACAGGTCGGGTGGTGATCATTTCAACACAGCCCTGCTCAGCGCAATCACCGTGGCTGAGATCCCGGGCCGGGGTTGCTTGGCCGTTGGGACGAACCATCGCTGTTGGCTCGTTCCCTAATCCGCCCTGGCTTGGCAGATGCAGCTCTATATAATTAGCCCTGCCCAGCAATGATAGACCCATCAACTGGTGGATTTCGAGCAATAAGGTGGAGTTGTGATGGCGCAGAATTTTGCAGACGAGTTGGGACTGAATTGATTGACACGGGACAGGACGGGAATTGTTGTTGACGTAGGTATTTCGTTGAATAGATCGGCAGGGCCGCGTGGTCTCCTCCGCGGCGGCTCTTGTCTTCCCCGCGTGATCTTCTCCGTTTCCTCGACCACAAATGTGAGCGATCCTGCTCTTCTCCAGTCCGTTCCGGCGCGTGAGATTTTGATCCCAGCAAGAGGAAAACCCAATTCGGACGTCCGCTGCCAATTACGATGCGTTCCGACACCGCTTCCGCTCTCGGCCTTTTGGCCGGCCTCATCACCACTGCTGCCGCCCGGCCCGACCTTCGGTATCAACAGATTCGACGACAGAATGCTGCAGATTGTTTGGAGGACTTGGACGATATCTTGGACGACGCGCCGACAACATCGCTATGGCCTGCGACAGCCTGCGACTTCACATCGACCCTCTCAGGGGCCGAGCTCACAACCACCTATGCATCTTACAGGAGTAAGATGGCTTCGTGGTACAGCAACGATTTGGAGGACATTACCAAGCTTGAGAGTAGCTGCACGCAATACGTATCAGTATTCGAATCCATCCGATACTGTTACGTGACGGGACCGTACCCAACAGAGTCCTCTTCAACAACATCCGCATCGGCAACGGCAACGGCGGCAACCACCACAGCAGGATCGTCGACGGCTAGCAGGACCTCAACAGGAGCTACGAACACATCAACAACAAGTGCGACATCAACCTCAACGCCGGATGATGGGGGAGGTCTAGATCCTGGCGCGAAGGCTGGTCTTGCCATTGGCATCGTCCTAGCCGTCGTCCTCATACTCTTCATCTGCTGGAAGTTCTTCCAAAGATATCGATCAAGCCGATTAGATGGAGCCGGGGAACATTCGATGAAGGGGGACGTCGAACCGCAGATGCACTCAGCCGCAGCGATTGGCACGGCTGGCGCAGCTGGGGCCGGTGCCGGCGCTGCTATGGCGGCGGCGGCAGCCCGGACAAAATTGGCACCTCCGGAAAACTCAGTGTATGCTTTCAAGTCGGAGCTGAGCGGCGACTCCCGGCCGATCTCCGAGCTTGACCCGGCGGCTGCCGTGGCTGCTAGGCCCTCCGACCCGCCCCGGCACATCGCCGAACTGGATCCGGAGCCACCTACTCAACTAAGTGAGCTACCGGCCGATAACTACGATCCGACGGCGAACAATTCGCCCCCGCCAGCATACGTCTCTCCAATGCCCGACGGCTCCAACCGAAACACCCTCGACACAGCTGTATCGCCGCTTTCTCCAGACTCGAGCACAATCCAGGGACAGGGGCTGGGAATAACAACTGGTGAAGAGATATCTCAAGGATCCAGCAATAGTTCTGGAAACGCACCCTTGGTGTCACAGACACAAAATGACAAAGTACAACATGGGTGGGGACGAGGTTGGCTTCGCAGGGAATGAGAAAAAGAGGGACAGTGAAGAATAATGCCCAGTGGATGCACAAGAAATGATTTGGGAACAACATACGATTTGAGAAGGTCTTGCCGGTCATCGCTCACAGAATGTCTTCCGTGCGGTTGACTAGGAGTAATCCGTGGTGGAAGAAGCTGAAGCAATTCCAACAGTGGATATGGATGGCACTTGCCATGATCTGTTGAATGGTAGAGCGCCGCTGCGAGATCAACCACTATTAGTAGATACCCTTCGAACAGTTGCAACTTCAAGAGCCGTCCGCTCAATGTATACTTATCTGGTTATGAGCTAAATGTGTGCGTTTTACAAACTGGTCTGGCTCATGCACATCACTGATTGGTTTAATTTGCCTTTCCCAGTGGCAGTTGTTCTTGCATTGGGCCATAAGACGACTCAAAGAATTCTGCACTGGGTGAGGAAAAAAAAAAACTCTACATGCGACAGGGATTTAGGTTGATCTGGGTCGAAGAGCCATCCGCCTTTTCGGGATTTTCAGCGCTGTGCAATTCCATTGGTTTTTTATTTTGATTCCAAACACACTTGAACTATGAGAGATTGGGGGCCATTCTTAACAACAACGTCCGTCTCCGAGCAATGCTAGACAGGTCTCACCTAATTGCTCTGCCTCATCGCCAAGACAAAATCTCTTCCAAAAGACTGCGCCAACATGTCATTCACGAATGCCCAGCAGCAGTCTGTCTAATTTTCTCTTGGTAGGGAGATAAGCTAGTTCGTAGCTGGCTCTTGGCTCTCCAAGGAACTACTTCGGATGCGAAGGCCTCCGTTATTTGCCCAGTACGCCAGCGAAAGTATTTGCAGCTTGCAGCATCATAGTACGGAGAAAAGCAGACATGATCGTCTACCTAGCTTAACGTTTATTCGTTTTTCTGCATCCAATTGCCCATACTCAGGGTGCCCAATATTGTTAATCAGGCTTCGGCACATCACCGTTGGATTGAGGGCCAAGCAATCGCCAAGGAGCTTGTCCAATATTTGGCGCTACCGGACAAACCTAGACAAGACACAACAACTCCCAATTCTTCTCGGTAAAAGGCGCTTCCGCTGCCGAACCCCAAGCGATCGGCGGTGTCATGACCGTAACCCCAGCACGGCGACGCGCGCGTCCCCGGATCGGGGGACCAGCAATGTTGCCAAGGGGCCCCGAACCATTGCCGGTCAGATTTGCAAGCAGGGTAGGAACTTCGCAAGCCTCTTGGCCCATTCATCACGACGATTTCTCAAGGCCACAGCACCGGAGTTCGGTCCTGGGTGATGTCGACCCGTTCCATAGCCCCTTGGCTCAACCAACACATCACCAGAGGCGGCATGTCTAGCTTGTGAAGATCTTGGAATTTGGCGGAGGTGTGGGATTCCGAGAGTCGGTTGTTGCGGACTTCACCAACCTCGAAACCGAGTATATAGAGTGCAATGTCTCCATCGTTGAATCAGGTTTCAATTGGACTCATACAGCATCACACTTTAATACCTTACTGTAACTTAATACTATCAGTCATCATCTATCAGTATTTCCCACCGAATATCCAATCCTCACCTCGTCACTCTCTAAGACCCCCTTCCTTACAAATACCAACAAAATGAAGTTCGCACTTGTCCCCGTGGTCCTGGCTGCCGCCGTTGCCGCCACTCCGATCAAGATCATTGAGGATGTCACCCACATCATCGGCTGGCACAAGAAGGGTTCTGGAAACAAGCAGGGCTGGGGCTCCTCCGGTCCCTTCCACTTCACCTCAACTTACCACGTCGTCGCTACCCCCGACCAGGTCGTCGACAACAACAACACCGCCACCGGCGGTCTGGCCGGCGCCATTGGCTACTTCAACTACGGCATCAACTCCCAGGAGGATGTCATCTGCTACAACATCACCCTGGTGAACTTCCAGGGCGAGTACCAATCGCCTGCCTTGACCGCCACCCACATCCACGAGGGGCAAAAGGGCCGTGCCGGTCCTCCTCGGTAAGCCCGATGCCAGGACCTTAGGCTGTAGGAGTTCTTGACTAACTAGGACTTTTCAGCATTGCATTCCCCAACCCTCAGCCTGTTGAGGGCACTGAGAACGTCCGCCGCAGCATCGGATGCTTGTCCGGGCCCTTCCGCACTGGCGTCAACGCCACCGGCACCCAAACCGACAACGGTGAAGGATTCGAGGTCCGCCAGATTGAGGAGGACCCGTCCAAGTTCTTCACTGATGTTCACTCGAGCCTGGCTGTCCCGGGTGCTGTTCGTGGTCAGCTCAGCGACGGTGCCAACCGCAACTGCGACTAAGTTGTTGGGTTGTGCTAGTGGATGCTGAAAGCCATTCTTTTCTTCTGGTCGTGTTGATATATACCCTTGACATGATATCTTCTATTAATATACTACACATATTTTGACACTTGACTCCAACACAGCTTTCCCAATGGGCAAATGAACGCAATACTCAACATCAATCATGCGCAAGAAGACTTGTCCTTCGTGGTGGTCCTCTTGGGTGGTAATTGAGAGCTTGCAGGCCAGCATCTTCAACTCCGCGTACCAATCGCAGCCAAATTGAACTCGAACTCTGGACAGCGATTGACGTCAACTTACAAAACATTGCTACTAGTATCACACGAATTTAAAAGTGTGTGGAACACAGTACCACACCCCGTAAAATTTAAGTAGGAGTACGTCGCTTGAACAGTACTCCTAGCAATCCTAACTTAAGTGAAGCAGAGCATAGGGCTTACATAGTCACCGAAATTCACACGCCAGTTGTTTCCTCGTCTGTTTTCTCGCCTAGCTAAGCATCCCCCCTCACGATAATGTTAAGCCAGATTTGCTTTTCCGGCAAACGAATATCACCAATAAAGTTTCAATTCCGAAACAACTATTAGCACAAGTCGAATACATTCGCTTCTCAATCGAGTCTGAGTTGTTCTTCATAAGTAATTTGGCAGTCCTGCTGTCATTACAGATATTGCCTTTCATGGACCAAGAATGATAATTATGACTTCCTCTACCGTCTTCTCCTCATTCCACAAACGCTCCAAAGCCAAGGTATCTATGCACGTCCAGTGGCGCCGCCATTTGCTTGAGGGAGGAACACTGCGAACTCCCCATTCATATTCGCCACCTTGAGTGTCAACTCATTCTCTTCAGCCTCGAATTCGAGCTCTCCGAGCGCTGGGTTGATGATAAACGCGTTCGCTTCAGGAAATAGGCGGCCGATCTGACCCTTGCTGATGTCCAGCTTGTCTAAGGCTGTGTTAGCTTCGCTCGCAATGCCAAAAGACCTTTCAGAACTTACTCCCAGGATTCAGAATATAGTCAATCTTGGACAATGTCATGCCCTGTGCGCCCTCTGCAAGATTCACTTTGAATGATACTGCTTCGACGGCCGTGAAACCTGCCGGAGGTGGTGCAGGCGCTCTGTTCTCGGTGACTGTGAGGGTGCGTCCGATGGCATTTTGGAACTCGACTTCGAAACGACCGTTTTTCTTGTCTGAACGTTAGCTTGTATGTTCTTCTGCTCATGTTAAGGCGCCACTCACCCCCGGTGGGAAGAGAACGTCTTGTTTTACGCCTGCGCCGCCCAATCGAACTGGGACATTGAAAGCTCCTTCAATTTCCTTCTCGTTTTCCTTTTTCTCGCCCTCGCCTCCTGCTCCAGCTTCCCCACCCGCTGCAGTTCCGTTCTCGGCAGCCCCTTTAGGACTTTCTGCTGAGCCGGCTGCAGGTATCCTTCTGAGGAGGCTCCCTTCTGTTGTAGCTTCTTCGCCTCGGGATAGAATACCGGTCGTTGATGTCGTTGAGATTGGCAATGATGTGGCGACGAGAAGTTGGGTTGAGAAGAGAAATGCCCGTGATAGCTTCATGTTGAAATATTAGATGTGCTTGCTGAAGCCTGAAGGTGAAAAGTTCAGTATGCGGAACACCAACGCTGTTGGTTGACTGAAAGCACACAAGGCTTCTTCAATTACTGAGGAGTCGTACAAAGTAAGGATAAAATGGGCAGAAACAAGATGTGGCTGAGAGAATGATGCAGCGCGGAACTCAAATTGGTTATATGCCCAGACGAACGTATTTCCAGTCAAAGTCCGCGTGGACAAGTTTGTGTAAGCGCAGCTAGGAGGGAGCAGCCTGCCAAGCGCAACGGCATCATGAAACCCACATGGGACCACAAGGATGAGGCCCTTTCCCCCACCATCCGTAGCGCCAAGCGCGCCAAGGACCACTGAGGAGAGAACAAGCGCTTCGGGAGCCTCATCGAGCGCCTAATGGGGAAATTCGGGGCTTGAGTTGACTGCAGGAGGCGGCTGGTCAGGTCAGTTTTACTCGAGATCCGGCATTGGCACAGCTTGGCGGTATGGCAACTCGTCTCTACTTGACATTTCCGGACGCGGCTCATCATGCGGAGAAGCTTGTCATCGGCAGTGGCAGATATGAATTTTTCTTGCCAACTTGCATCCGTACGCAGTTGTGCGAGGCGACGATGTCAATCAAGATTGTTGTCTTCCCATTTCGCTAACTACGATGTTGCAGCCGCGGATAGTGGAGGCACAATAGAGATTTAAGCTTAACGCTATCCGTCACCTGTCATCAGTGATGTCGCTGAACGCCGTTCTCTGATCCAGCCAGCGGCTGCACCTCTTTGGAACACTTTTCCTCGCGAACCAGCACCCAATTTTGGTTGAATTTGAGAAGGGGAATCCGAACCCTCCTGTGAGTCTCAGATGACAGCTGTCGTAGGCTAAACTTAGACTCTCAAACGTGGTTCTTCAGACTGTCAAATCAGCACTCACATAATCCCTGTACTCCGAACCCCAGTCACCATCCCCACAAGCCTACCCAAGGTGATGGGCCATAAGCATGCGACCAATTGCTCCGTTCGGGGGCCGTTCTGGACAACACCTGTCGGTTCAACCTTCTCTTTGCTGAAACACGGACCACATCGCCATGAGCAGCCGAGCCAACCCCGTAGTTGATTCACGCAGGGGTTTGGACTTCATTTCCCTCGTGTGCAATGAGTATCACTCAGCAAAAAGAGGTTTACTTCAATTTCAAGAGATTGAGGGCGCTGTCTGGGCCTTGCTCAGCAACCCGGTGGTTACTCAAGCTTCCGTGGCGCAATTGCAAAATCCATGCCATGAATCATGACCTCTACGATGGCCGGCGGCATTGCGTTCGCCTTGGCAATCAGCCCAGTTTGACTCGCCCCTCACATTCGGCGAAATTCTCAGCAGCAAAGCTCCGGCTATCTCAACAGGCTTGTACCCAGACCAAAAGGGCGGGAAGCACGCCCTTTCCGCATTGTCCTATGAGGCTTTTCAACGTTCATGCAACGATCTTCCTTGACATCAGAGCAAAGCTGTATTTTTGGCTCAAAATCAAGACGATGACGAGTGCGATTGATAAGAAATGAAGAAAACCAATCTTCACGTAAGTCGGTGGAGCAGCTTTCGGAGCCGACGACTCCGGCCCTGTGGGATTCAGCGGGGCTCGGACGGCAAACCCGGAGCGAAGTGCGGGGTCTCGGACCCGCTTACGGTGAACCAAGATACCTATTCTCCTTCCTTATCAGTCGCTCCGACTTCGTCCAACGTCATCTAGTCCCCCTCACTTGTCTCACGCCAAAGTGAGTCACATCAAGTCGCGGAAATTACTCCAACCCATCTTTCCACGCTTTCAAGCCTCGCCATCGCGCACAGATATCGGAAATGGTGACCAAAAGAGTGGCGCGATACGGTGACTGGGACAGTCCCATCACGGCTGACACAGTCACCTCCAAGAGCTGGTCCGTCACCTCGCCCCGTGTTCATGTAAGTCTCGTGAACCAATGCCTATCCTCCTTTCTGACGTTATCTGTAGCGTGCATCCGGTCGCGCGTACTTTAACGAGTCCAAGGAGGACGGTCGCAATGGCGTTGTCGAAATCACCAGCGACGGACCCAAGGACGTACTCCCGGCACCCTGGAGCGCCCACAACTCCGTCTATGAGTATGGTGGCTCTCCATACGATGTACTCTTTGACGGACGTATCATCTTCTCCAACAGTGGTGGTGATACCACCGGTGTCAACCTGCTGGATCCGGATTCTGGGGAAGTGAAGCCAGTCACAGCGGGTCCTAACCTCCGATATTCCAATTTCAGCGCGAGCCCGACGAGCTCTTGGGTGGTGGCCATTGAGGAAGACCACACGATAAATACGCCACGAGAAGTGAAGAACTACATCGTCGCCATCAATGCAGACACCGGAGAGACAAAGAGAATCGTGCAGGGCGCCGACTTCTACTATACACCGCAGTTTAGCGAGGACGGTGCAAGGCTGGTTTGGATGGAGTGGGACCAACCCAACCTTCCATTTTCTGCAAGCAAAGTCTTTGTAGCTGACTGGAGCTCGTCTGCTACCGTCGAGAATGTTACTCAAGTTGCAGGCAAGAACCGCGAGGGCGCTGCTGAGCCTCGATGGTGCATGGATGGAAGCTTGTTTGTGTGCATCGAGACTGACGGATTCCGCCAACTTCACCGCATTGCCCCTGGCCAAGTACAGCCCCTGCATATCAAGCTTAAAGACCTCGAGAATGCCGAATTTGGTGAGATTCGATGGTTTCAAGGAAGGTTCGTTACAGAAGAACATCCCTGAGAAAACGGATATCGTTCTAACAATCTTTCAGTCACACATATGCCCCACTGTCTGATCGATATGTAGCAGCAGCAGGCATCTTATTTGGCGAGGCAAAGCTCATTCTCATTGATCTCGAGACGAATGACTGGAAGCCTATCGGCCCACCCGGCCTCTGTGCCATTGCGTTCGATTCAGTCACAAGGTTGAATGATACCTCGGTGCTAGTCATTGGAGAACAGAAAGCGTTTCCTTCGGCTCTCTACAAGATCGATGTGTTGAGTGGAGAGGTTACCACTGTGAGACGAACTTCGGATGCCGATCTGGATGAGGGGCTCTTCTCGAAGCCTGAACTTGTCCAGTTTCGTTCGAAAGGCTCTCCTTCCCGGATGATCTACAGCGCTCTGTGGATGCCGCGTAACCCAAAGTTCACGGCTCCAGGTGACACCCTGCCTCCGCTGATCATTTCTTCTCACGGTGGTCCGACCGCATATACGGGCTCTGGGCTTAAACTGCGCACCCAGTACTTCACGGCTCGAGGCTATGCACTCCTTGCTCTGAACTACACCGGCTCGACTGGACACGGACGGGACTACCGCGAGGCACTGTTCCACAACTGGGGCATTGTTGACGCAGACGATGCTGCTGAGGTCGCCGACCATCTCGTAGCCGCAGGCAGAGTTGGTAAGGTCGGTATTGTTGGCGCAAGTGCGGGAGGATACAACGTATTGCAGGCTCTCGTGCGTCATCCGCGAACCTTCGATGCAGGATTTTGTGTTTGTGGCGTCAGCGATGTCAAGAAACTCGACGATTCTACTCATAAGCTGGAGTCAGAGTACATGGGGGCCCTGATTCTCGACCCTGGCATGACCGAGGAGCAAAAGGAAGAGAGATACAAGGAGCGAAGTCCTCTGTTTCACGCGGACAAGATCGAGTCGCCTTTGTTTCTACTACATGGTATCGAAGACACAGTGGTGCCCATCGAGCAAGCACGTCTCATCTACCAGGCTGTCAAGGACAAGGGTGGAGATGTTCGCATCAGGGAGGTGCCTGGGGAGGGCCATATGTTTGGCAAACCAGGGAGCCCGCAAATCTGGCTGAGCGAAGAAGAGGCTTGGTGGAAGAAATACTTATTGTAATTCTCTGAGAAAGCGGTATCTTCATTGCTAAGCTTGCTAGATCGTTTTCTCGCATGCTTCACTTTGGGTTAAATTATGTATGACTCGGCCACTTGTTGGGCCAAATAAGAATGGAAATATGCTTCCTAATGAATGTTCCAATCAATCAGACATGTCTTGTGATTATTTGTCACCCAACCCCCAACTTTGATGTCGACGCTTTCTTACTGGTCGCTACCTAGATATCGACAAGCACATTAAGATATCCGCTATGACCAGCAGAGACAGAGGCGTTAAGGCTGACCACCATGGTCATATTCAAGACTTGATTGCTTCACACTTTCTGTGCTGCTGACCACTCTTGGTGAAACACCTCGGGTAAGAGGCCAACATTCTCTCCTTGATCCCGGAGTCTGTCGATGTGCCGTCGAGCAGGTCATGATCCGGAATTCAATGCCTACCTAATCATAGGAGTAGATCTCTTAAGTAGATAGATGAGTTGTCGCTATGTATCAGCTCGCGCCGACTCGTCGGACACGTCCCAAAATTGAGGGTCAAGCTGATAGCTATGTTGCTCAGAGTCTCAAGATGGCCCCATAACAGGTCATGATAGGAAATGACTGCGTTTTGCCAAAGATGAAACAATATAGATTTTGGTCAGAATGCTCCAAAAAAGTTAAGAACCTATTAAGCTACCATACTGAAAGGCTTCTCCATCTGTATTTGACACTCAAACATATCAGAGATCTTTCGTATAGATGTTTCGAGATACTAGCAACATACGAGAAGCTACATAATATGTGCTTTTTCTACACCATCGTCACTTCAAATGCTGAATCCAGGTAAGATTTACATTGAACTGTGTTGGCCAACATCATGATGTAAAAAGTCAAAGGACTTCCGGGATTTAGATGACAGTTCAACCGAGAAAAACCCCGAATTAACGAAACAAAACAAAATCTGGGCTAGTCTATGCATAGCTCATCCTTTCTATCTTGGCTGTGATTCTCAGTGGTTAAAGTGATACCCACTTCTGGGTCGTCACTTTCAGCTGTCGAGCGCTATGCCCGTTCAGGTCGGAGTTTGATCCTCTCAACATACACATCATGAGTGTCTTGTGGGTCAATCAACCTAGCGGTATCTACAGTGTACCCACAGAATCTCACCTACCCCTGATCGTCAGTGCATATATGATGCACTTTTACGTGGCTGTCGGCACCTAGCCCCTATTTCATATTTCCAAGTGTCTTTCATCTTGCCCACCACACTTTTCAAGATCCAAATTTCATCAACATTCTTGAATGAGAAAGTAAGTGGCTGGGACTTCAGATTCAGCAATATGGATGTAACACGCCCACCTCCTCCTTCCACGGCGCAAACGGCGCTCTCCCAAGAATCGTTCACCGTAGGGTGGGTTTGTGCTCTTCCGAAAGAGCAGACGGCAGCAATCGCAATGCTCGACCGACGCCACAAGACTACCATCAAGCGATCGACTAGAGATGACAATGCCTACACTCTCGGTTCTATGGGTGAGCACAACATCGTCATCGCCTGCCTACCCAAGGGCGTAATCGGCACCACATCAGCCGCGGCTGCTGCTGCAGACATGGTGTCCACGTTTCCATCGATCAGAATAGGGCTCATGGTCGGCATTGGAGGCGGTATTCCGTCTAATAACGTCAGGCTAGGCGATGTTGTCGTAAGCGTTCCCGTGGGCTCGCATCCTGGGGTAGTCCAGTGGGATCTTGGCAAGGCAACAGCAGGCGGTGGATTTGAAAGAACAGGGTCTCTCAACCATCCGCCGAGGCTCTTACTGTCGTCCTTGACGCAGATAGAGAGCGATCATGACCTGGGAGAATCTAAGATCATCGAATACCTTGACGAGCTGAAGCTCAAGTATCCGAAGTTGGCTCACAAGTATAAGTCGGGTTCTCTTCGCGATCTTCTGTTTCCGGCAGACTATATTCATGTCGATGCCAGTGGCAGTTCGTCCCTCGCCGGAGACGGGACTGACCTGTGCCAGTGCTGCGATAAAAGGAAGGCCCAGCAAAGGAACCTTCAAGAGCCAACGATACACTATGGTCTTATCGCATCTGGAGATCAGGTCATCAAAGATGGCATGGCCCGAGATAGACTGAATAAGGACCTGGGTGGAAATGTTCTCTGTGTGGAAATGGAGGCGGCTGGCCTAATAACAAAGTTCCCTTGCCTTGTGATCCGAGGAATCTGCGATTACGCAGATTCTCACAAAAACAAAGACTGGCAAGAGTACGCGGCTGCTGTTGCTGCTGCGTACGCAAAGGAATTGTTGTCCTATGTTGACCCGATAAGCATCCAAGGAGAACGTTCGGCGAAGGATGTTCTGGCGGATAGTGAGTAGAAACCAAGCCATCTTCCCGTCCAATGTTCATTTTACCATCGGTTAACTAAAAGTGTAAGCAGTTGAAAGTACCGTGTCGACAACCGCCATAAATGTTGACCACATGCGTGATCACTTACTCAAGGAGCAAGATCAAAGAATACTCGACTGGCTTGTCCCTTCTGATCATGAAGACCGACATGTGAGCATATATGATAATCACCAACCAGGGACATGCCAGTGGTTTCTTGACTGCGCCCAGTTCCAGGCTTGGGTGACATCGAAAAACCAAACACTCTTCTGTCCAGGAATGCCCGGATCTGGTAAAACCGTCATCACGTCTGTTGTTGTAAACTTCCTATCGCAAAGGTGCACACAAGACGCATCCCTTGGACTTGCATTTGTCTATCTCAACTATAAGAGTCAAAGTCAGCAAGATCTTTCCGCGTTGCTGGCCAGATTCCTCTGGCAGCTATGCCGAAACTCCAAAAAGGTCTCTGAAGACGTGAGAAGACTCTACGAGAACCGCTCATCAGTGGAAAGAACGGCGTCTCCTGAAACCCTCGAGAAGGCAATAGTCAATGTTTCTACCTCGCTATCTAGAGTTTGGTTCGTCGTGGATGCCCTCGACGAATGCAATCAGTGCAGGACAAAGCTCTTGGCATGCCTTACTCGTGTCCAACAAAAGACAGGGGCTTGCATCATGTACACGTCGCGGGATCTGCCGGAGATCACTTTGTCTCTCACCGGCCATCCCACGGTAACAATAACAGCGAAAGAAGTTGACGTAGGAAGATTCCTCGATAGTCAATTGCCAGGCGCCTTGAGTCGCATTCCTGCCACCACTGAACTTAGGGAAGAGCTCAAGGAGAAAATGATGAAAATTGTGGGCGGAATGTAGGTTTCTGTTTCGAAGTACTTATTTCAAGGAAAGGCACGCGCGTTTGACTGACATGTTTGATTTCCCACGCAGGTTTTTGCTTGCTCGACTTTGCATAAACGCACTCAGCGGGAAAACTACAGCGAAAGAAGCCCGGGAGTTCCTCGAAAACCTCAATAGTAAAAACAATTTCTTGGCAAAAAGGGAAGAGAAACGACCGGTACTGTACGAGGCATACCGCGAAATGATAGAAAGGATCACTCGCCAATCGCCCGAGCTCAGAAACCTAGGTTTGAAGACCTTGGCCTGGATCACACATTCCCGGAGACCTCTCACCACAGACGAAATCCAGTATGCTCTCGCAATACAAGACGGCGACAATGAGTTCAATCCCGAGCAGATGACAAAAGTCGAAACACTCATATCAGTGTGTGCGGGGCTAGCCACGATAGAAAAAGGCACCAACACGGTCCGGCTGGTGCACTTCACGACACAAGAATACCTCATTTCGGGAAAAGACGAGTTGTTCGGAGACGCGCACGCGTATATCGCATCTTCTTGTGCAACTTGCTTGTGTTTCGGCGGGGCCTTCAAGATTGGACAGGGTGTCCCTGGAAGACCTGCAAACCGCGATTACAAGTTGCTGGCATATGCTGCTAGATCTTGGGGCTACCACGCAAGTAGAGCATCGAGCGTCCTGCCAAGTATCATTGAACTTTTGAATGATGCAGATCGAGTCGGCTTCATTGCTGTTCTCGTTGTCGAGGGAGTCGCTTTAGGCGAGTGGGAGGACGTTGACGATGCCTTGTGGTTATCTTTGAACGCAGATAAAATGAGTCATATGAAATCAGCCGGGATATATCTGGCAGCGCATTTCGGGCTTGCAGCGGTCATTGAACATCTGAACCAGCAACAGTCAAATGTGGACTTTGAAGCCCCCATCGGCTTCACTCCGCTGATACTTGCCACGCGGGCAGGAGACGAAAGCACCGTCAAAGTGCTACTGGAGAAAGGGGCCAGCGTCGACAGGACTAATCGGCATGGTGAGACGGTACTGACATATGCCTGGAAAGAGGGACATGAATCCATTGTAGGACAACTCATCTGCGCAGGTGCCGAACCTTGGAAGGCGGCTGGTCGTACGAATAGGGGGGAACATCATCCAAACGACGAAGATGAGATGAAAGAGGAAGCATTGAAGGTTTTTAAGCCTGCCTACACTACTAAGCAAGCTATATTAGCTGCCACCGCTACGAATAGATTTGCACGTGAAAGAAAGAGGCTAAGAGAGTCTAAAGGCTGAAGACAGACGGGCCAGGCAGTGGAATAATGAACTGAAGTGGACAGCCAAAGTTGAGATGGACCAGCAAGTTATGGACTGGAGCAAACGGAGATCTTATGGGCAGCAAGTCTTCACAATGATTTGATGCTTTTAATTACCAAATAAATTCAATAACCCCTATGAAGCCTTGCTGCTCTCACCCTTGTCACCCTCCTTAGCCTTCCCCTCTCCATCATCCTCAATCTCAACCGTCGCCGCCGCATTCTCCAGACCCTCCTGATTGCCGCTCTCCAGACCTCCAGACTGCCCCAGGAACCAATCCGCAACCTCCCTCTTGCCGTTGAAAAGCGCCGAGTCAAGCGGGATCTGGTCCTTGTCGTTGGCAATCGCAGGTGACGCGCCGTTCTCAACAAGCAGCTTGACGACCTCGAGGTGACCGCCCAGACACGCCCAGTGCAGGCCCGTGTTGCCAAACTCATTGGCAGCGTCGACATACGCCTTCTTCTCGTCAGCGGGGCGGGGCTCGAAGGCCTCGATCAGCGCCTTAACGACGTCTGCGACTTGCGTTAGCATCCGCATCGGAATCTCCGGCATCGAAAATGGTGGACGCAGGGGTTTTCGGGGGCGAAACCTACCGATGTGGCCGTTGCCCGCGGCCATGTGTAGGCAGGTGTTCTTGCCCTCATCCTTGGCGGCTGTGATGACCTCGCCGACGGACGCGGCCTCGCGCTCCGACAGGGCCTTGAGTGTCTCCTGCAGGTCGGCGAGCTCGCCGGCGCGGGAGAAGTAGATCAGGTCGTCGATCTCCTCTTCTGAGAGTTTTGGCGCCATTTTTGATTGAGATTGTCCGGGGTCTGGGCTTCTGGCGTCGCAAAGTGAGTCTTGAGAGGTGAAGTAGAAATTTTTGAGTGATGGTGGGTGGAAACACGGTGCGTAAATGGTAGTACGTACTCTACACTGTGCGTCGCCGCCTCCTCGGCAGGATGAACCATGCGCCAGTCCAAACAACGGCCATCAATAGTGAATAACAAAAACAAAACTCCCAGAAGACCAGACGCCACATTGTCTTATGTCAGACTCTCCTCATATGTGCATCGAGCCAGTTCGAAATATCTCCAGCATCATCCACCGCTTGTATCTCTGCCTTGACGTTCAAAAATAGCATGATCTGCAGCTCCCTTCGGCACTCGATGTTGTACTCGTCCAAGTCGGCAGGAATGTTTCCCAGCAAGGTTTTCGCAATCTTTCGGTCTCTTTCTTTGAGTGCATCGGTTCCCTCGAAGCTGCTTTCAGATATCTGTTGCCTGGAAAAGGCAGAATCATCGTCGACCTCCAGATCCCGGCGACCAAGAAGATCATCGCTCTTGATTCCAAGCCAATGCATGCTTGGAACAGTGACTCCGACTTCATGAGCATGGCCTCGGGATCCATGGCTGCAGCAGCGCATGATGTTGATGCCGTACGGATCAAAGTCAACAAGGCCGTAGATGGGGATTTCTGGCTTGGCCGAATGAAGTAGGTGAAGGAATTGCTTCGTTTGTAGATCGGGAACACCCTTTCCCTGATAATGATGTTAGAATTGCATCAAAGACCACGAATCAAGGCGAACATACCGTGATTAGAATACCTTGCCCGGCAGATGACGTGTCCTAGTATCGTGCAGCAGCCAGAGTACGGAAGGTGGCCTACGATGGTCAGCATGCCCTCTTGAGCAGGAATCTCGTAAGAACTTGCATCTTTCTCGATTACGAGCACCCACTCAGCATTCTGGAAATCAATTCTCGAGATGTTTCTCGTCGTCGGGATTGTGACTCCCTGGCTTGCATTAGATGGATTAGGTCCCATGCCGAGGATGAGTCTTACAGTATCGCTTGCAGATGCGCTGACACTAGATGAGTCTCTCATATGTAGAATAATCGGTCCTGCTAAGAGCCCTTTGGCGCTGGCAACCTGGGAGGGGGTAAGACGTTTGTTAGGTATGGTGAGGAGGGACACTGACAATATTCAGGTCATCCCGCCCTATTCCAAGGGTGTAGCTAATGTCGTCGACCAGGCCATCGACAATGGCCTGAGTCTTGAAGAGATCGGGACATTGATAGAACAAATTCCTACGCTCTCCTGACTTTAGCAAATAGGCCTCGAGGGAAAGGAGCCTTGATAATCACGAACCTCTTGGTGACCGGATTACCAGACAGGAGGGAGCTGTGGGAGAGGTGGATGATCTTCAGCACCTGAGCTAGTAGCTTCATCAGCCGCAGGACTCAACAGCATAGATCAAAATGTGCGTACTAAACTTGAGGCTCTCCTTCTCAGTCCGACCAGGGAATTGGAGGACGGATGGCGCGGATCGAGAGCGGGTTGCGCGGGCTGCGCTAGGAGGGTTCCTTCGAGACCCTGGACGGGTTTTGTAGGGCACACGGAGGACTTCTTTATTCTCGAGTGATTGGTAGACAGAGACGAGTATCTCCTGCAGCTTTGCGATGGCTATGCCGACAACATTGTTGTCTGGGTCTGGATCCGGTATGTCGACGATGGGGCTGGACTGGTGAGCAGGCTGTCGGGTTAGTTGGCCACGACGACCAGTCATGTGGAGTGTAGCATTGTCCATTTGGTCAACGAAGACTGCCTGACTTGAGCAGTGCCTCGACGAACCTCCCGCAACTTTGGAGGCGGACGCCAGACCGTCATGGATGTTGGTGCATCATGATACGAATTCCCCAAAATGGCGGGGAGGACACTGGACCATCGCAGCTGAAAGAGCACGAAACCCGCCCTACCTTCTCAGCAATTGGCCAATGGGATGACGCCCGCCGGCACCCTCACCGTCACAGCAGGAAGGCACCGCACACCGAAGGGCCTGAGCATCGGTGGCTTCCTTCCCTGGTGGTGTGAAGTCAACCGGCAGATCGCCCCGACGAAACAAAAAAAAACGACACTGGACGGGACCGTGGGCTGGTTCGTGCCCACAGAGGCTTCAGGCACCCGAAGCCGCTGAAGCTTATCCCAAAGAGCCCCCTGGTGCCGCCCGCAACATGGCACCTGTCAAAAACGCTTAAGCGTATCCGTTTACGTTAGGTTGGAGTTGCGTGTGTACATGATCGGCAAATTGGTGCTGTACATGATCAAAAGTCAATTGCAGAGACGAACAGATCGTATTTTTTGAATTGGATATTGCCTCGGCGTCCCCCTAGAAGCGGTTGATTGAGTGCTGACCTGCTTTCCCAATGATCCAATGAGGGGAAGACCCCTGAGCGCTCTGGTTGGTGCCCCCTGGGCTGATTAAATCATGATTGGAGCAGGGGTGTCGTACGAGGATGTGGTGGGTTATCGCCGAGCACATGCATCTTATCGTCTGGTCGCTATTTTCTGGACACCGCCTCAGAGAGACACGCAGGGGACCGCGCTCTGCGTGCTGACTGGGCCGCTGTTTAATAAGTGCATGAACACCCACCGTCACCAAGGTGCCTCTCGCCTTCCGCCCCCCTTCCGTGCTCACGACACCTTTCTCTCGACCCTCGGACCTTCACACTGCTTTCCCAGAGGTTCGAATCACCGCCAAAATGGTCGTCGAGAAGAAAGCGCCCTCTGTGGCCTCGAGCAACGGCAACAGCCTCAAGCCAATCCAGTCCCGCAAGCGTGTCGCGGAGGCCATCGCAGAGCAGGAATGGCCCAAGAGACCCCGCATCGAGGCCAAGACGGATCGCACCAAGTGGCGCATGAAGGACGAGGACGGTCGCCATATCTGGAAGTATCTCGAGGACGACGACGCTTCCAAGGAGTGGCCCCAGACCGCCGCCGACAAGTACTTCTTGGGTCTTCCCACGGTCAGTAGAGCCCCTCACGAGACATGCGCCGAGTGCACCACTAACCTGTTGTACTTGTATAGGACCTCCCAATCCTCCCCGAACCCAAGAATCCCCTCGAAGCTACTCTCAATGGTCTCGAATACGTCGAAAAGCTCCAACTGCCCTTTGGCGACTGGGGTTGTGAATACGGTGGCCCCATGTTCCTCCTCCCGAGTACCGTCATTGCGCTTTACGTCACCAAGTCGCCCATGTCCTCAGCAAAGGCGACCGAGATCAAGAACTATCTCTTTGCCCGCGCACACCCTGAGCTGGGCGGATGGGGCCTTCATACCGAAGGCATCAGCACCGTGTTTGGCACTTCGCTGAACTACACCACTTTGCGACTGCTTGGAGTTGATGCAGAGGAACCCGTGATGGTGAAGGCTAGAGCAAGACTCCACGAGCTCGGCGGCGCAACCCAAGGGCCTCACTGGTCCAAGTGGTGGCTTGCCGTTCTCGGCGTTGTCGACTGGGAGATCGTCAACCCCGTGCCCCCTGAGATCTGGCTGTTGCCCAACTGGGTGCCCATTCACCCCTGGAGGTGGTGGGTCCACATCCGTCAGGTCTTCCTGCCCATGTCGTACATCTACTCGCGACGCTGGAGTGTCGAAGAGACGGACGTCATCCGCTCTCTCAAGAAGGAGCTGTTTGTGGAGCCCTGGGCGGCGATCAGCTGGAAGACTCACCGAAACGACATTGCTCCCGTGGATAACTACCACCCCAAGTCCTGGCTGCTCAACACTGTCAACTGGCTGCTGGTCAAGGTCTGGAACCCCTACCTGCGCACCAACTACATCAAGGAGCGGGCCGAGGCGTGGACCAGCGACTTGGTCGACATGGAGGATGCCAACACCGACTACCTCGGCCTGGCGCCTGTCAACGGCCCCATGAACCACGTCGTCTGCTACATCCGCGACGGCCCCGGTGCCTACACCGTTCGTCGTCACACCGAAAGACTTGAGGACTCTCTCTGGGTCAACGCTGAGGGCATGCTTGGCAACGGTACCAACGGTGTGCAATGCTGGGACACCGCATTTATGATCCAGGGCGTTGTCGCCGCGGGTCTCGAGAAGGAGGCTAGGTGGCGCCCCATGCTGGAGAAGGCACTCGGCTTCCTTGACCGTCAGCAGATCCGCGAGAACTGCAAGGACTCGGACAAGTGCTATCGTCAGCAGCGCAAGGGCGGTTGGCCCTTCAGCAACCGCGAGCAGGGCTACGCCGTGAGCGACTGTATCTCGGAGGCGCTGAAGTCTGTCATCATGCTGCAGAAGACCGAGGGATTCCCGCAGCTCCTCGACGACCAGCGCATCTTTGACGCCATTGACTGCATCCTGGTGTACCAGAACGAGACGGGTGGAGTTGGCTCGTACGAGCAGCGCCGTGGCGGTGAGTACATGGAGATGCTCAACGCCGCCGAGGTTTTCGGCCGTATCATGATCGAGTACGACTACCCCGAGTGCACGACTGCTTGCGTCACTGCCCTCTCGCTCTTCCAGAAGTACTGGCCCGATTACCGCAAGGAGGACATTCGAGTCTTCATCCACCGTGCCGTCAACTGGATCCGTTCCCACCAGAAGTTCGACGGTTCATGGTACGGCAGCTGGGGTATCTGCTTCACGTATGCCGGCATGTTTGCGCTGGAGAGTCTGGCCAGCGTGGGCGATATCTACGAGACGAGCAAGGTATCGAGGAGGGGCTGCGACTTCCTGGTCTCGAAGCAGAGAGAGGACGGCGGCTGGTCCGAGAGCTACAAGGTAAGGAGTTCACCTCCGTGTGAATCAGAATTGTCAACTGACGTGACTAGGCCTGCGAGACCTCGGAGTATCACGAGCACCCTAGCGGCTCTCTGGTTGTGCAGACCGCCTGGGCCTTGATCGGACTCATGGAGGCCGAGTATCCCAATATCGAGCCCCTTCGTAAGGGCATCCAATTCCTCATGGACCGTCAGCAGGCCAACGGCGAGTGGCTGCAAGAGTCCATGGAGGGCGTCTTCAACAAGAGCTGCACTATCATCTACCCTAACTACAAGTTCAGCTTCTCCATCAAAGCGCTTGGCATGTTTGCGCGCAAGTATCCCGACGAGGAGATTACGCCTGGCATCAGCGGCAAGGAGTAAGGGCATCAAGCATATTGCCATTTCAAGCATACCTATCTTAGAGTATTTTTAATCTTAATGAGATATATGACGACGTAGGGTTTTGATGAACAAAGCTCATGAATAGCGATTCGCTGCTTGCTGTGCAATGAGGCTGATTTTGTTGGAAGCTTTGCAGCAGTGAGTTGTGCTGTCACAGTGGCTACTAATCGAGGTCGCGATTCATTGAAGGAGCCGTCGGTGAGAGGCAACGGCTTCGGTGAGCAAGCTACCAACGGTCTCGGTCAGAAAAAGGCGGTCACAGCCCAAAATGCGGGGTGGCCCAAGCTTGCCGGCAGAATCGCAGCGGTCGGCCCCACCACAGCTTCCAGAACAGTCTGACCCCTCCGCAAGGCAACCTCACCGTTTGCTTCATCCAGCACCCCATTGGGCCCGCACCCGTTTGCTTTACCACACACTTCCGTTGAACCTTCTTTGTTTACACTTTTGGCCGTCGATCAAGGGACTCGTAGGCATTTAAAATCACCACGAGCCGCTTGCAATCTCTGTTTTTTTCCACACCACACATCATCCATCCGCATCCGCATCCACGAAGCAAAGCCAACCCGAACCCCGCCAAGCATGTCTGGAAGCACAGCCGCCAGCGCGGGCATGGCCGCCCTCGAAAAGCGCGACTACGACCTCGCCATCGCCAAACTCACAGACGCCCTGAAAACCTCCCGCTCCCCTCTCTGGCTTGCCGCCCGATCCAAGGCCCACATTGGCAAAGGCGACTTCGCCAGAGCCCTCCGCGACGCAGACTTCTCCTACGCCGCCGCTGCCGCGCGTGGCAAGCGCGACCTCATGCGCGATGCTCAACACCGCCGTGCCGTTGCCTACATGCGCCTCGGCCGCCTCGCCGATGCCGACGCCTGCGCGTTGTGGGTGCAGCGCATGGCCGAGCAGGCTGGCGTCTCGCTGTCCGACCCGGCCCTTAGGAAGCCCGAGACCGACGAGAGAGGCTTCTCCACCGCCACAAAGCAGACTATCTTGGATTACAGAGCGGTTATAGAGCGGAAGAAGCTAGCCCTCGGCAGCAGCTATCTTGCGGACACAGCGCCTGCCGGCCTCAATGCGGCGGTTGCGTTGCGTATGCAGATTCTGGGGCAGATGGACAAGCTCCCTGCGGACGATGAGAGAAGGAAGGTGACGGCCTCTTTCGCGCCTAACGTTTCGATCGATGACTTTGAGAAGGAGGAGGCGGCGGCTGCGACCGCCAAGACTGACAAGGCTGCGGACACAAAGGCCTCGCAGGAGGATAAGGACGAGATCAAGGCCGCTGCGGCCGAGTCGGTCAGAAAGCCTGCCGTCCAAGCTGACGTGCGTACGGACTTCTATCAGACCAACACCGACGTCATGGCGTCCGTCTATATCAAGAATGTCCCTAAGGACGAGTTCAAGGTTGAGTATGGAGAGAAGGAGGTAAGCAGACACGCGAGCACCCGCTTCCAAACGAGGACTAACGTTTCGCAGCTTCGTATGAGCCACATCCCAGGCCACGAACCTTGGTACACCATCCCTCTCTACGGTACTATCGACCCCGCCGGCAGCAAGCACAGCGTCAAATCTGTCAAGGTCGAGTTCCAGCTCAAGAAAGCTGCCGTCCTTAAGTGGCCCAAGCTCAAGGCTGAACCCTCCGATGTGAACACCACGGCCACGACACCAGCCCCTGCTGCCCCTACAAAGCCTGACGAGCCCATTTCCGCCGCTATTCTTGCTTCCGCTTCGGGCCCGGCCTACCCGACCTCATCCAAGTCCGGCGCCAAGAACTGGGACACGGTGCTGGCCGACGAGAAGGACGATGATGAGGACAAGGACATCAACCTGTTCTTCAAGAGCCTGTACAAGGGCGCCACCCCGGAGCAGCAGCGCGCCATGATGAAGAGCTTCACCGAGAGCAACGGCACCGCTCTGAGCACCGACTGGAACGACGTCAAGGACCGCACCGTCGAGACGCAGCCCCCCGAGGGTGTCGAGGCCAAGAAGTGGGAAGCTTAGGAGATGGCCTAGTGTATTGAGTGTTCGTCGTTTTTCGGGTTATCATTCATGAAAGGGATCACGGAACGTTATTCATCAGGGCATCAGAGCTCCAAGCTCAAGGCGTGGCGTTGGAATCATCGGGTAGTCAAAAAGTAGCTTCTCTTCAGTTGGGAGTGTTTTAACATGCAAGAGACAGAGTGTGATCTGTCGTGAGTCTACTTAAATATGGTATCTGGGTATATCGTGATATGCTCTTAGTATGCAACTACGTTCGGCTCTCTGCATAGCGAAACTCATGCAACTTGTTCAACGTGCTCAGGAAATCCTCATTGGCGACGTAAGTGCCCTTCAACCAGCGACGGCCACTCCCGGCGTCGAACTCGCGGCGCCCGTGCAGCACCCTCTGGTTGTCGAACAGGACGCACTCGCCGGGCTGGAGCTTGCGCTGGAACATGTGCGCCTCGTCCTCGAGGATCTTCTGGAACATGCGCGCGCCGCTGTGCCACTCGCGGAAGCGTGCGCGCTCCTTGTTGTTCTTGGGGATGTGGAAGGGCGCCTGGAACGGCGGGGACCACCAGACGTCCTGGACGTGCTTCTCATCATCGGCCCACTTGAAGACGGGGCGGTCCTGGCGGTAGAAGAAGCCGTTCTTGGAGTAGTGGTAGGGGACCTTGACCTCGCCGAGGGCCTTGAGCTGCGTGGCTTGGCGCTTGCGCATCTCGCGGGCGGCGAAGAAGGCGTCGCTGAAGATGGACTCGCCGCCGGAGCACGAGTTCTCGAGGCAGTGCAGCAGCTGGATGCGGGGCGGGGACTCGAGGTAGAGCATGTCGGAGTGCAGGCCGAGGTAGGAGGAGGTGTAGGCGACGTTCTCGGCGTCGGGCTTGGAGATGACGTCCCAGGTGCGGCCGTAGAAGGTCTCCTTGAGGGCGCCGAAGGTGAGGCCGATGTCCGCGACGGCGGTTTCCGAGTGCGGCACGCCGGTGAGGAAGACGAGGCCCGTGGCGGCGAGCTCCTGGGCGCCGGCGCGGAAGGCGTCGCCGCCGGCCATCCAGTCGGTGTAGGGGATGGTGCGCAGGCGCGGGGCGAGGATGGCGTTGTCCCAGAGCAGGCGCTTGACGGGGTCCTTGGTGAAGTAGACGCGCGTTGGGGCGAAGGGGATGGAGTGCTCGGTGGCGATGCGGGACATGCTCTGCGGGCCGGCGGCGGGGAAGACGGAGACGTGGTTGGCGGCGGCGGCGCGGGGGATGTCGTGCTGCCAGGTGATGTGGAGGGAGCCGTCGGGGTGTTTGGTGACGGTGTCGAACTTGAGGGCCTCGGGGATCTCGGCGGAGGAGAAGGACTTGTTGCCCGAGGAGGGGCTGACGCACTGCGGGCAGGGGCAGCGGTCGCGCAGATAGATTGCGCTGAGGAGCCTGGGCTTGTTGTCGTGGTCAAAGGGGCGTTGGATCTGCATGAGGTCGGCGGAGATGAGTTCGTAGGTCCATCGCTGCGCGATGCGGCTGCGCTCGCGGCGGATTGCTGTCGTGAGGGTGTTGGCGTTGCGGAGGTATGTGCGGACGGAGCGGTCGAGGTCGGCGAGGGTGGAGGACGTTGTGAGGGGTTCGTAGGGCTCGAGGAGGTCGGATTCGGAGGAGGTGGTGGTCTCGGGAGACTCTGAAGCTTCGGAGGCGGGGGTTTCTGGCTTTTGGCGACCGAAGACCTGGCGAAGAGAAGCGACTGCGCCCTCTGCACCCTGAGGTCTCGGGGAGGTTGTGTGAATGCGCGCGGCGGGTGCGTAGATGTGAGATCTACTGCGTGAGCTGAAGGACAGCGCAGATGCCGGCCTCGTCGCATTGAGGGCTCGCGATGCGCGCGCCGCGGAGGAGATTGAGGTTCTCATGGCGGGCTGTCGTCACTGGTGCGTTCGAGAGAGGATGGAGGGGGGAGAGACGAGGCGAACAGCGGGCACGACGCTGCAGCTGATGAAGGATGTAGGACCTGGAGACGTTTGCGCTCTAGCTGGAGGGAGATTCCATGGTCTGCTGTGTCGAGAACCGAGGCGGGGTGGATGGGCGACGGGAAGAAGAAATAAGTGGACGGTGGCACGATCTGGAGAGCTACGAGCGGGCACTGGGCAGGGGTTCGCGCCGGTTCGCCCAATGTCTTGCCGAAAAGCTGCCCCGCGATGGAAGCAGCGAGTGAGACCTCAGGGGAGCTACGGGCCTTTCCAGGGAAGCTAGATGCCGTAAGGAGGGGAGGAACCTCGGCCGGAGGGCAATTCTGGGGAAACAAAGAGGCGGGGGAATAAGGCACTGTGCCACATCATGGAGCGAATCGCACTGTTATCACATGAAATTTTCCAGGTCAAGATCTAATCTTATCCTTTTCATCAGCAAGCCCAGCGACTTCAGATGATCAACTTTTTCTTCCGCAACATCTCTCATCAACTCAGTTTTTTATAGTACTTCTGTGATTCGGGATCAGTGGAACCACATGAGAATATTTCCGCCACGAGCCTCAACATTTTTGCGCAAATCTTCACATGCCAATACAATTAACCCAGCTTGGCGGCCTCGTGACCTACTCTGCTCATTCAAGCGCCGTAGCCGGACGACGGGAACATCGTGCGGCGCAGCTTAGCCTCTTTCACATGACCTTCGCGAATAAGATCTCCCACCGAGCTAGGCTCTATGTCCTACCTTTTCTCTCACGATGTTCACCTCTCTTGCATTGACGCTAATTTTGCGCTCTATTATGCAGTTTAGCTAGCTGGGCAGTGTCAACTGGCTATCCGGGTAGTGTCCACTACACACGCAAATAATTCGTACATCCTACTGAGAACCCCTCCTTTTTGAATATACTAAAGCGACGAAATATTTTATGTGCTCACTTTTGTCGTCGCTATTGTTGTTGCTGTCTTTGTCGTCGTCGTCGTCGCCATTGTTCTCACTTTTATCGTTGCTTCTGATCGCCTGTATTATTGTCGTCTATTGTTATGATCTATCATCAAATAGAAGTATTGAGTGCGCGACGATTAAAGTTATAGGGAACACTGCTCGGCTAGCAAATCTCACTATATGACTAGTCTCTCAGATATCCTTTGAAACGTCACATGCACTCTATCCTTCAACGTCTGGTAACGTCTTCTAACGGGGGAAACCAGTCGTTTTCTCCAGCTCGGCAGCTTTTCTACAGCATCGTACGATTTCCTTCCGTCTATCTGGCTCTTTCTATTGCACTCTTCACCCAGTTTCTGCCTTGGTTTTGCCCTTTGACCTGCCTTGTGATTGTCAAGTCTCTCTGTGTCGTTGATGTTGATAATGAAGCCAGCGACATTCTGTTCCGTTCCCTCACCCCTAGTAGGATGACTTGAGGTTGAAATCGCGTTGGTCTGCACTAGCTTTGGTAGTTGTTCGGGTGGTATAAATTTGACGTTAGAGCCATCTCTCGTTAGCGATACGCGGGATGCCTCGGAAGAAACGGTTCTCAGACTGCGCAGGCTGGGCGTATTCCTTCCTAATGCAGACCCCATGACTGGAGGAGAAAGAAGCCCGTTCGACACCCCTGCTTGTTGGTAAGTAGGCTGGTTTTGAGGAAACGGGATGGCGTCACTGAAAGCCTGGTTGATGGTCTCCAGGTCAAGTTTTGATCCACTGTCCCTCGGCTCGGGACTTGTCGACATTGCTCCCACGGCAACCCTGCTGTAGGTTTTGCTCTTCTCCGTCCAACGCGGGGCAATAACTGCCCCTTTGGTAGATCTTTTCGAATCAGGCTTGGCATATTCAGCATGCTTGCCGCACTGGTTGAAAATAATATTAAGCGTTTCCTTCACCATATGCATGCCACATCGATCGTCAGGAACAACCACAAGCATATGATCCTTAACTAAGTCCAGAAGACCTCTCAGAGCTGGAGATGTATTCGGGTGGCCACGCAGACAATGTATCCACTACAACTTCTTAGTTCAAGTGCGGAAGCAATTAATTGATGAATGAATTAGTCTCAACTCACTGTTTCAACCGAGGCTTTGACCTTAGCGGCGTTCGTCGCAAACTGGTTGAAGAACTTGTCCTCGCGGTGCGCAAGCCCATCATCATCACTTTGCCTTGCAGTACTGAAGCTCTCGTATGTTTCACCGTCTTCCGCTTGGAAAGAACCCTCGGTGATAGCGTCGCCACCGAGAAGATGCCATGTGACGAACTCCAAATAGACGCATCCCAACGTCCAGATATCAAATTTAGGACTTGCAACGGTACTGTATAGACCATCTGCCTCAGGAGGACGATAGGTTGTAGTTTTGTCGACTTTCGAAGCTTTGGTGACGTCAGAGTCGGGAGAGTGAAATCGCATCAACGTGAAGTCCGCAACGACAAGTCGACCAGGAGGATTTTGCGGGTCCGCAAAAAAGAGTAAGTTTCTGGATTTGATGTCCCCATGACGACCGCCGTAGTCATGGACCTTACATAGTCCATCGGCAAGCCCTTGACATTGATGGATGAGCCAGATTAGTTCCTCTGACGAAGCCGGGTTGTTCCTGTTGTCCTTCCAAAACCCTTCCAGATCCCAGTTCGCCCCCGGAAATATCATGAACATGTGCGATCCTATGTCGTAGGAAAAAAGTAGTCGAATAAGATTTTTGTGCCTGTCCTCCGGTAGGCTAAACCGCAGCAATGCCTCTTTCTCGTTGAGAAAGTGATCCCTTTGGCTTTTATCAAAACGTTTAATGGCGTAAAATGAGTAGGGTTTCTGTGCGTGAAAATGTCAATTAACATGAACTCTCCAGATTCGAGGATTCCTTACCGAAAGTGGTGCCCATCTTTGGTATTTCTCATGTATTTTGACCTTCAACACAAGCCCATTTGCGCCTCCTTTCGCCTGCGACCAGTCCAGAACCTCTTCAAACGGCATAGGAAATCTCGCATCGAATACACGGTGTTTCGTTGTGGTAAAGTCCAGGACAGGTGCAAGTACCCAGTACTGTCGGTGGCAGAAACTTTCGATGTGTCCATCTAGCCAACCATCGAAGAGCATTGGATGACTGACTGGATCCAAGGGCAATTTGTCATCCCAAATATCATTATCTACGAAGTTGATAATGTAAGTGGGTTCCTCAATGAGCACAAGAGTGGCGAGTATCTTGAGGCGCTTCAAATCACGATGTGCTCCCCATATTTGTTGTTCAGGATCGAACAGCTCTTTTTCAAGCTTTCTGTTTGTATAAACCATCTCCATTACCTCTTTCACAGTCTCGATTGTCAATATGGTGTTCAAGTCGCATTCTGGTAGGAACCGTGGGAGATGAAAGGTATAGGGATTAGCGGTTTTTGGTAACACTTTCTCTCTTAATTTTATTCCCGTCGGGCTGCGCAGTCTGATCGAACTTGCATTTGACCCAGTGGTCGACCGACTTGTTTGTGCGCTAAGGCGCCGTGAGAATTGTTGAGGATCCATTCGTGTCGGTGCTGCTGTTTGGACCTGCTGCAAAATGTTCTGATTGTTGTTGGAGTGCTATCTCAAGATGGGAACAGGAGGGCTGTAATGTGACGTTTCCATACTAGTGTAGACAACTTGTCAACTTCGAACGCAAGATAAGAAGAGGAATCAAGTATACTACTACAGCCAGAGGCTCACAAAGGTATGTAGCAAGGCTGCCAGTCTAGGAAGATAGGGACATGCTTTTAAAAGAACGAGCCTGACGAAGAGCAGCAGGCTATCTCAGCCGTATTCATGACTTTCAGGAGAAGTTCCTCATCGAAAGATGCAGGTCGGCCTTCCAATCTTGCGGAGGCACAGAGTCCATAGGCGCGTTATAAGACCCAGCCACACAAGGCTACGGTGATGGTTCCCATCGGCGGTGCCCTGTCTCCATCACAATTTTGGCAGCGGTGCTTCTGCGATACTTTTTTCATTCAACGAAAAGCAATCCTGCAGCGTTGATGACAAAAGAATGGGCTGACCCATGTGCAAAGTCCTTTTGTGGCAAACACCTGCGTTCGGTGGCAGTACGCTCCGCAGATACGAGGAAAGTGATATTACTGGCTAGGGTTTCCCTTGGCACATACACCCTATCATGTCATGAGGGACGTGGTCGTGCGATGAGGTGACTGTCTTCAGATTTTCCATTTGTCAGCCTGGTGTTAATTGTCTCACAACTTCTGGATTGGAAGTGTCAGTCTGTGATCAAATGGGCAGGCTGTGGGATGTACAGTCCTTGATGTGCAGATTTTGAATGCAACCCCCACGAGGGGATTGCCTGGTCGAGGCAAAGCATTGCTGAGGTGGAGGGTATCACAGCCTGATTCCGTTTTGATGGGTGTAGGTGTCTTGAGAATGGGGCTTGAAGACCTACATATAGGTAGGGATGGGCGGCTGGAGGGGTGGCAGATGACGCTCATCACGAAAGTGTGGGTGGCGAAGTGCATCCCAATGCTGCAGAGTGAGA
This sequence comes from Colletotrichum sp. SAR11_59, assembly GCA_025328345.1. Classification (NCBI taxonomy): domain Eukaryota; kingdom Fungi; phylum Ascomycota; class Sordariomycetes; order Glomerellales; family Glomerellaceae; genus Colletotrichum; species Colletotrichum sp. SAR11_59. The sequence goes on along the minus strand of JAKMXC010000001.1, from coordinate 258,031 downwards.
TGGCGGCGGAGTCCAGGCAACCAGGCGCCTCCACTGAGCTCCGCTATCCTACGAGATAATGGCACGTTCTCCGAAGGCTGACTTGGGCACACAGCCGCTCCCCTCGCGGGAGCGATATAAGGCACATTCTGTCAAGCTTTGATTTCTGTCCTGTTCTCAACCAAATTTCCTTCACACAGGATTGTCCTCTGCTGTTATCTTTCAGCTTTTCAAACCAACGCCATTGAGATGGATACTACATGTACCATTGAGCGTCGCATTCAGTCAAGTTCCATTAAGAAGCCCCAACATCTCGTCGCAAATCTTCAAACATTTTGCAAAAGCAAAGGTTTTCGGATGGAAAGCTTGGAACTGCGGAATGATGTCTATATAATATCTATGAAGCCGTTACCGCTGAACCAAGCCGTCGTTTGCTAGCGCAAGTAAGAGTCAAGCATCAAGTTCCAAATTTGCTCAGCCACTGATCTTGTCTTCAGCTTTGTCGGCTCTCATACTGGAGGCTTTGGTAGTGCCCCTGTTCCCGTGGGCTGTTCCTTCGGCCATGGTCAGAAACCGTGATGGCTCTAATTGAACATTGATAGAGCTTTGATGCTACATAACGCCCTAAAGTGGGCTGGCTGGTATACAAAAAAAGCTTTGCTTTTGATGCCTTTAATCTATGAAGTTCGACTCGTAGTTTACCATGACGCCTGATGACCTCTGGCGAAATGGTGGTGTGGACTGTGAATGTGTCATAGTGAAGAGTACCTTGGGGTCTTTACCGACAGTCATGTCGTCACAAGGCTCTTCTACCAGCCTCGGAGGGAATGGAAAAACAGCCATGCCTATCCCATTTCATTCGCATATCTACCTATGGCCACGCGTCGTACATATAATGACCAATGAATATGTATTGAATCAAGATATGCTTCCACAAGAGGCGTTTACCTGGTGAGACATTCACTGAGGGCGGCGATGGAGAGAATTCACTTTTCTCAGTCCCATCTTTTCTCCATGCCCGCACACTCTGCGTGCGTGCTTACGTGCATACAGGCTCATCTGAGCGCCGAGAGAACCGCCGAGGTCTGGATCTTTTGCAGTCGTTGCCTCATATGCACCTCGCTCGCCTTGTCAATTGGAATTGCGACGGACCGGCCCCCCACCTTCTGTGGACGCCGCATCGTTCGCTTCCCAGTCTTCGGTAAACCGCTTGTGACTGCAAGCTTAAATAGACATATGGCGCCAATCGTCGATATCAAATGATGACAGTTCATCGTGGATATCTCTTAGCTCTCTCTGAGCAAGTTTGAAAGATCTATCGTCAATATCATTGGTGCCACATCGCAATGACAACCCGAAATGCACCAAATCCGGTCTCCTATCGTTCCATTACACGGGAGCTGGAAAACCCACCAAAATTTGGCAAACCCCCAAAGGACCACTGCGACCCTTTCTTGCCCGAAAGCAGGGTGCACACACTAGTTCAAAGAGACCGTGTTGAGTCAACATTGAGGGCTAAAATACCCGCCCTCACCCACAGTGACCTTAAGAAGTTGACCAATTATGTCATGGACAAAGCAAGCAAGGTTTTCTTGACACTTGTCCGCTCAGAAGCCGTCCCAGGACACTTGGAACTCTTCCAATCGCATGGCTTCACTGATGCGGACCTACCGATTGGATTGAACGGCGACAATGGTGACGGAATATGCAGTGTAAGGTTAGACGGCAAGCCGAAAGATCCGAATGGACAATCTCTGGACCTTTTCGATAACTGGTCCGACGCGACTATAGAGACTTTCTTCCAACGCCAATGGATTTTCTTAGCCCCGACCTTTCGAAAGGCTCAATTCGAGTACAACTTCGATCATCACTGTTCACTTCCATTCGTTGATCTGCAAGACGAATATCCAGACAAAGGCGCATTTGGCGCAGTCCGCAGACTCGGCTTGCAAATCGAATGCACGGACTTCCTGACTTTTGACAAGGTACATGACGTTGGATCTTCTTGGCGGATAGCGCATGAACTTACCGTTTCTCCAGACAGACAAAAGTGCAAAGCCATATGTTGAAGTCGCTGTGAAGGTTCTGACTTCTACGCCTGCCGTAGACGTCAAGAAGTTTTACCGAAAAGAAATGGAAACACTAAAGGTGATGAGGAGACTGAAAGACGATCATCTGATCCGAGCCATTGCCGTGTACAAGAAAGGCAGGCAGAAATGCTTCGTCTTTCCGTGGGCTCATGGAGGTAACCTCCAGGACCTTTGGAAGAGAGATCGAACCAAACTCAGTAAGGAGCTGGTCACGTGGGCTATTGCGCAAATGTACGGAATTTCGAGTGCTATTGAAAAGCTTCACGGATCAGGCGAAGAAGGCATTCGCCATGGAGACATCAAGCCCCTAAACATCCTTCACTTCCCTAAATATCGAGATGGATCCTTCTGGGGAACTCTGGTGGTCGCTGACGTTGGGCTTGCAAAACTCCACAAAGACTACACCGACCTTCGGGAAGGGACCACCACCAAACATGGAACCACCATGTACGAACCGCCTGAAATGGAAAATTTCGCCGTTAAGACTACAACAATTTCTCGCAGGTACGACGTATGGAGTTTGGGTTGCGTTTTCCTCGAGTTCACTATCTGGCTGCTCTATGGGAAGGCTGGACTTGATCAATTCTACGGAAACCTCACAGCTTCGAAGACATATAGGTTCTGGATAGGAAGTCCAAGAGGCCCAATACTTCATCCCGTCGTGGGATCGCTGATCAAACGGATCAAGAACGACGTCAAGCAGAACACCGCTCTTTGGAGATTGGCGGGGCTCATATCTTCGTGGCTTCTTATCGGGATCGATGAAGATCGCCGCATGGCTGGACAGCCCACCAAGTACACAGGCCGTGCAACTGCCCTTGAGCTTGTCGAAGAGCTTAGAGATATTCGTAACATAGGCTCGAAAAATGGTTCGTACTACTTCGATTCTGATATGGAAACGATAGCCGAGCAACGACCAGACCCTAACTTGAACATTGCAACCGACCAGGGGGTCGCGCTGCGTTCTGAGCAAGTGAGTCACATTGAGCATACCCAGACAAATCTGAGATTTTCTGACTGAATTGGGCCAGTACGTGAGTAAAGACCGGTTGAGGAAGTTTTGGTGCTTTTGAAGTTACTGACGACGACAATGTGCACTCAGAATGTAAGTCAATCTCGATCAATGGATGAGTAGTAGCCTGACTTGATGAAGCCGGTGAGTCTACATGATTCTTCGATCAGGCTCTGGCATTGAACCCAAAGCTTACATTCAAAGCGCACAACAAAACTTGATGACATGTGGCGAAACATACCAGACAACAGCTGGGGACGTATCTTGACTCAACGTCTTGACTGGGGCCCGCTGAGGCCAGCAGTTGAACCTTCAAGACTTTGCAATCCTTGCAGAAACACCAATTTCCTAATTTGGCGCCTGGAGTTGGATCGGAGTCTTGGTGATTTGAGTCGCACATCTGGAGAATGCCCTATGTGCTGTTTCCTTTTGCAATGTCTTTCGAAACGGTCGCTGAATTGGGATGAAATGGTGAAGCTATCTTCCAGCAATGATGAACACACATTCTTATCATCTATCAATGGTGCACCGGCTATATCGCTCTACTTTGATCCGGGTATGTGGCTAATCGTTGGCGTTGGGCCAGTGGCTAATGCTGTACAGAATCTCATGGCCAAATCCCAGCCCGCGCGCAACTGGGACTGCCTCTGCTTCCAAAACCTGGAAGTTCACAGCAATTCAACCTCCTCGAACAATGGATTCAGCTCTGCAACACACGGCATCAGTGCTTGCAGACTAAGACGAGACCATCAGGGCAAATGCCGACAAGGCTGCTTTACGTGGGAACTGAGCGTGACCCCTCTCTGCGCCTCATCGAGACGAGGGATGACAAAGTGAGCGGCCATTATGTGGCTCTAAGCCACTGCTGGGGAATTCTCAACAAGGAACAGAGGGTCTGCACGTATGCCGGCAACATTGAAACATTCAAAAAAACGATCCCTCTCAAAACTTTGCCGAGCACTTTTCAGGATGCAGTTACAGTCACGCGCGCACTAGGAGTTTCGTATCTCTGGATCGACTCCCTTTGCATCATACAGGAGGATGATGAGGACTGGAAGTCTGAGGCGGCTAGAATGGAGGATGTTTTCAGTTCGGCGTACTGCACTATCGCGGCTAGCTCCTCTACATCATCCCTTGATGGATTTATCGCCAAACGGGCCCAGAGGGCAGCAATCGGCATCCAGACTTCGCAAGGCACCCTCTACTTGGCTGAGGCCATCGACGACTTCAAGACGCACGTCGAGAAAGGTGTTCTGAACACCCGTGGCTGGGTACTCCAGGAACGAGCTCTGTCAAGACGAACCATCCACTTTACTTCCACCCAAATGTATTGGGAATGCGGAGAGGGTGTTCATTGCGAGACGCTCGCGGAGCTTGGCAAGTGAGTTACCCTTCGAGAAGGACGAGTGCGCAAACGAACTACTAACCAATGACCCCCTACAGCCGACAATCGATGTTCCTCGGGGACTCGAACTTCCCAACCTACGGGCTCGAGTATTACAGAGACGAGCGCATCCGACTCGTACAATACTTTTATCAAGTCTATAGTGGACTCAGCCTCACGAAGTCTTATGACCGCTCAAAGGCGATCCTCGGACTGCAAAAACGCCTAGGCTCCACGTTCAAATCGACCGCCATGTATGGTGTCATCTCAAAATATTTTGAGAGAACTTTTATGTGGCAAGCGGACGTCCCGGGGTCTCTATCACAGATCGACTATCAATCGAGCCAGACGGTTCCTTCATGGTCATGGATGGCAGTCATGGGAAGAATTCGATACATGAACATTCCGTTCGGCGAAGTGACATGGACGGGCGATCTTGAAAATCCATTCCAGCCAGGCTTCGATGATGCCAAATGGGACGGACGACTGGTTGCTAAAGCAAATGGACTTGCGATTGATGACGGTGAATTTGAAGAGAGGTGCACGGTCGATCTGAGTCTTTACAAGTTCGAGCCAAGCAGGTGGAAGTGCGTGGTTGTAGGTGAGAGCAAGGTCGCCAATGAGGACGGCGACAAGAACCAGTACGTTCTACTTATACGCGAGAGGTCATCCGGCGTGACGACTCCTATTTACGAGCGAGTTGGCGTGGGTATTCTTTTTCAAACCCAAGTTGCTGTGGAGACTACCATAGTTCACATTGTATGACGCCTTCAAGAATTTGAGGGTTCTCCAGAATGCTATACGTTTCAATACTACTAGACCCATTTGAGTTGACCATTGCTACCGGTGCGGATGATTATTTCTTCTTATTACATATCGTTCGCCTTGTTATTACACCCCCTATCTGTTGTCGTTATCCATATCACCGTCGTCGTCATCGTCTATGGCGTTTACCCGCCCGGGTAGCTGGGAGTGAACGTATTGGTAAATGAAAGAATATTGTCACACTTAGTTAAATTCAAATGCCTGAGTAGTAAAACTCTCTGGTTTTGGGGCATGAATAAGACAACTTATGCAAATAGAGGTGTTGCGAACTTTCGTCACTTGGTGGCCCATGCAGAATGACATGGCAGTAATTCACACCGACCTGAAGACGCACATGAATAATCAAGCTCGCAAAATCCAGGTCTCACAATCAGCGCCCAAAAGCTTCGCTGGTAAGTCCATGTACTTGTCCAGGCAATTCCCAAGTTTGCGTTCAATCTTTGTACATCGTATCTAACAATATTTACATCTAACCACACCCTCAATTACCCCAACTCTAAACGCTCCGCCTCAAACAGTCGAGCTGTTAATCGCCTTCCAAATCTCATCGCTCAGCGTCTTGTTCGCGTTAAAGTACGACGCCAGCTGCGTCTCCTTCTGCAGCACCAGGTCCGCCACGAGGCGCCCGAAGACGACGCTGCCCTCGGCGTTCAGGTGCGTGTTGTCGTCGGCCTTGAGGTTGTACGAGTGCGCCTTGTCCTCGCCGATCGCCTGCACGAACTTGCGGCTGTTGAGGTTGAGGTCGATGTACGTCGTCTTGGTCTCGGTGGCCGCCGCGATGGTGCGCTCGCGCTCATTGGCGAGGTTGTTCGTCACGACGCCGTTGGGGAAGCTGCGGCGCGTGAGGGGGGTGACGAGGATGGGTGTCGCGCCGAGCGCCTTGATCTCCTTGGCGAGGTTGCCGAGGTTTGCTTGGTATTGATCGAGGGAGATGTTCTTTTCGGGCTTTTGGTCGTTGTGGCCGAACTGATACGTCCTTTCGTTAGCACTTGGTTTTCTCACACGATGTATTCTCCTAGAGCGTGAGAAGTGGAACAGGACTGGCTTACCTGAATGGTCACGTAGACGTCAAAGTCCTTGACACTGTCGGTGACGGCCTTCTTGACAGTTGCCCAGTAGCCTCCGCTGACGTAGTCCACCGTCGTGCGGCCGTTGACGCCGTAGTTGGTTCCCTTGGCTGGGCTCTTGAGGAAGCTGAGGAATCCGTTGCCCCAGCCGCCACCGCCCTCGGACTGTTTCGCTGTCGTGGAGTCACCGGCGAGGTAGAAGGCAGGAGGTTTCGCAGCACGCTTCTCTGCTGGGGGCGCAGCCATGGCCATGGCCGGCAGCAGGGCGGAAAGGATGGTTTGGGCCTTCATGTTGTGATAGTCCACACGGGGGGTTGTCCGGGCTTAGAGTCGAATAGCTTCAAGATACACTAAACATCACTCAAAAAGATACGAGGAACACGAGGAGCGGCCATCTCGGCCTCTTATACGAATCCGGTTTCAAGACTCAAGGAAAGAGACACTCCGTAGCTTTCCCCCAGAGCTGCATGACCCTTACAAACCTAATCCTCGTCAACAGCATTGCCAAGCCATGCGACCAACCAGATGTTCGGACGCTCCGTTTTGCTCCTGGTTCGTTTGATCCCATGTGCGGTTGAGCCAGGGTTGCCATTGTAAACAGAATGGTGCAACGCAAGCTGTGGCCAGCTGGACTCGACACATACATAGCACAGCGGCTTGGAATTCAGCGAAGCAAAAAAAGTTAGACCCCTGACGCGCCGGGGATGATGCTGGGAATCACGGAGATGTGCGGGGGACCCAGGTTTGCCAGGACGGGCATTCGCAGCCTGCAGCTGCACTTTTTTAGAGTTTCTCCGTCAATGGGAAGGGAGAGCTTGTAATGTGGCCCATGGCAAGCTGTGTACTTGGCACATCTCCAATTGGGGCTAAGCTTTTGAGGGGTGTTCAGTGAGGGGGCACCGACATGGGATGGGTTGAAATGCGACGCTTCGTTCCGACGGAAAAAGCTGGGGGACCATTCTGATCTCGGATCTACGCTAGCTACGTAAACTTGCAGGACGCAGGACGCTGCAGCGGCAGTCTTCTCCCGCTTGGGAAAGGAAGCGCTGCATGCCGGACGAACGGACGGCAGTATGTAGCTTCTCGCGGGCGAATCCGAGAAGTGAGCGAGAGAGATCGCGGGGAAATCCTTCCAGTGCGGATAGATTAAACGTAGATTGGGAACGCAAGCAGGGGCAAGTACACGAGGAGTGGAGTTCGTTCGGCCCTTGGAACATATTTCACCGTCGCAGTTCGTCCGATTCGGGCGCGAGGTTGAACTAGAACTGGATCGTGGGACTGGGAGCCGCCCGAGGGGCATCCCAAAAGAAGCAAAGTGAAGGGGGGGGCTCCGGAGCTGGGATGCCTTGGTCGGTGAGGCGGCCACGATCACGTCGTAGGCCGTGGCAAGGCCGTGAGTGAATTTGACAGCCGTGACTCGTGGAAATTGTGGGACGACACAATATGTTTTGCAGATTGCCTCATTATCATCATACAGCTCTATACCGCAAACGGGTACGATGTGTTTGTGTTTTGAAGGGGGTATCCTAGTAGGAAACTTCGAAATGGGCGTGCTGTTGCGCCGAAGATGCCGTCCTTCCCGGGTGTCCCGAATTGCATACTCATACTCTTACAACAATGCCCTCTCGTCTCGTCGTCCCAAGTTCCAGATGAGAGGGCATGAATGTCCCTTAATATTCGTGTTACATCATGTATCCATGAAAATTCCGTCCATCCCAAAGAACTCAAGCTGATTGCTTGGAAACTTTTGTTGCCAGTAGAAAGCCACTCTGGTGTTTTTCTTTCCGTCCAATCCGTCCAACGCCCGCCCACACACAACTCATAAACACATACAATCGGTTTTAAATCATCGGTTTCGATTACTAGACCACCGCTTGACCATGACTTCGCGGATCTTGTACAACTTGAAGACCTCCGCCGGGCCGCCCTTCTGGAGGGCCTCGTCGAACTGGGGTGGGGGAGGGATGTCGACATAGACAAGGACCAGACTCTTCTGCACGTGAGACAGAACGCGCACAACACCGTGGAGCCAGTGCCAGGTCTTGCGAGGAAGCTCGCGATCGCTGTCCTTCCACCACTGGTCTGAGTATGAGGGCAGGATGATGGCACCGAATTCAGCGTGATCAAAGACGGGGCCCTTGGCATACAGCATCCAGTCGACACCGAACTTGATGCCGGCGCGGGGCACCCAGCCAAGAGAGCGGAAGTGGTGGTAAACTGCATAGTTGACGAGGAAACTGTCGTCGGGGTGCAGGTCGGTGCTCGCGTGAGAGGGGAAGTAGGAGTACTGGCGGAAGAGGTTTAGGAGCTCGGGGGTAGGGATGGGTTGCTTATTGATTGGGTTGACGACGCGAAGAGCGCCGAGACCGAAGGTGAGGAAGAACGCTTCCTCCGAGGTGAGTTGAAGATGTTCCTTGTTGACGATCTCAGTTGGTGTAGCTTCCGCCTGTGTAACATGTGTGCCATTTGTCTGCGGCTCTTGATCCGACTCCACGACGCTAGGCCCCAGAGATGCCCCATTGAGGGACGGTATCGACTTGCCATTCAGCAAAGCAAAGCTAGGGCTAGGAGGGTCGGACGACAGATAGGTGGCCGACTCAACCTTGGGAGAGAATCGCACACTCTTCCGGCGTTTCATAGGTTTGGTAGGGGTTGAAGGAATATCCGTCGACGTTGTGCTCAGTGCCTTTGTACTCTCAGTGTCGGTGCCGTTGACAATTCTGTCGTGATCCAGCAGATCGTTGATCAGATGACCAGTTGACGGCTTGGTAGACCCATCATGCTTGACATCTTCGGGTATCGTCGACAGCTTTGGCGCAATAACCTTGGCCTTGCTGATGCCGTTCGTCGCGTCGTTCGACTCGTGAATGACAGCAACGTGTGCATTGGGGAGGGACAACAGCTCCAACGGGCCGACAGGCGCGGCGAAGATCGAGACAGGTGACGAGTGGCCGTTGACCGAGACGCCGGATTCGTTTACACCGTTCAGGGTGACAGACTCTGAGTCGCTATTCACCAGAGTCGACTCCGGACTGTGAATACTGTTCGTCGAGGCGTGAACGTAATCAGCTGCGGCCAACGACGCGTGCGAATTAGGCAGACGGAGGAGTTCGAGAGGACCCGTAGGAGAGGACGAGGCAGTAAGAAGAGGAGACAAGGGTTCGCCGAGGGCCTTGGCAATCTCGGTTGCTCGAAGAGCATCCTCAGGCTCGATGACCGTGGCCGATCCAAGGTTGGCCGTCAAGGGCTCAATGGGCGAAGAGACACCGTTGACTAGTCCAGTTTCGACGGCAGACAGAGAGTCGAGGGACGCAGAAGGCACAACACCAGACTTAAGCTTGGTAGGCGTATTTATGGACGCATCCTTGGTCACATCTTGGGAGAGGGATTCTGGTTCGGTGGCCGGGTCGGCAGGAACAATTGGTTCAGGCAACGAGATCGCATCAGTCAAGGCGGGTTCATGGCCGTTGACGGAACTAACAGTGGCATCGGTGGTCTTTGATGTGGCTTCCTGCGCTTCCTGGAGGCGCGTTTGACGGATAGCTTCTTGCTCGGACTTGGCGCGCTCCCACTTCATCTGCCTGCGCTCTTCGCGACGATTGGCCGTCACGAGCTCGCTGACCTGACCAGGAACCAAGCCACGGCGTACCTGCTCGCGCTTCAGCCAGTTGGGCTCGCTTCGACTCAGGTTGCCCTTGCCATAGAATCCCTGTTCCCACAACGCGCGCATGGACTTCGCGTCGAAGACGTTAACAGACTTGGACTCGGGGGACCAGATGCCTTCGTACACCACGGACGGCTCAGCAGGCGGTGGGAAGAAAGTCTGTTTCGTCCATGCGTACAAAACGTGGAAAAGAGAGATTGGATTACTCGGATAGAAGCTAGGAAGCGGGAAGGTTCGTATGGGCGCAGGCAGCTCGTAGATCTTGTGCAACGGCGGACCTCTCGGCCGCGGCGTCGAGACCGGGGTGCCCTGCTGGCCCGGCGTCCCAGCCGGCGAGGGCTGGGAAGCTGTATCTTTGGTTTGGGACATTGTTCTAGCAAGTCATGTCTGTCTTTTGGTCTGGTTAGCTGGATGTCCACGCGACGACAAGCTTGCAAGATTGAAGAAAAATTGAGTTGTTTGCGATCAGATACCGTTGTAGTCTATATTTGTAGCATTCATCGAGGTTCAATGAAGACGCCTCTTAGCACAAATGGGAAATGGTGTCATCATAGCAAACGTGGTAGCAAAGAAGGCAGACAGGAGGGACCTGACTCTTACCTGTGCGAGGAGGATCGCGACGAGAAAAAGAAGGCGATGCCCAGCCCTGCTGCCGCCACCATGGACGAAGGGCAGAACGTTGAGAGGAAAAAAGCTTGCAACTTACTTATTGGAGGTATTCCACCCGTCCTGCCGACAGATCACCCGTCAATTGGGCCATTCAAGCCGAAAAATCACCTCACTTCCCGGAGGCAGCTCGATCCTGTTCGGCAGACGTGTGGTAGGGTGGGAAGAAAGTAGCAGGTCGCAAGCGTCGCGCAGAAAATTTCTGAGTAGAAAAAGGACTCCGCCGTATCCATTGTCGCTTGTTTCCGTCCCCACCGTCTGACTCTTTTTTGTCCCCCGGAAAAACTCGGCATTGAGGTGTGGCTCGCTGACATAAGCCGTCAGGGCTGTTTTCAGCCGCAAGCGGACAGAGCTTGAGCCACAGCTCACCAGCCTCAGCTGAGTTCCTGCCCCAGGCACAAGGCTTTAACCTGTGGCCCGTGCTTGCCTTCCCAATCTTAGCATTTGGAGATTCTGGTGGGGCTCGTCGAATTTCAATGCCACGCGACGTGGAAGTTGCTCTCCGATAATGCCGATTCTTTGGGACTTTGGGATGCTGCAACCTTGTAACCCGCTTCCTGGCTTCTGCTGACGCTCCTTTGCTTTTCCTCCCGTCAACTTCAGACACGTCTTTGGATCGCCAGATTTTGCAATGACCTTCTGACAAGGGGCACACTACATTTTTTGCTTCATGGCGTTTGGTTCTGTCTTGTCTTGATCCCATCACTCTAATAGTCAACCTCTGCGTCCTCCGCCTCCACGGCATCGTCTTGCGCCATGATTGATCTCTCGATGGCGCCCCAGGCAATTGCTGGTGTATGCGTTGTCTGGAGCACGTTTGTTTACATTGTACAATCCATTGGGATTTTTAGAATGTAAGCTGAGCTCTTTGATGCTATTGCGCCGTTGCTAACCATGGCGATAGCTTCAAATCCTACTCCTACCCGCCGAGACCCGCCGTGTTGTCTTCTCTCAAGAAAGAAGATGTCCCGCACATCACCGTTATCCGTCCCGTCAAGGGCCTCGAGCATGGCCTCTACGACTGCATTGCTTCCTCATTCCGACAAAACTACCCCGCCGACAAGATGACCATCTACCTCTGTGTAGCCGAGAAGAGTGACCCCGCATACCCTGTGCTGAAGAAGGTCGTGGAGGACTTTCCCGGCTTCGATGCCCACGTACTCGTGGAAGATGAAGACCCTTTGCTGCACGGCCAGTCAGGCCACATCGACAACCTCGGACCGAACCCTAAGGTCAGGAACATTAGTCGTGCCTACCGCGAGGCCAAGGGCGACATCATCTGGGTCATGGACTGCAATATCTGGATCAGCAAGGGGGTTGCCGGGCGCATGGTGGACAAGCTTCTTGGTTATGAGGCTGACGGCAAACAAGTCAAGCCTTACAAGTTTGTCCACCTCCTACCCATCGTCGTCGACACTGTTTCTCCTCGCGATGCTCCTACCCGGGAGACGCAGACCCTGCTTTCGTCAGGGCCCGAACCCGACTCCTACCAAAGCCACAACGGATCCCTGTTGGACTACGCACGAACCCAAGGCGGTGGACGTCTCGACGAGATGTTTATGGCTACGACGCATGCCAAGTTCTACGGCGCAATCAATACCGTTGGTGTCGCCCCTTGTGCTGTGGGCAAGAGCAACATGTTCCGCAAGTCACACCTGGATCAGGTGACGGATCCCGCCCAAAACCCAACTCTCCTCGCGAACAAGAACCTCCCCAAAGGCATCGACTACTTTTCTGAGTACATCTGCGAAGACCATCTCATCGGCGACCTCCTATGGAAATCAAACCTGCCCGGGTTCAGGAACCATGGCCTCGTCGTCGGCGATATTGCTGTGCAGCCGATGGCTGGCATGTCTGTTCGAGCATACTTCAACCGCCGTGCCAGGTGGCTCCGGGCGCGCAAGTATACTGTTCTCGCGGCGACCTTGGTCGAACCTGGTGTCGAGTCCCTGCTCTGCTGCGGTTATTTCGCCTTCGCCGTGACCACGCTACCATGGTTTGGCAAGACATTTGGCACTTCCCAGACTTGGGGTGCCTTCGGTCTTTACTGGTTGGCTTTCGAGTTCATCTGGATGACCTTCGACTGGTTCACCTACAACCGCCTTCATGCGGGACACACTATCGAGATGGATGATAACACCCCAAAGTTTGCCAGAGGCACCGCAACTCCCGGCGGCGCCCCTGCCAGATCCTTTTTCGAATGGCTGCCTGCTTGGCTTGGCAGAGAATTCCTTGCTCTTCCCATCTGGACCTGGGCCGTTTTCTGCGGATCCACTGTGAATTGGAGAGGTCGGACCTTCAACGTCCGCACCGACATGAGTGTTGTTGAGGTTGATGAGGCGCAGACGGGCTCATCAGGAAGCAGCCAGCGTTCAAGAAGTAAAGACCGTTTAGATTAGACGCGCGATGATAGACAATACCCCTACCTAATGTTAAATTCGGCATAGCCACTTCGATATCGAACTTCACCGTTCATCACTCGTGCCATCCCAAGTCTTCATTCCCTTTCGACCATTAAATGTCGTACCCAGACTTTTGCATGTCATCCAAAACCTTCTCAACTACCTCCCCGTCCGCCCTAAACGCCATCATCCCGGCCGCCTCCCTCGCCTCAACCCACTCCAGTCTCATATTTTCATCCCAGGGCACCCTCTCCACATCCCGAGGAACATCCTCTACATCAACCCTCGCCGCAAACCAGAACACAATCTTCAGCGCACCAGTGAAGACGCACAGGTACACACAAACCGACGACGCCTCATAATTCTCCAGGCCGTCCGTCACATCAGCATTCTCGCCCACAGGAAAGGTCCCCTGAAGCTTGGGATCAGGCGTTGCCCGCGTGGCTACCTTGAGAGGAAGCGCCTCGACCTGCAACCCGGTTTCCTCGCGCGTCTCGCGGAGTGCGGTGACAAGAAGTTCTTCGCCGATTTCTTTGCGGCCCTTGGGAAGCCAGACGGTGTTGTCGGCGATGTCTCGCAAGACGGCGATTTTACGAGAGATGGGGTCGACGGGGACGGTGCCGCAGGAGATGAGGATATGTTGCGAGGGATACTGGCGTTGAGGAGTTTGGAGGAAGAGGGATCTGGATGCGTCGTGGTTAGCTTCGCAGGCAGCCATGGCGATGGTGTTTGTGCTATGAGGAGACGCGTGAAGATGGGTTGATTAGTTGTTTACTGCCTTGATAAATACTCGGCACTCATATTCGCGTATGTGAGACTTTGAGCTGACGGCATGAGATTGGTTCATGTTCTTTTGGTGAGTCAGACCGGAACCAACCAACTTGTCGATAATGCTGCACTTTGGGTGTCATCGATTTTATTCGGTGCTGCCTACCGATTGCATGTGCCGTTCCCTTCCGGAAGGGATTGTTGAAGCTAGCAGACGTGATCAAAATAATAACGTGAACGTCAAGGACTTCAGGGACAAAGAGGGCGTGATGAATCGATCACAGGAGCAACAGCATACAATCGCTACGTTATAGAAGTCAACCGGAGGTATATGTCGGAGACCTTTTACACAACGTATCATTCAAGAGCAACTCAGAGATGGAATGGAAGATGGTACGGAGACTAAGACAGCAAGTTCAATAATAAATATTAACATTTAATCATGATCGTGATTTTAGATAGCTTTATGTACATGAAGAAGCCTATCTCGGGACAGTACAGCTTGACTGTTCCATACCACCAGCCTGGTGTTCAAAGCCTCGCGTACAGGTACTTGAACGAAGCTTAGTTGCCAGGCTTGCGGATCCAGACAAGCAAGTTTCCGTTGCCGTACGCATACTCGGCTCCCTGGACAGTGTTGTCCGCGCGCGTGCAGTAGTCCATCACGAACCCAGCACCACGAGCGACGTCGTTGCTGGAATATTAAATCAGCTGATTGCTCGAGCAACAACAAAAACGCAGATAGTGAGTGGACTTACCAAGACGAAGAAGTGGTAGTAGCGCCACCGCCGGCGACACCGGTAATCTGAGCCTGTCCGACCACGCAGAAAACGCTGGAGCCGGCCACTTGACAGGCTTGGCTACCCTTGCGAGCGAGGTCGTTGATGCACGTAACAGCGTCGGGGACCTGGTCACTCAGGTTAGATGCGACGCGCTTAGATGCTCATTGCTCGGGGTTTACTTACATAGGCCTCAGTGTTGGGGATTGTGTTGCAGTAGTATCTCTTCTGGAGCAGCCCGTTCTCGGCAGCGGCGCTGGTCTCGTTGAGGGACGCGTGCCAAGCCTCGACGGCCTCCTCGGGGGTGAGGTTGTCACCGTCCGGGTTGGCGATGATGCCGTCGACCCACTTGGAGAAGGAGAAGACCTCGACGGAGTCGGTCTGGGTGGTCGGGGCAGCCGTGTTAAGGGCTGCCAGGGCCAGAGTAGCGAGGGCGGGGAGGGTGAAGGAGACCATCTTGAACAATATAGAGCCTTTGCCTGTGAGGGTGAGAGCTTGTGGTGGAGAGAGAGGATGAAGAGGGAAAGATTGGCGGCGAAAATCATTTGTTTATATATCCATTTCTTTAGTCAAGTTCTTTATATGCCTCGTCTTGCTATGGATGTCGAGAGGCTGCCTGCCTGGTATCTGTGGAACTGCTCTTCTTCGATAGTTCGTACAAAAGATCTTTTTGATGCCCCGTATCAATGTCAGCTTCATTTACTACGTAGAAAGAAGTTACCAGGGTCGGTAAGGCTCAGTTAAGCTATCCGCCTGAGCCGATCCAACGCTGCATGTAAGCTGGAGGGTATGTATTGAAGAGGGAATAGCTTCACTCGCTTGGAGGTATCTTATCCGCAGAGCGAAGGCCAGTACCCACTGAACGGCCCGCGGCATGCCGTCGCCTAAGCATGGTCGTGTTGGTTGTTGCTGGTCTGACCTGAAAGTCAGCTCAGGACCCCCCTGCCGCGAGGATACCAGTGCGGATCAGCACCTGGCTCGCCGAGTTGAACCCTCAACTTAGTTGACGTTCGCTTCACTTCAACGATAGTCTTACCACGCTTACCAACAGGGCGTATTGGAATGTCAAGGCTCCATTGCCGATCCATTCCCTACCCAATTGACGGCTTTGAGACTGTGAAGTGATGGACTGCATGGGCAGGCGAGAAGTCAGAGGTTCATCGCGTATATGCGGTGTGACATCGTGGGGCGTTCGTTGGCGGCAGCCTAGAGCTAAACCCCGATGTTCCCGCCCATTTAACCCACTGAAGCCTGGCCTGGCAGCTTTGAGCCGTTCATTATCGGCGTTCCCAGTGCTCCAGCGGGTCCCCAATGTGGCCTGCATTCGGCTGCTCGTCCGAAAGACGACTCGTATTTCGAGGACCTTCCATTTGAGAGTTAGCTCAGCAGAGCCTTTCCTGAGCTGGGCAGACGTTCACTGAAGCAAACCAGTGTTCGGGATGCCAAAGATCTTTTCATTCTCGCTGGTGGAGTTGACGACCCAAAAGCCCCAACTTTTAGGTGACCCCTGGCTAAAATCGTCTTCTGCGTCGCTTACATACATAATACTGGCTGAGGTCAGTGCCACATACAAATATGGGGCAAACGCGAGATAGAATCAAGCATGAATCTGAGAAGGAAATCTTCATTCCGGACGCGAGAGACGATATCCCTCATGCCCAAGAAGAGAGGACAAATACGTGCAAAAATCAGCCCCTCACGTTGAAACACTCGCTGGTTGCGAGTGAAAATGGCCTTACGTTTTCTCTATGGTGCATGATATTCGATCTGCGATTTGGCTTATGGTCAACTCGTCAGCCAATGGACTTAGTAGCACGTGGTACGGAGTTGAACACGGAGCCGCAATGGCTTTTTTTCGAGTAAGTCAGTGATACCAGGCCACAGGAGATTGAAATTATACCCAAGTCATGTTGAAGAAATCCGCTGTCTTCATATCAATAATGTCAATTGAATTCATAACACTGTCAGGCCGGTCAATTGTCCGCATCGATACACCATCCGAGTCCACGACAATTTAGTGTAACACATCTCGATCGCCGACTGCTCAATCAGCTCAGTTCAACTCAGTTCGACACTCGCGTATTCTCGGGCTTACTCATGTAGCCGTGTTCGGTGATCAGGCAGGCTGACAGGCGACAGAGACGGAGCTGCAGGAAAGTTGCGTGTTGCTAAGCATATGTACTTAGTTATGAAAAGCACGCGGTCTTGCTACTGGTGGCCTTCTCTGTCACAACGCTTTAGAAACGCCCCCGTAAGCGCCAGAGCAACTGCTTGGCCACGTACTTCCATTTAGTTGGTTACCTGTTGTGACGCAGCAAGGATAGTACGTCCTGCCCCGCATTTTGCATCGATGCAGAGCAACCCAATGCAGCCGTCCACAGATGCGGTATTTCTTGTCATTATGCACTTACGAGGGACATTTAAGGTCGAAGTCCTTCTTTTCAGTGTCAATTCAGTCCGGGAAAATGGTTGACACATGCGCATCCCTAATCTTGCTCCCACTCTTGGCAAATCTGTCTCGAGCTGTACCTTAGTTCAAAGCAGGCTTGCAACGGGAATGATAACCACATAAGCGACAGATATTAGCTAGCCATTCGCAAAAATGGCGGCGGAGGTTCTATTTTTCAATGGTTCGTGGGCTCCAATCACAAGACTTGCGCTTTGAAATTGAATGTATCCCAGAAACGGATGAGACGTGGGAATGGACCCCTGCGCCTGTCAACCTGCTCAATGACAACCTCAGACTTAAGAAGAAATGCTACTTGTAATTCAAATGTCGTCAAAATGAAACGGAAAGTAATTGACTGGCTTAATTAAGGTTTCTCCAAGATGAAGTGTCGTTCAAAGGAGATGCAGACCCACGAGAAGGAAAGAAAGACCAATCAGACGAGCACCGCCGCAAAGTCCTGCGATGGTTCGACGTCCCGGACTTCGTCAGTAGTAAAACCTGTGCTGAACTGAACGGCTATTTTGGATGCAAGAGTTCAGCCAGAGATCCATCCGAGGGAGAATTCAAATCACTGAACAAGAAACTGCACACTTTGAGTATACAGAAGCAACCCCTTCTTTACCCTGTCCCTTTCGTATGACCAGTTTGGAAGCGGCTAATACGTAATATATCGCTAGCTACCTGGACTCGTATCCTGACGAAAAAGATTCTCAAAAGCAGTGAGGAATGTAGATACGAAAGTGGTAACAAATATGAATGGCATGAAATGGCATTCTTCACACGGTGGACTTCAAACGATACCAACCAGATTCTGTGCATCGACACACCTGGAGAACTAAAGGAACGCCTATTCGAATCCCTGGCATCTTCAGGCGGTCTTGTATTTCAGGATCCTTTTGCAATGTTCCGACCGCTTTTGGACGAGATCCTCAAGGTCAGTGACCAGTACACCTGGCGAATGTCCAAGGAAATCCGAAAACACGAGAAGGTGAGGCAAATGAGCCACCTGCAGCCCTTCATTCATCACTCCGGCTGTGGGCGGTTATGGCTGTATTGAACTGCACTGACTACATACAGAGCCGCTCGAAGAGACCTTCGTTCGATGAACTTAATGATCTTCGCAGACATGCGCGGCATCTCGAAGAAGTACAAGAAGTTAGTGTCGAGACCCTAGAACGGCTAGCCTCTAGGCAAGAAGACAACTTTAAGCAGCTTGAATTGGAGGAAGACTACCAGTCAGAAGCAATTGAATACTTGCAATTTCAGCTGCAGATAATGAAGAGCCTCAGGCGACGTTCTCAAGCTAACTCCGAAAGATTGGATGGAGAAATGAACTTGGTAGGTTCACTGGTTACCATTGGACAAGTACTTCATCGCGTCCAGGTTGCTACAGGTTGCTAAAGTCAAGCATTAGGCGTACAATGTGATCGCAAATACGGATAGTCAGATCATGAAATCCATCACTCTCCTAACTATGATATTTTTGCCGGCTACGTTCATATCGGTAAGCAATCTTGCGCCAAACAGTTCATCAAAGATACTTCTCAGGCGCCCCCCTAATCATTCTCAAGGCTTTGTTTAGCACCACCTTCTTCGAATTTCACGAGTATGGGTGGAACATTTCCACTCGATTCTGGATATACTGGGTTGTAACGGTTCCTTTGACGCTTTTTGTCCTCGCCGTATGGGGGGCATGGATCGGGGGATCTGCCGGGAAAATCAGAGCAAAGATTCTCGGGGGATCTTCCAAGAGCAAGAAAGCGTAGGCATTGATGCAAGAGATTGAAGAGTACAGAGGACCACTAGATATTCGAAGAGCAACGGTTCGGTGGCTTCCGTGCAGTAGAGTGGATGACTATTGAGAAGAACAAGACAACAGGGTGACGGGCACTGTGCTTGGTCGTTGAAATTGACAGCGACCACTCTGTTCAGTCTTATCGATAGCATTCGATCTTGATATTAGACGGATGACGCTTCTGTAGGTTGTCTACCATGGTATCTGTATTTTGGCAACCGCCTCAGCTAGCAAGTCATATCTGGAAATACCAGCCACAACGCCGTGCCAATCTGCATGATCAAGCTGAGGAACACGAGCAGCCATGACCTTGCCCACCGTTACATTGCCGTAATTGGCATCTCCGTTCGTCCCAAAACTGCGAGCGCGATCGACGTACTGAGGCGCGATAGTTACACCGCGCGATGAACTTGATCGCGTCTGGTCTGTGGTGGCGTTATGAACAATTGCAACCGCAAAGTCAGCCGGGCGATCAATGTCTTCCGTCTGAACATAGTTTTCGATAGAGGCCGCGATGACCGATCCGATATTTTCTTTGGCAAATTTCTCGGCGTATTTTGGAGACTGGAGCCTGGCAAGGGCATTCACAATACGATTGCGAGCGCCTTGTGAGCCAGCAATATTGTAAGGCTGCTCTCCAACACCCGACTCAACTGGGAATGTTATCGTATGTATTTGACTGCCAGCAGGCGCTCTTCGCATGATGTCCTTTTCAAGGACCTCTTTCTTCTTGGCGTTTTCGGTTGGTATGACTAGAAGAACATTCTTTCCGCAGGTCGGGAAATGATATGTAGGTAACGGTTTTAGCTGCGGTGTTGGTCTTGCTGGCACAATGTGCTCTGTGGCTGAAAGAGACTCTATCGTCAATAGCGATGAGGCGGGGTCAACTGCCAGAAATCGGAGTTCTTTTGCGAGTAGAACCGCATTCTGGAATGATCGTGAATCGATATCGGTGTCCTCAGTCTGTACCGTAAATACAAATACGGCTGTCCCATGATGATAGGTCTGAAGAGCTTCTGATCACTATTCAGCTAAGTCAGATACACAGGCACCCAGAGGGCTCACGTAGTGCAGCCGATGAACATGCTGGAGTAGCAGAAAGAGATTCTAGGGTTATGTCATAGTGTAACTTTGGTTGTTCTCCAAGTGGGCTGCCCAAACCCAAGGAAACTGAATCAGAAGAAGGGGCGGAATGATGGTGCGAAAGCCATCCCCCGAACTCCCCGACCTCCGCATGAAGAACACTGACAGCATGTTCTAGCGGTGACACAGCTACTGTGTCGTTCCCAAGGCATGGGCTTAGAAATAAATCTATGGAGTTTGCGTCTAGCAGCGGCTGAGTGGGGATGGTTGTGACAACAATGCATTGAGTCGACGAAAGATTTGTTAATGTGGACTGTAGGTCGCCCGTGCTGAGCACGTCATTAGAAGAGCCCAAAATAAGAATTTTCGCCGTTCCTCTGTCTGAGCTTATTGTGTTCGTTTCGGTGACGGGAACTCCTTCGTCGTCGCTCCCGAGAACAGCCGCCGCGAGTGCCTCTTCCTCATGATCTTGACAGATGCAAATAACAGACGGAGATTCGGTATCCATGGTATCAGTGATAGACTGAAGCAGCTGCGGTCGTGGACAGACAAACCATCTCGAAAATGAGGAGAGCATGCGTGATTCTGGTGTGACGAAGCACAATGATGACATGAGCGATATAAGGATGAAGGAGCCACGGGCCAATCCAATCGGAATTAAGTGGCGATTGGGGTCATGAGGCCCTAAAACTCGCATGTCTCGTTTAAACGCATAACAACGTATAGAGACAAACCTTTTGAAGAGTCATTTGAGCAAGCGCTCACAGAAACAGTATTCGACGCTGCGATGGTCGTACATTCAGGACTTTCACAAGTTTCCTCAACCTCATGATGTTGAACTTTCACCTAGGGGTTGATAAAATAAGTGCGGGTCCGATGCCGGGTTGCATCTTTCTTCCCTTCTAACTTTTTTCTTCGCAGTTTGCCGCCTGGAGGCGCACCTTGTTGACTGCCGTATGACTCTGACGGGGAAACATGCCGGGTTGCATAGCGTGGATTCAGCGCACAGAATGCCTGGAAAACTTGAGTGAGGGTGACTCGGCGCACAGCACTTCTTGTTCATGATAGAGGGGTTTTGGTACTTTTAAAAATGTGGCAGCTGAGTAACACGATCGGAATCTCTATGCATGTCACGCTAACAATATGTCGCCAGTGCATGTTCGTCACGAGCGTGCTCAGCCACAAGTCGTTGAATCATCTATTCTCAGCTGCGATCCCTAGGCACTCGGGTCCAAGATTATAATATCGGCTCACGAGTGATTTGCTGAATCATGCCTTGACTCAAGTTGCGCGCCTCTATTAGTACTTTGGCAGTCAATGAGTCTTTTGCTGTTGAAACTCTGACTTGAGAGACTTGGTGGTATCGTTGATCTATCTTTCCACCAATGAATGCTACTAGTAAGACCTGGGCTTTGGATATTTTATTCAATCAGAAGACTAAGTGAGGCACCTGGAGTGTTCCGTTAGTCTTTGTAAACATGCGGTTCATTACTCAGGTTCCCTTGCGGTTGGAACCGATTAAGGTTTTGATGGCATTTGACGAGATGAGATTTCATCAATTGCCAAATTATCCTACCGACGATGCCGAGAAGCACTGTTACTGAGAAGAGTAAAGGTGAAAAGAATAAATACTTGACTGATGCAAGGCACCCGTTGATTTCATCCAATCACCACGCAGCCTAGTTTTGCCTTCACTTCAAGCAAAGTAAATACGCATTCTGACAGTTGTCAAGTCAGGCTGGACTGCATGTTAATAGTGTATGACGCACAGTCACTTTTGCTTACTCCGGTTCCACCCAGTCAACATGCGAATTTCTTACTTCTCCATCCTGTCAACCGGCCTGCTATCTGGCCAGGCCCTTGCGGCTTGCGGCGAGGGCACCTTCAACGGCAAGCCAAACTCATACACAAGAGTGTCAAACTGCGGACTCAAACAAAACAACGTCTACTTCTGCGGTGACTCGGGAACCTCCGTCGTTCACAAGCAGAGTCAGCTTGTCCTTCGCGCTGGGAAGGTCGACTCAACGGTCTTAGTCGCTTGTAACGGGTACGGCTTCCTTTACCACTGCTCCGCAGGCGAAACGGGAAGGTTCAGGGAGCCTCAATGCAAAGGTGCGGTGTGGGAGGTGGAGAATGTCAAGGAACTTTAACGGCTTGGTGGGAATAGGGAGGGACTTGAATGGGGTGTTGATGGCATATGATACCAGGACTATTGAGATTATCAGCAAAAGACTCTTAGAAAGCCACAAAGAATATGCCAAAATTCAGAAGAGTTGTCAAATTCCACCATATCGCTCCAAAAGCATACCCAGGCGTGTTGTGAAGAAAAAAATGGACGATGCATGTTTCGCACTCCGCTCCGTGTGATGACGAGAACTCCGGCAAATGCAATTGCGAAGTTCCGCAATTCGTCATTTGCGGCCCATGCCTATGGGAGAAGGAGATGACGATGGATGTGCCGATTCGATATCTTCTCAACAGCTCGGGTAACCTCAGACCCACTCCCGTGGACTCCGTAGCACTTCAAGGAGCTTGCCCTCGCGACTACCGGGCTCCGGCTCCTCATACATGTAGTGCCATTGAGCTGTGACTGGAAGGCTGATGAGAATGCTTTCAACCCTTGAACCAGGCACATTCAACCCGAAAGCCGTTCCGCGATCATGAACGAGGTTGAACTCGACATATCTTCCCCTGCGAATCTGCTGCCACTCCTTCTCCTGGTCATTGAACGGAAGACCTTTCCGCTTTTCCACAATCGGTATGTAGGCTGGTACCAACGAATCCATAGTCGCCTGCACGAATGCAAATAAGTGTTCGAGGTTCCCGAAGTTCTCATCTAGATCGTCGAAGAAAATCCCTCCCACTCCGCGCCTTTCCCCACGGTGTTTGATGTTGAAGTACTCGTCGCACCACTGCTTGAACTTGGGATAATAACCGACATCGTGTTCATCGCACGCCGACTTGAGGGTCGCATGGAAATGTTTCGCATCTTCCTCAAAAAGATAGCTTGGGGTAAGGTCACTGCCGCCGCCGAACCAAGCGGTCTGTGCAGCGCCATCGCGAACAGTCTCGAAGTAGCGCCCATTCATGTGTACCGTGGGTGCCATTGGATTCTTTGGATGAACGACCATGCTCAGCCCCAGCGCGTAGAAGTCCAGCTCATCCGCATCAGTAGCTATGTTCTTGTGGTTCTGTCGCATCTCCTCGATTGCACTGCGGTTGAGCTTGCCATGGACGATGCTGATATTCACTCCGGCCTTCTCGAGGACGTGACCGTCTTGTAGAACGCATGTACGGCCGCCACCGCCACCATTCGGTCGTTCCCATTCATCTGTGCGAAATGTGTTTCCGTCAAGTGACTCCAGGGCTGATATTATTTCTTTCTGCTTCCGCCGGATAAAAGCCTCCATGCGCAGGCGCATCGGATAAGCGTCGGAGTTCTCATGCGCCTTTAGACTCTGGTTAGTATTCAATAGACAAAAAGGAGAGCATCCGCCACAGTGGAGACGTATTGCATACCATTTGGAATCACCTAAGAGAAGGGCCTCAAAGTGCAGGATACAGATGTCGGCTAATTCGCTGACAGGAGAAGCTATGGTCCAAGTAGTTGAGGAAGTATTGACTGACAGGACGATAACCCCACTATGACACTGACATTGATTGCCAAGCTCACTTGATCTTATCGGCCTATCAAGCGCATTTACTCATACCCTTGCTCATGGTGGTTGAGTGCCCGGGACGCCGCGAACACCTTCCTGATTGAAACAAAATATCAGCCACCAGCCACACAAACACCGAAATCATTCTTGGCGGAGACTGTGAAACATAGTGCCAATGGATGAATGAAGAGGCCAAATAGATCACGTTGCACTTCTGCTACTATTATTAATAGGGGATGATCAATAAGACGCCTAAAGTGTTAAACCCCAACATCGGCTAAGAGGTTCGAGCCTTTATGGACTCCATTGATTGGTCCAACTTGATCATCCGCTTGATGTTGTATCGCTCCGTTGTAACTTTACAGCATACTTCTATCCAATTACCAGATATCTCTTCTTCTCCATAACAAGTTCCCCAACATCAATAATGATGTCAAGAGTCTTGAAAGTCATCCCAACATCCTTACAGGGGTTACCATGTGGCTGGTATCTTCAGGAGTGGCGCAGTTGATTGGGCCTGCACAGTGTCAAAGCACGCGATAGCACCCCGCATGCACGCGATACCGCCGACCGCGGGTCCGAGAGTCTATGACAAATCCAACTTTCAACATCAACCGAGAGTTCACCTTCACTCCGATAAACCACAACTTGAGGGATTTCGGTGGGCTTCCAAGTCAATAACAATGGCATCTCAAACGGATCTCGAAAGCCAAAGAAAGGCGACCGACGAGCGCACGCCGCTTCTCGGGGCCTCGGCCGAGGATGAGGAGGCGAATCGTTCACCTCCGGCATACCAGGATCGGAGGACCGGCGATAACGAACACGACGAGAACCAGGACCCAGAGCAGGTCTACCTCATTGCGCCGAGTCCTGATGAAGAAGAAAAGCCTAAGCGTACGACTGGATGGTGGCTATGGAGAGGATTTTGGGCTGTTCTAGCCATCTTTGTCTTGGCTGTTTTCATCAAAGGATGGGTTGACGCGAAGGATACGAATGTGAGTTAAACGAAGATGGACCGCTTTCATGACACAGGCTTTTCAAGCTCACGTCGCGTTCAAAAAAGTCCAGCTGACAGTGAGACCTAGTTTGATCTTGGAAAGGCACTCAAGAGAGCCCTGGGCGGTGGCTTGAGCGGCGCTGCTGCTATGGTCCTGCAAGTTTTGACGCTTATGGTATGCCCTCCTGTTTATTGGTTATGATGATACGCCCTGACACCTTGAAAGCCTCTTCGTACGATTATGAACTACCAGTATCGCTTTGGCACTGGATTCCGAACTGCTACGGCGACTCTTTACCATGACGGAGGCTTCGGTCGTTATTACCAGGGACTTGGCGCTGCCCTCATTCAGGGTATGTCTCTAGATTGAAGCTTTCTATGCAACCACTATGACTGACAATTACCAGGCCCCGTCTCCCGTTTCGGTGACACGGCAGCTAATGCCGGCATTTTGGCTCTTCTTGAGTCAAACTCATTCTTGAACCAGCTCCCAACGCTAATCAAGACTGTCTTTGCTTCGCTTTGGTAGGCAATTCCCGCTCAGGATTGAATTCTTGATCATGTTATCATAATAGTCTACTGACCTTTCATTGAAGCGCCGCCGCTTTCCGCATGATTCTGACTCCTATCGACACTCTCAAGACTACACTCCAAGCACAGGGAGCGAAAGGCACTGCCATTCTTCGCCAGCGTGTCAAAACCAACGGTATCGGAAGTCTGTGGTGGGGAGCATTCGCGACTGCTGCGGCTACCTTCGTTGGACACTACCCGTGGTTTGGAACCGTAAGTTTCACTGTTGTCAGCACCTGCGTACCTTGCTGACATTTGCAGTACAATTACCTCACCGCCAACATTCCCGAGCCTGACAAGAGCGATATCTTCGTTTGGCTTCTTCGTCTCGCCTTCATCGGCTTCTGCGCTTCTATCGTGTCTGACACTGTGTCAAACTCGTTGAGAGTGGTCAAGACGTATCGCCAGGTCAATGACACCAAGATCTCTTACAGTAAGTTCCCTTTCATGTGTATTCGCAGGACCATGAGGAACATCCACTAACAGAATACTCCACAACAGCGAAAGCAGCGAAGAATGTCATTGAAAGAGACGGAGTTCTCGGTTTCCTCGGCCGTGGCCTCAAGACTCGCATCCTGGCCAATGGCTTGCAGGGTGTTCTGTTCTCAATTCTCTGGAAGCTCTTCCTTGACCTGTGAGTTACTTTACATACGACTTGTATGCATATACTGATGCTTCGTAGTTGGGAGAAGAAGACTAGCTCTTAAGAGAAGACTAGGACATTGTGTAGTGCAACAAGGCCTTGGCCAGTGCTACTCAGAGATACGGGCCCTATTTTGATCGATATCACCAAATGCCTCGTTCTCGGCATGGGAACTAGTAATCGACTTGTTGTCTAGTCTTCTTCCCTCTTTCATGTAATACGAAGAGTCTCAGAGTATATGTGACTGGCTGCCTTGCAGTTGCCAGCTTGCAAATTTTTGAAAGTTAATGACCACGGAGCACATTTAAAGCTGTCAAAATTACCTTCCGGCGCAAAGGCGTTGTTTATTACTAGGACCTCTTTACAGCAAATGAACAAGCTTCGTGCTTTTTCTTGCGACGAAGCGTTCCGTATCTGAATGTATTCTTTGACCAATTCTATCTAAAAGACCACTTATGTGTACCAAGTAGGCTCAGGAATCTCGCCCAACAGCTGATATCTCCCAAGCTCACGGTTCTTGTATGCAACAGGGTCATGCAAGGAGTGCGTTCGGATGTCTCTCCAGAATCTATCCAGACCAACCTTGGATCCAGTGGCCTTCGCGCCAGTGACCTCGAAGATACCCGATGTAACTCTCAGACCAGTGTCAGTGGCCGTGACCTTGACACTTGCAACCCACTCAGCGGCCTCTCCTCTCTCTTGTGCGGTGAGCTTTGCTCTGGCGGTAGGATCGCCAGAGTACTTGTACACATTGTCAATCTCTTCGCCAGCCTTGTCGGCCAGCGCCGTGGCAGCGCGAAGATGAGCCAGGAAGTTGCCGTACGTAGACAGGATGTAGAATTCATCTTCCGCCTTGTCCTTGTTCTGCATCGAAATTGTATCAGCAACCGTATTTCGTCATTGCAAACTCATGGACCTACGTCTCCACCAAAGGGCCAAGCCCGAGTGTTCTTTCTGGTATAGGCCGAAGCAAAGTCTAGTGCTCCCCATGCGATGCCGATATAAAAGTTGCTGAAGACGAGCTGAATGCTACAGAAATTGTCAGCAGCTGAATGGTATCCGACGGATTAGACTATCTCACGTTGGTAGAAGCAGGGAGGCAAATGGAATCTTGAGAATAGCGGGATCGGGCTTCTTCTCGGCGGCGTTCCATCCCAGAGCATCCGCCCAAGGGGCTTTGACGTTTTCGATCTTGACGCTTCCGGACTCGCTGAGTCGCAGACCGACGTTGTCCCAATTGTGCGAGAAGATGATACCTGGCTGATCTGTCTTCACAATAGCGTAAAGATGGTCCTCAGTTCCCTCCAAAACACCCTCGAGCACTGTTAAGTCAGAGATGACACCGCCGGTGTTGAAGTTCTTGAAGCCGTTGAAGACGACGGTATCGCCATCTGAAGTGATCTTATGGTTGCTGTCGCGAGGGTTGACAGCGCCCCCCACGAAATAGTTGTTCGAGATGATGAGGTCCTGAGTACGGTCTGCCTGCTGTGGACTTCCGATCACATTTGCGGTCGTTGACCAAAGCAAGTGGTAACCAAGAAGCATTCCGATGGATCTAGCCCAGTTGGTTATATGTTTAGAATGTCGACTTCCCGGGCCATGGCACTTACCCATCGCCCTTGGCAACTTCTCGGATCACCTTGTATCCCACGCTCCATGGTTGCTCGCCACCACCATACTTCTTCCAGCCGAGAACCTTTAACAAGCCGGAGTGCTTCAAAAGAACGATCTCTGCGCGAGGTGATTTGTTTTCCTTCTCTCGAATGGCTGCATCTTGAGCCAAGACTGTTGCGACGTCTTTGGCTCGCTGCAGCCAGCTGCTCTCGTCTGTTGGAAGGCTGGACCACTTCGCCTTGAACTCATCGTAGACGCTAGGGTCCGTCGACGGGACGGAACGAGCGTTGCTTGTCATTTTCGGAGTGGAAAAATACAGGTTCGGACGGATGAAAAAATAAGCGCTCTCACGGCGAAATACGTAGCAAGATCTCACAAAGTATTAATGATATCCCAATGCAACGCAAATCACTTCACGAACATGCACGCCGAGCTTTGAGAACGCGTCTCTTATCACTTGTTGAGCACACATTGAACCCCTCATCTCTTTAGTGAATGCGACAGGATAATGAGATGCCGGCTCCGACTGACGCTCTCGCGCAACGCTCCACACCTATGTTGTGATATGTCGCCATCGAACCCAAAGCCGAGCTACCCATAGCTCCCCACACTAGCTCGAAGACACCCCACGTCAGAGATAACGCTTCATGCAGGGACAGAGTTACTGCGGCCGGGAGACTTTCTGGGACCCATGTTCTGAAGCTCCGGCTAAATGGATATGAGCTCATTATGGTGGGTATGGGGCTATCCATAGAATCTGGTAGGTTCATTTGATCAAGATGAATATATCGTCATTCATAAGATATTCGAGTGACTAACGAACGATGCGACCGAATTTTATTAAAGTTTGGCAGATATTTCCATCTGCAAGACACAAGGTATGTAAGCCCACTGTTATTGTGCCCACCGTTCAGCTGGGAGAAACAAGATCCCCATCATGCAACACCCCAGGTTTAGTCTACGTGTTTGCCCATCGGGGTTTCCTGAGACTTGACATGTCTTAAATTTTACGACTATTCAACCTTCTTTCTAGTCTTAGGGAAGTACTGCGACGTGTCTCCCAACGGTAGTTCAACGAGAGAATCCTTCAGCAGCAGGTGAAATGTCAAGTACCTAGAAGCAGTAGCATCATTAGTGGAAGTTGTGTAAGTTGTGTAGATAGAATAGAAGTTTTACCATCCGACAAGGCCTGCGAGAAATGCGAACACTCCTCCGGACTTCTTGAGACCGACAGCGGCAGTGGCGTGGCCGTCTGCTAAGGCGAAGTAGCTTGCAGCAACCAGGACGAAACACAACTCGACGAAGATGAAGATGAGTATGTAAACCACGTTCGTTGGAAGAGTCGCGACCAAGTACGCCAGAACGAAGACCGACCAGACTCGAGAAAGACAGATGTCAGATGTTTTCTTCTCAAAAGCGGATTGGCACCTACTGATCATGAAAAGACCAAGAGCATTGTTGAGCTGTTTTGTGTCATCACCGTAGGCCGCAGCAACACCAAACGAGGGAGTTAGGATGGCACCGTATCCCGCGTAAAACAGTCCTTCAGATCGTGTTAGATGATTCATCGAACCTGCATGGCGAATCGCGTGTGTCTGTCGATTTTGAACGAACTTACCAAAGGCACTGAAAACACTGTAGCCAAAGCCATTTCCGCCCGTAAGCTCCCACTGGGCCGAGATGAAGAGCCCAAAAGCAGCGAGGAAGAAGAAGTTTGCGATGTAGACGTTTGTAGTTGTGACTCCTCTCCACTCCATCAAACTCAGCGAAAGTGTCGTCAATGTCGTCGAAAAGGCTCCGATGGGTAGCGAAGTCTGAGTAACTTATCGTTAGCTAGAATAGCTCCATTGAGCTGAAAACCTAGACTTACAGCAGCTGTAGGCAGAGGCCGCGGTGCCGAAAACCTCGGATAGCTCAAATGGACGGTCTGCGACCTTTCCAGAGCCGGCTCAGGCCTGACGGTCTCAATTGCCTTCTCGCTCGTCCCATTTTGAACCGATGAATGAATAGACATGTTGACTAGAAGGTATAGCAGAAAGAAGGAAGATGGGTAAGCTGAGTTGAAGTCTCGAAAGTGACGAAAACTCCAGATTATTGGATCACTCATACGAAGTCTAGCTTGAAGGCATACTTGAACTAAAGCCGGACAGCGCGGTGTCCGAAAAAAATGAAATTGAGTTTATCTGCGTATCCCTGTCTGCCAAACGCAACCTTGCGAATGGGACGCATTCTCGGCAGTTGAACTAAAATAAAGTTCGCAGATCTAAGGAGAATCACACCTCGCGCAATCCATTGGAGAAATGGGGTCTTCGAAACGTGGGGAAAGCTCCAATGAGCTGGGATCTGCCAGTCTCGTCATTCTGTCAACAATGATGCAATTGCCTCAGAAGATGGAGCAATTTGATACACGTACCACGCTTCTTACGATCGGATGTGCTGTTATTCGTCGTAGTCCGTCTGATCTGGGGCTATCTGAGCTTTGACGTGCATCGTCTGGATGCACTGGAGATCACGACAGAGCTGCTATGATGTTGACATTGGACTGGACCTTCCAAGATTACGCGGATTTCAACCAATTAATTAAATCGAGCAAACTCTCTCAGAACCTTTGATACATCTCGGCAGAGCGGAATGGCAGATCTCTCGTTCCAATTATCGGGGTAAACAGATCGGCCCCCAGTGCCCACATCCCATCGCCTTCAAAGCTGCAAGGGCGCACGCACCTTTGTCGTTCATGCAACACACATGTTCGTGACTCTTGGATTCCATCTCGCTGGGACACTTAACCTCGAAGCCATCTGGTACATCTCTCAGCTACAGCTTCAAGACGTCTTGCGCCTCTTTTGCTGAATATCTCTGGTCTCTACACCCACATTGCAACTTTACACTTACCTACCAAGACAAAATGGCCCATCCGCATCCTCTCAACACCGACCCTGACCGTCTGAAGTTCGCGTATGTACTGCCTTTTACGGGATTAAAATACATCAGCTGACTATCCTCTCAGCTATTGGGTACCAAACGTGTCAGGGGGCTTGATTATTAGCAAGATCCCTCAAAGGACAAACTGGGACCTCGCCAGCAATATCAAGTACGCCAAAGCCGCGGAGAATGCAGGTATAGAGTACGGCCTCACTCAAATTCGCTTCACGGCGTCTTACGGAGCCGCGAATCAACATGAGTCTGTCTCATTTTCTCAGGCTATTCTCCAAGGCACAGACACCATCAAGCTCATCGCTGCCATTCTTCCGGGCCCATGGAACCCCACTGTCGCTGCCAAGCAGATCGCCAGTATCGACCACTACAGTAACGGCAGAATCGCTGTGAATCTGGTATCAGGTTGGTTCAAGGTAGGTTTCCTCGAACCGCAAATCGAAACGATTGATACTAACGCCTTTCAGGGCGAGTTCACGGCTGTGGGTGAGTGGTGGCTTGAGCACGCAGAGCGATATCGCCGCACCAATGAGTTCATTCGCTGCCTGAAGGGTATCTGGACCGCGCCCGAAGACACCGGCTTCACGTTCGCAGGTGACTTCTACCGCTACAGAGACTACAGGCTCAGCCCGAAGCCGGTACAGAAGCCCCACCCGGAGATCTTCCAAGGTGGCAACAGTGACGATGCTCGCAACAACGGCGCCGAGGTCAGCGACTGGTACTTCATGAACGGAAATGACCTAGACGGCTTCCGTGACCAAATTGCAGACGTGAAGGCTCGGGCGACCAAGGTTGGGCGTGAGAACGAGGTGCGATTCGCCGTCAATGGCTTCGTCGTTGTTCGCGAGACGGAGGAAGAGGCCATTCGGGTGTTGCAAGAGATCCAGGGCAAGGCTGACAAGGAGGCCGTCAATGCCTTCCGCGACGCCGTTCAGCAGGCTGGAGCTAGCACTTCGAACAAGACGGGAATGTGGGCCAGCAGCAAGTTTGATGACTTGGTCCAGTACAATGACGGCTTCAAGACGAAGCTTATCGGAACGAAGGAACAGGTTGCAGAGCGTCTGGTGCTGTTGAAGAGTCTGGGAATCAACTTGGTGCTCACTGCGTTCCTCCATTACGATGAAGAGATTGAACAGTTTGGGAGAGACGTTGTCCCGTTGGTAAGACAGTATGAGAAGGAAGGTCGGGGAAAGGATGCGAACTTTGAGATCGAGAGAACTGGGGACGTGTACAAGAAGAGGTAGACTGATGACAAGTTCATACTGAACGAATCTGATACATTCCCCGAAGTTTATCATTCTATGTAGGGGAGACGTGCATTGTGATGACCTTATAGATGAGAAACTTGCGGCTTCAACAAATGTCCTTGAATATGTCCGAGCCAATGAGTAATCAATTGAAAAACACCCTAAACCTTCAGCTCATTTCTGATGGCATTGTAGCCTTCCAACAGAGTTTGTGCTCTTTCAGAGCTTCTAACCTTGAACTGCATTGGAAATGGCCATGGTTCTAAGATCACGTTCGAGTTCGTAGCCTCCGTGTCAAAGGTCACGTCTTTACCGGTTGCAGGGCATTTCTTCAGACCCATGTCGAAGGCCCAGCAGACAGCGGCTCCCGCGACGAACATCTCATCGTCCACGAGGTTCTGGCCAAGGCAAGTTCTCCGTCCCCAGCCAAATGTGTGCATGCCCACACCATCCCTGAAGTTGGGATAACGGCTCAGGGGTTCTTGATACGTCGGGAAGCCCGGTTCTAGGTATCGATCGGGTCGGTAGTGGTCAGGGTCAGGGTACTTTCCGCGGACACGGTTGATATTCCTGAAGAAAAGATCATCAATACAGCTCCCTAAAACGGATAGACATGGACTTACCATTCACAAGCAAGAATGATGGTGCCCTTCTCAATTTTGACACCGTTGAACTCCGACTCTTGTTCGCATTGATGTGGAACACCTTCAAATTGGTTAGCAGCTGCTTTGCATGAACACAACCTTAGGAAATGAAATTGTATTACCAAGAGGAACACCGGATCTCCAGCGAAGTGTCTCCTTCAAGCAAGCCCTCACCGTCGGAAGCTCTGCGAAATCGTCCCTGGTCGGCATGCGATCACCGCAAACCCTGTCGATCTCATCTTGGCACTTCTTCAGCCATTCAGGATGAAGCGCCAGGCACATCAAGAAGAATTGCATGGGTCCAGAGATCGTCACTACCCCTACGAGGCATTGAAAGCCAAGCATGCAGGCCGCAAAGTCTTCATCCTTTTCACTTTGCATAAGGGTCTCATTGCCTGCCTTCTGCAACTGCTCGAAGTATCGGTATGTCCAGGTATCGCTTGGCAGCTCGCTTCTGCGGTATCGTGCCTTCGCAAGGCGGAACGATCGCAGCCACCATGCGCGCTGATTCTTCTCCCGCGCCACCTCGTGGTTGCGCCAGGGGTTGTACCGTATGAGGTCGCCAAGGTGCCACAGCGGGGTCATGGTGTTGACGACAGGGCCAGACACTGACATTTGTGTCAGGGTTGCGATGGCGCTGTCACCGTACGCCTTGCCGAGGGAGGCATCATCCCAAGCAAGGCGGCTGATGATCCGCCCCGTTAGCTCGCGGGTGTTACCATGAAACTTCTCAGGGTCCAGCAGCAGTGTGACAAGCCAGCGCTTGACTTCATTTTCGATGTGGCCGTAGAAGTGCTGCTGGTGTGCTGCAGCCATTGCGGCATGGACCCATTTGCGTTGGAATTTCCAAGTGTCTGGTAAGGTGAAGCTCAGTTAGCTTCTAATCTTACTCCTTGATAGTGTCGCGACTGATGAAAGCCCACCACTTACCATGCCGATCCATTAATGCGGAGTAGGCAGGTCCCAGTTTGTGGTCAATCAGAGCCCGGATCTGTGGTCTGCCGGCGAAATTGTTACCATTCTTGACGAGAAGCTCTTGAGCCATCTCTTCGTCGGAGATGATAACAAACTTCTGGCCAAGCATGCTGGTCTGGTAGATTGGACCGAACTCATCAGCCCATTCTTTCAGCTTCAGCCACATAGCAATTCTGGGTAAGTCATGAACACGACCGACGATGGGATACTGTTTGGGACCAGGGAATCTGGCAGGCTTCTTGGGGCCTTTGGCATCGTGTGTAGACGCCTTGCTAGACCATCCAGATAATCGGCGAAGAGAGGAAAAGAGGAAGCCTGGCACCACGAGGATGCCCAGGTAGAATATGACCAGAGCAAAATTGTCCATCTCTCTGAAGAGAAGTCTTGTGAATGCAGTCTGGGTTACTAGCGACGATATGAAGAAGCTAGGTGCGCCTTTGCGAGACAGAGAGAGCGCGGTCTTGAACCTAGATATACAAGCTGGAGGATCGTCATCCGCAGGGCGAGACCGTTTCCAAGGAGCTGGGTGGGTTATGGAGCCCCCACTCGCGCGCGTTTACACAATGTCACCTACCCTGTCTCTCGTCTGATGCATAGCTGCCTGCTGAACCTCTGTGCCGCATCTGGTTTCGTAAGTGGCATCCACTGAACATTGTATACACGACCAGTGGTGTGGTATGGAGTCGCTGATCTTGACTGTACCGGGCATATCTGTTCTGGACCCGTTTCTCAGATCCACATGTCCAGCAATACCACCCCCCATTGTTCATGAGCTAGGAATGCCGGGAAACCGCTCGGCCCAATGGTGCATCCTCTGGATGGCTAGATTCTGCGAAGGGGATGATGCCTTGGCCTGAGCTGATGCGAGCATCACAAACGAAAAGCCTTGCAACACCCCCCACCAGCTGAGCCGACACGATGGTGCATGTCTCAAAAGCACAGCGGAAGACATTTGGTGACTGATCCGAAGGATGGTGCGCAGGGATGACCATCCAGAATAACATGCGCCTGAGCCAATACAGTAATACTGTCGATTTTAGGATGACGATCTGTGATCAATTTTCCACATCAGGGAACATATTGCATGAGTTCGCAAGGGCAGAGAAAACAATTTTGATTATCTTCCGGCATGTCAGTCTCGATGCCCTAGAGGAAGAAGCTTGTAAGCGTTCGGCAAATTGATTGTAACCAAGATTTGCTATCGGATTGTGAAAAAAACGTTTGTTCCGCCTACGAGACCATGCATGAGGAAAAAGGTGCCTGCTCATTCAGAGACTGGTAGTGTACGACCTTGCAGATGCCTGCTTTAGACTAGACATGAACTCAGTCAGCAAGAGAGACACCTTCCTGCAGGGAGGCTCCGGAACATGGACATAGACTGGGCCTTCAATCGTCAAATCCGAGGATGGATGGCGAGCTTACATGCATCTCTTTCGCCGCAAGTGGGTCGTCCCAACGGTGCTCGTACGAGCTGGTGACTTGATGGTACCTCTACGCCTATATGAAATACGGCTCGTCATATTTGAGATCAGATGCTGATTTTGGGGCTAGTTGGCAAGTTAAGCCAGGCGAATGTGTTTCCCTGAGATGGGATGACAGGTGCAGGCAAAACGAATCGGAGGGCTACTCGCCGAGTATGACATCGGGCGCGATGCCACGGACCGCACTTAGCTCCCACATTCATCTGAAAGCTCAGGGATGATGCGGGGAACCAAATGCCAGTTGAAAAACGTAAGGGCATCCTTTCGGTCCGTGACCCCAGCTCCGGACAGATCGGTGGGGAAGTCCGGACGGGTGGGGCCGACGCCGGATTTGCATAAGCGTCTTACGGAATAAGCTTCCATACTGGCTCAACAGATGGTGGCGTTAAACCGGTCAAGCCACCCTCCCATACAACCAACGTTTTTTTCGATGTCGTTCTTCTGAAACTGTAATCGGTCAATGGTGTGGGAGAGAGATGGGATGGCACTCGTTCCTGATCTCCACTATCCAATGCACCCACAGTTTGAATGAGGCTCCCCAGTGGCTAGCAAGGAGTAAGCCGGTTGTCAATGTCGGCCCCCACGGTTGATCATTTCGGGTCCGAGAGATACCTCATCGACAACGAGGTGATTGAGAACATAACACGTTGCTGCATTTTTGAAGAGAGATGGTGTGACGCTGCAAAGCCTGGAATGTCCGACAGAAATATCCCCAATCGTCCACTCTTCGTTCGATCAAAGAGCCTCGATCATATTCGGGGAACCAATTACGGCAAATCGAAATCATGTAATAAGCATCAGCACATCAAACGAGATGGCTTGCAGCTTAGAGACTTGACTTTCTGTTTCTGACCTTGATGATTGGGTGTCCGTGTCCTCTGAAGTATCTTTCCAGCTCCGATGAGCAGGCTTCGGCGACACGTCCAGCAATCGACTGACGAAGGTTGTCTTGGAATCGAATGATCGAGATATCATCCGGTACCTTTCGGTCCCGAACGACGTGTCATAGTAAGACATGCAGCCTGCAGTCAAGACAATGGGAGACAGCATCCCATACCTAGGATAGGCGTCGAAGGGCTTCGGGCCTCGCTTTTTCGCCTTTCAGTCTCACTCGTTTGCCGAGCCCACTATTCTTACAATCGCTGTTGGTGGCAATTGTCTCAGAGATAAGCCTTACAGATGCTTGTCAGTTGGAAGGGGGAAGAGTGATGGGGATTCCTGGGCTAAGAAAGATACACTCTATTTATGCATAACTCATTAACCTATGCATTCTGATTATACATATAACCTTCCGTGCAGTTCAGACTTAATATGACCCCTGTTGTTAGATACAAGGACTACATTAGTCAGAAACATGCACACATCAATCAAGCTATAAACAAAATGATCGCAAGCTATACTGTTCGCCGGCAACTAGCTACTAGGCCTTTAAAGAGAAAATTAGAAAGCCGTACTAGGCAGTTAGCTACAAGACCAAATAGACAATATGTAAGACTGCGCTTTTAGCGAACGACTCATTAAGTCCCTAGATGGATTGGATGGGTTGTCTATCTGGTAATGATATTCTACTTCGAATCAAGGCGTCGCCTGAGTCGACCTGACAATTTCCTCTTGATAATATTGGCTTTCGAAGCGGCAGCCAGCTTAGCCACTGCACCACTGGTGGTCGCAACGAACGTCCTTGGTTGGAGCATTAGTAACACTGACATGGGAGAACTAAGGTATGTAGAATAACTCACGTTGCCGACAGTAGTTCTAGACGGGCCAAGGGAACGCTCGAAGCCCTTAGCCTTGCAATCCTTGTTCAGTTCTTCAGCAATACCGCTTGGGAAGCAGTTGCAAATAGAGCCGGTGCAGTACGTGATTGTTGAGGAGCATCTTTGACCCATAACGCCAGCTGCAAGCAGCGTGAAAAGGAATTTGGAAAGTTGCATAGTGCAGTTTGTTGGGATGTAGGTGTAGATGATTGAGATGATTGATTGCTGTTAGTGTAGGCACAGAAACAGTAAAGGTGATCGAAATCCTGGGCTACTTATACCTGCCAAGCCATCAACTGGTTCCGCCTATTCTAGAGCTTTGAGACCAAGACACTGTAACAACGGATGATTGACGAGACCTGGCAATTTACCCGACGGTCTTACCGAGTAAGGATGTCCCCAGAGCCTTGACTTGACTCGTAAACGGTCTCAAGCTCCTGTGGTAAGATCACTGGGGCTGTCCCAGAACTCATCCCATGGGACAACTTACGACATGGAAGATCTCCCAGAGCAGATCGTGTTCGTCTTACCAGTTAACCATTTTTCTAAATACCAATTCATCTATATCCTCATCAGAGTTACCTGCTTGCAGCACATCGGTTAACTCGCTGGCAGGAGGTGTGTTGCCAACGCTGAAATTTATATTACAACGGCCAATATTTCAGGTAGATCAAATGCAGAACCAGCCCCTTCACCTTACATAAGTGTAGAAACACATGCAGCACCGCCCATTTCCATTTGATTTCATAATTAAGACTTGACTCTGTGGCAGTCTCACACACGAAGTGGGTACGAGAATACCACGGCACGCCGAACGATGAGACGCTCGTTTGCGTCATGATAGGAACCACGAGAAATAGAGTTTATTTCAGTTATAATACTCGGATAACTCACCATAAATATTATCTATTTACTTTCTTTCCTTGATAGCCAAGGCGGGTGCTCCCGAGATGCGGAGCTATCCGCTGGTTGGCCGTTAGCCTACCGACTCATCCAGCCTGCAATAACGCGCAATTCAGCGGGCCGAGTCTGACTTACGAGTCACAGGGTGAATCTCCAAGAAAGATAGCTGCTTAATAAGGGGTAAGCCGGTTGTGAGTGCAGGCCCCCATGGCTGATCATTCCGGGTGCGAAAAACACCTCGTTAACAACGAGAGATCACTGAGGACAGTGTAGGTTGTCTGTATTTGTGATTGAGAGATGGTGTGACGAGCCTTGAAGCTACCTGCTAGCTACGCGGGCTTGTTGTAGCATGCCAGCTAGCCACTCACAATTCGCCACCCCAGACAGCCACTGAGCCGAGATAATGCCGACAGACAAGAAGGGCTTGGTAGTTTGATCTTTCCCTGCATCCACGATTATGACCTTCACTTTCTGAATATTGAGCCAGTGAGGTTCCGCAATACTTCGAGTTCGCAATCTAGAGCTTGACTAATTACTATTTACCGTCTCTCAAAAAACATATCGGAACCCCCTCTTCTCGTAATCGGTCAGATCTCCGAGCTGATCGACAACAGTGATGTCTACTTCCGTACCCTCCTTTCTATCCCTGATTCTGTTTTCAATCATGCATCCAACTGCATACGCTACCATGCACGCGATAGCCACTACCTCAAACGCCATAATGGCGCTGTATCCCGTCGTGTAATTGGGAGCTTCTCTCTCGATAAAGATTTGAGGCCCAACGATGTTGGCAATGCAGTAAGCCAAAAACACCGTGGCATTAATGGTTAGCTTTTTAGTGTGGCCTGACACGTTCGC
Organism: Colletotrichum sp. SAR11_59; assembly: GCA_025328345.1. Taxonomy (NCBI): domain Eukaryota; kingdom Fungi; phylum Ascomycota; class Sordariomycetes; order Glomerellales; family Glomerellaceae; genus Colletotrichum; species Colletotrichum sp. SAR11_59. The sequence goes on along the minus strand of JAKMXC010000001.1, from coordinate 219,786 downwards.
CATTGGAAGAGATAGTGCTGCATATCTTATCAGAAAGCATGCCCGAGTGTGGGTGGCATTGCTTACCTGTAGCGTATGGGCCCCAGAAAAAGTAGAAGAAGTAATATGCCATCAGCCGGCCTACCTTGTTGTCATGTGGGAGTTCTGCCAGCTGTCAGTGACGGCATTCAGGCAGCGGAGCGGGTGCGGTACCTTTGATAATAATCGAGCAGACCAGGGGAACGAGACAACAAAGTCCTGCCGAAAGGCATCTCTTGTTTGTCAACCATCTTTGCGGTATGGCTACCATGAAACCAGCTAAGCTTTGCATCACCCCCGTCGGCATGCCGAGCAGGGTAGTTTCCAACTTCCCGTACCCGAGTCCCGAGACAATCTGGGCTGCGAAGGTCGCCAGCCCACCTGTCGGTACATTCATGCTCAAGAAGAATATGAAGAGAATGTAGGTCTTGTAATCAGTAAAGGCTTCTCGAACTTGGTACCATTTCAACTTCTGCGAGGAACAAAGTCAGTTCCCATATTAAAACGTGCTAAGGAGTCAACTTGCCCTGTTCTCAATACCGGTCATATTATCCTTAACTCGGTCTAGTGCGATGTATTTGTCTTTACCCGTCAGAAAATTGTCGGCAAGTGGCGAGTCAGGAAGCCAGACAAGAAGTATGGCTCCCCAAAACACAGTGAACCCTCCGATGACGAGAAACAGAAGCCGCCACGACGCAATGCCCGTGTTCGCATGACCTATGCCGTATGAGACTACCCCTGTTACGAGCTACAAGTGTGTTAGCCGCATGCTTCGTTGACGATATTGGATGAACGGACGCTCGAGAACCCCGTAAACGTGATAGCCATGCGGACGGGCTGTTCTGACTTCTTGTACCACATGGTATTCAAGATTGTAACGGCAGGAAACAGTGGAGATTCCAGAACACCCATGAGGAACCGAAGAACCATGAGGCCAGCTGCATTCTGGGCGGCTGCAAGACACATGACGCAGCCGCCCCACGCGACAACCGCCGTACCAACTGTCTTGCCGACCGGAAGCTTCTGAAGAACGGCATTCGCAGGGTACTCAGCGATCAGCCATCCGAAGTAGAAGATTGATCCCACTATTGAAAAATGAGCAACCCGAGCCGACGATGGACGCAAAGAACTTACCCCAGCTGTATTGCTGTCCCACCAGATGCGTGTCTTCGTTCATGCCGTAGAGTGCTGCATTCGAAATGAGGATTTTCTGGACTCCGAGGTCAGTAGGTGTTCCTCCTGACGGGCTCAAAGGGCAAGCTGAGATTTTAAACAAACATCAACTGCAGCGATGATAGTCGTTCCCACGATGAGAGGCATGAATCGCCAGTCAATTTTCCGTAGAACTCGTTTTACTTCAGAGGCTTCATAGTTGGCCCATTCAACTTCATGTTCCCGAAGAAAGATGGCTGCTTGATCGTCCAAGTCGTTCGCATCTTTGAGGTCGTGAACCGAGCCAGCAGTGGGCTCTTCCTGGCATGGTTCGATGCCAGATCCCATCTTCTTGGTGGACATGGTGTTTGCGATGCACGATGTGTTGCGATGCGACGTCAGTACCTGTACATTTAGTATGGAGTTTCCAAGACTTCGATGATGTCTGCCCAAGTGATATAGGTCTCGCACCCCGTGAAGTACGAATGTAAGATGCGCTGGGAGGAAGAACTCATGACTGGCTTAAGGTAGCGTGAAGCGTCACAAGCTACTAGCAGTCCTCATTTTCCATTCCTTATCTTCGGCGCATAATGTCGAGAAAATCCGACCTTGCGGGCGTTACGCCGATCAGCAAGAGGTGTTACGACAACGGGGGCGTACATTTGTCTGTCGGAGATTTGTCCGACGTTGTGCGCGGGGTTTGCGATCCATTTTGCGAAGCGGACTGCGACTTGCCCAACTCTCGCGAATGGCAATGATGCCGAATGAACTACTTCTCAAGTCAGAATCGTTCTTTAGATATAAATTCTTGGATCAGAGACACATATTTGCGCCCTGTTATCATACAATACAAGCACAAATATTGCCCCAATCGATTCAATCTCTCTTACACTATGGCTATTCTTGAGTACGAGTACGACTCCAGTGCCTTGGCACCAGAAGTCAAGCGAGGAATCGACTTTCTATACGAGGCAGCGGACAGAAAGGAGGCGTGCGCTGCTTGGGCGGGATGCTTCAGCAAGAATGCCAAGCTCATCAAGGGTGACTATGGGCCTACTGGAGTTCCTGGTAAGGCTTCCATTGCTTCACATCACACTTAATTCAATTCACTGACAGCGATCTTACTTCAGAGCTTCAGAAGTACCTTGAAGAGAGCTGGAATAACACCGACTCTCGAGTGCATGATGTTAAGAAGGTCTCGATCTTAAATGAGTCACCACTTACTCTCAAGATTGAGGGTGTCACCACGTATCAGAGATCCGGAGGAAAGGAACAACAAGGAGAATGGACAGCGGAGCAGAGTTACGTTGATGAGGATGGATGGAAGAAAATCTCCCAGTACAAGATCAACTTCGTAAGTTTTAATCGTACCTAGGTACAGCATGAGCATTGCTTGTTGTCTGACATTCACTTAGAACATGCTCTATTGAACACGTCAAGCTGCATCCGTCAGAAAGGTAGACGAATAGCCAGGACACTTAGTCAACAGTTACAAGTCAGAAATTGAACAAATCAAAGCCAGCGAGTGACATATTTGGCAAGAGATCCAATCCTTCGTAATTCATATCCTGATGCAGAGGCCGATTAAGCATCTCCTCCATCAAGCTAATTACCGCCTGATGAACATGCTGTACGCGTAGCTCGACGATGAAGCTCTGCATCCGGGTCTTCCTCTCCCCCTCTAGGGCATATGGCGAACACAATGACTGGGATGACGGCGAGTCGAGCATGTTCGAATTACATGCTTGGCCACCGAAGGCAGGGCCATCGAACACCGACTCCGCCAGGAGCTGAAAAGACTGCAGGAAAACTAGAGCCCGAGGCCACCTGATCGAGAACTTCTCCAGAGTTCGGTGGCAGCATTCAAAGCCGGAGATGGTATCAGGAAGACTGAAGTTTGCCGTCCTAAGGAGCGGTGGTGTCATTGCGTAACAGTAAAGTAAAATGATCCCGAGTCTGAATTGGTACATCAACTGTAAACAAGTCAGTGGAGTAAGATAGCCCATGGCAAAGTTTAGACTCACGGCAGTCCAAGTCCGGTATATCACCGAGTCATTCTCCTGAGATGACAGAAAGGTACGACACGCCTCGCTGCAGCATTCCACTAATTGACCAACCTCTTCGTGGCCCATCATGCACGGACGCTCTTGAACCAGAATAGATAAGCTGTAGTCGTACAGTTTTGATAGTGAACTAGGTTCATGGTATACCAAGTCGTCTTTTGGGCTTGAATTCGTGACCGCCTCGATTTTCTCTTTCCATACTTGAAGTTCATCTTTCAAGCGCAGTCGGCTAGTTTCTCTGAATGGGTCTGAGGGATCCAGCTTCTGAAGCTTCTTGTTGAAGTGACGAATCTTTGACTGGATACACCTGAGTTGGAAGATGTGACTGTAGAATCCCGTCTCCTTTTCACCGGCAGGCATTTGGGAAGCATGTTGAAAGATCTGAAGTCTGTTAGGTTTGAGGTATATGCAATGAAAGGGAGATTATAGGTCACCTTTTCATCCAGAATCTCGAACATGAATGGCTGGGGATATGTCCAAGCTGACGCCACGACCTCGTTCAAGATATGGGAGCTCATAATAGTCATGTTCCGGGTATGCTCAAAGTCCACGGAAAGATTTTCACCGTGAAAATCGACCTCCTGTTTTTCATCCATCAGATTTGCACAATTCATGAGAACCAATATAACATTTCCAGAAACAGGGTCTGGTGATGGTCCATGAAATGCATACAGAAGCATCAACAAGGAAGCTTGAGTTCTGATCAGTGGTGACGAATGACCAGTAACATTGCTTAGACTCTTCTTCATAGCCTCGTCATGAAGTCTGGATGCATGTACAAGGTGCGGACAGTCTGCGCGGAAGGAGCTGCTCACTAGAGCACCTATGGCTAACACCATTTGAATGACAAAATGGTGACATGTTGCAGCCTCAGACAAACTGGATGAGTGAGTCGCATACGCGTCTCGCCAAGCTACTTCGTCAATGAACGTCCACTGAGGCTGCACATGCCGGAAGTAGATGTTTGCATAGTGGTCCAGCCAATCTTTGCCAATCATAGACAAGACAGTTTGGGCCGTGGTCATGTAGCTGCCGGCAAGCGAGTTGCACGAGAACCGACGCGGCGGTCCAGCGTCCGGGATGTTGATGTCCAGGCCCTCCATCTCGACTTGACGTTGTTCTGATTGTAGAACCAGACGTGCACCTCGCGAGGTGTCAGAGATGTATCCACCACCATCAAATGGAGAAGCAGAATCATTATCTCCGTCGGAGTCCTCCGCAGCTTCTTGGGTGCCAACACCGTGGGCCATCATGTCGGTAGGAGGCGGAGATCTTTGCGCTTCCGCCGCGTGCGCCTCCAGCTGGCGGAGGTATGCCACCGGAATTGTCGCAAATGAGCCGGACTTTCTTGCGCCATACGGGACGCACTCCGATCCGCTCCTTCTGCATTCGCCGCATGTGGGCACCGCATGGTCGCAACGTTTCTTCCGTGTCCGGCAACGAATACAAGCGATCCTCCGCGGGTTCTTGCTTGCTGGATGCATTCTCGAATGTCGAGTCATGGCGTGTTGTTAGATTGCGAGCATGAGTTGGAAGTCCGACAGTGAGTCTGAGGAAGAGCCGCGTGAGTGATCGGCTCTTCAGATTTCGGCGTCTCAGTCCGAAATGCGGAAACGATAAGCTCAGTACTCTCTTGAGAGGAGATAGTGCCTATCAAACGACATGCAGGCGTATCAGACACCCTTGTAATGTCGTGCTGGAATCGCCAATCAATGCCCCAGTATTCGCTGGAGCTCGCGGTGGTTGGGAATAGACCGGACGAACTGCCAGGGAACCGGCGGATAATGACCACGTCGAGATAGGCTTTTGCGATGAGCGAACTCGTCACGAAACATCACACACCATTCTGACAACAGTAGCCTGTTAGTAACTCTCAGTAGGATGTCACCGTGAACACGCCGACACGCCCACTCATTTTAGACTCATCGCGTGATCGATATCTCCTCCATGCAGCTCCCCCGCACTCTGAGCCCCCGCAGTTCTAAGGCCGTTGATCCACGTCGCTGACGTCTGTTGGTGCCGCTGGCCTCCGCCAAGATGGCGGGCGTGGCGGGCCAGGCTGAATGCTGTCGGACTTTTGTCCGACAATGTTAGAAGCGGCAGCTATTTCATGGTAAGAATACTAGCGAAATAGAAAGGTGTATGCCATAGTAATCTAAAGTCATAGCTACTCAACCGTCAACATTAGGATACCAAAATAGCAATCACAATGACTTCTCCAAAGGAGCCAAAGTCTTACATCAATCTCCAGCTGGGGTAGGATGAAACAAGATAGTTGGATTATTCCAGTACTCAACGGCTAACACCATAAACAGCTGGCCTTCACCATCACTGTTCCCTAAGACGCAATTAGCCGACGCTGCCCAAGCAATCCTTCTCAATGATGACATTGCGGCCAAGGCTTTAGTCTACGGCCCTGATCAGGGCCAAGACTCCCTCAGAGAAGCACTCGCCAAATGGCTCAGTGATTTCTACCAGCCTTTAGCTGGTGCGATATCTTCGCAGCGCCTGTTCATCACCAATGGAGCCTCGGCAACGCTCTCCATGCTTCTCACAAGATTCACCGACCCAGACTTTACTAGGTGTATCTGGATGATCGAGCCTACCTACTTCCTAGCATGTCCATCATTTCAAGAAGCTGGTTTCGAGGGCCGAATGCGCGGAGTCCCTGAGGACGACGAGGGCATTGACCTTGACTACCTTCGTGAGGGACTGTTGGAGATGGAAACAAGAGAACCACCCGACCCCGCTTTCGTTAGCACCGTGGCGTCTTCGAAGGTCTACCGCCATGTCATCTATGTCGTTCCAACCTTCAGCAACCCCAGCGCAAAGGTCATGTCTCTCCGCCGCCGGAAGCAGCTGGTCGATCTGGCCCGGCAAACTGACGCCCTGATCATCGCGGACGACGTGTACGACTGGCTCCGCTGGCCCGCAGACCAAGGAGCATCCGGTTCATCTGAGCTTCCCCCACCTCCCCCAAGACTCATTGATGTGGACCGCGCCTTACCAGGCGGCAACCCCTGGGGCAACACGGCGAGCAATGGTTCCTTCTCCAAGATCGTCGCGCCAGGGGTGAGAGTCGGGTGGGTCGAGGGGTCTCCTGAGATGGCGAAGGAGTTGTGCAAACTCGGGTCCGTCAGGTCGGGAGGTTGCCAGGGACATCTGTCGTCCATGTTCATGGGCCATCTTCTGAGCAGTGGGGCGCTGGATGAGCATATCCGCGGGGTGCTGATTCCGACGTATCAGGAGCGGTACCATGTTATGATGAAAGCTATTTTGGAATATCTGTCTCCTTTGGGTATCACTGTTGCGCCAAGACAATCTGAGTCTGACAAAGCTGAGCCCGGCATAGTTGGGGGATTCTTTGTCTATCTCAACTTACCTCGTGACTCCATCTCGGGTAAAGAGTTTGCAGAGTTCGCTCTGGAACGCCACAATGTCCGAGTAGCACACGGTGGAATGATGACTGTGGCAGGAGACCCTGGCAGTTTGGAACGGGCAGAGGCCAGCTTTGGAGTTGGATTTAGGTTATGTTGGGCGTGGCATGACGTGATTGAGATCCAGGATGGCATCATGAGACTAACCGCAGCGTTCAAAGAGATGCACGGGAATCCATAGAATAAGGTTGCATAGAGTAGGACAAAGGGTCTCCTTCCCCAGACGGATATCATGCATCTATCCCCAGTTTCCGATCAGTCTTGAATCTCGACTAGTTGCTTACTTTCGATTCTTGGACTACAAGCGGCCGCTTCCTCAGTCCAATTGACCAATCACAAATACGTTGATTGGTTGATAAAACGTTTTAGGTCCGATCTACGCAATGAATCATCAAGGACACTCACTTACCACCGAGTAACATCCCTAGGATCACAAACACCTCAACTGAGGACGAACCCCAATCTAAATAACTCTGAGGCATGATGCCTTCACGATCGGACGGCTATCATAGGTTGTCGGTCCAGCAGCAGGATCTCGGACCGCTATCCGCTGGCTCTTCTGGCACTCGGTGTGGATCTTCACAGATTTTGTTCCGCACTGGATGGATCACTGTGGACTCGGAACTCCGAACCCCCTGTCCTGATGTCGTTCGATTGCAACATAAACCTCCCGCTGCCCCCTCTTTCTCTCGCGATGTGGGCGAGCAGCCCATCAAATCAATCTTATCAATCTAATCAATCAATCTCAATCGATCCTTTCAAGCACGGCGGCCCGGTTTCTCGCGTGCCTCACCAGTAGCATGGTGTTTGAGACACACGCGTGGGGATCCATCACATTGAAAAATTTTCTCGCCCCATAAGATGGACCAAAAGCCTCATCGGCAGTTCGTCATTCGGAAGGTTCCTGCCTATCTAGGCTATCGACACCGAATAGCCCACCATGAATGGTGTCACAATACTTTCGGTTGTCATGATACAGTACTGTTCGTTGTGTGATAAAGGCTCAGGTGTTCTTACTTTGAGGTTTGAGAGAAGATTGTGTATTGATGCCAACCATCTGAGCCCGTAACTATACAGAAAAGCGAGCATATGATGCTCATTCCTCTCACGAACTCATTCCTACGCGATAGGTCTATACAGCAGACCAGCATGCGATTGAACATAACCATCCAAGGTAGGTATTCTCGCAGATGCAAATCGATATAAGGCCCCATTTGAGGCCGATTTAATGCCCAAGAGACACCCCAGAGCCAAGGAACGGCTTTCACCCTTGGCTTTAGAGCTTGGCATCGGGTAGTGGGGGAGTTGCGAGAATTCGCCGTATCCATAGCCCTTCATAAGCTCACCCTCCAACATCACTGGTGGCTGATCGACATGCAGGCCATGGCTTTCAGCTGTCTACATTCAAAATCACGAACCGGGCCGCTCTGGTGGGTCGCAACTACAACTACCGAGAGCCGCGACGGGGCCTTGATATTTACAGTTGAACCCGAAGGGAGGTCGCGGACTCCTCCGAGCCCCAGTTAACTACGTAACAGACCAGGAGCACCTTTTGGTATTTTGATCTGATAACTTTGCAGCATCACCATCCAATCATTGGAGTTACCCTCTCGACCCAGGAGAGGAAAGTGGTACTGTGGACCGTGGTGTTCGTCCAACATTGGCTACATCCCCCGGTCACAAGTGCCCAACTCTATCTCGGGAATCGAGGTTGCCTCCGACTCCAGAAGGGACCTCCTCAGTCTCATACCTGATTTCGTAAAAGTGCGGCATGGATCGGAAATTGCAGAGTTTGCTGCAGCGCAGAAACACAACTCCACTGGTGTGGCTGCTCTCCGGTCTCGGGTCAGCTCCGAGAAGCATTCAGAGATCTGCGCTGAAGATAAATAGACTCCATAAAACATGAAGAATTACAAGATTGACTGGACGGACAAAACTCTGACCCAAGATCACTCGAACTCGCCATTTCTGTGTTTACGTTGCTTTATCGACGCTTCTACTGCCTTCAGCCCGTATACAGTGACATAATACCCAATCCACAGAAGCATCTCGAGATACACACCGGCATCATGGGCTTAACAGCAGGGGGTGCCTCAAGGCCGATCACCGACGTCTTCACAAACGACACCGACATCGACCGCCGCAAACTAACGCGCGTGGTGCCCATGAAGGTCCTCTGTCTAGGTCTCGGACGCACAGGAACAGCATGTACGCATCCCCTCCCTCTCCAACCCCCAACAACCCTTCCTAACCCCCAAGCCCAGCCCTCCGCGCAGCCCTCAAACAGCTGGGCTACGTCGACACCTACCACATGCTCAACGCCAGCGCCGAGAACCCGCCCGACTGTCTCCTGTGGAGCGAGGCCCTCGCCGCCAAATTCGACGGCGTCGGCTCCTTCGGCAAGGACAAGTGGGACGCGCTCCTCGGGCACTGCCAGGCCGTCTGCGACTGGCCGGCCGCCTCCTTCGCGGAGGAGCTCATCGCCGCGTACCCGGACGCGAAGGTGCTCCTCACCACGCGCGACGTCGACCGCTGGCACCAGTCCGCCCTCGGCACCGTCAATTACCGCGCCAACGACCCCTTCCTGTGGGCGCTGTCGTACGTAGACTGGGCGTCCTCCATGTACTACCCGATGCTGCACAAGTACTGGAGCACCATCTTTAAGGGCGACTTTGAGAAGCACGGCAAGCAGGTGTTCCTCGAGCACAATGAGCACATCCGCAGTATTGTGCCCGAGGAGAACCTGCTCGAGTTTAGGATGAGCGACGGGTGGGAGCCGCTGTGCAAGTTTCTGGGGTGTCCCGTGCCGGACACGCCGTTCCCGTACGTGAATGAAGGGGACTCATTTATCGGGCGCACGAGGAGGCGCAACTTCATGCAGCTGTGTAATGTGCTCTTTAGGTGGATGACGTGGGGTATGGCTGGATGGGGCATGTTTTCTGTTGCACAGACGTGGAATGTTCACAAGTACTTGATGTAGATGTTATATGAAATTACAGCGTTTAGATTTGGATTAAGGTTCTCGAGATCTTATCCATGGTGTGATGGTGAGCTGGATTCAACGTCCTCCTTCACCAGACGTATCGGAAGTGGATATTCTCTCTGTCAGTCAAGTCTTGGAAGTCTGTATCCAGATGAAACCTCTGACCGGCATCCTGATCCAGCTTCTCCCGTCGTCTGTTTTCGTTCCAGCAGTACAACATGTACAGAATCATCGTAAAGATGCTGAGCGCGTACGAGACGAGCATGGCGCCCATGCCAAGCGGATACAGCGGCGCCTGCGACGACTTGAAGAACTGCGGGCCGATGATGTTGCTGATGCAGTACGCAGCAAAGACGATCGCGTTCGTCGTAACTTTCTTGGTGTGGCCGGCGGTGTTGGCGCTGTTGATGCCGAGGGCAACTATCATCGACGGTCAGCTGCAAACCCCCACTACAAGGGACGGACTATGTATACTCACCAATGTATGGCCCGAGGTAGAAATACGACCAATACAAAGCCCACAACCTCCCCGTGTAATTATCCAGCGGCAGAGTATACAACAACACCGTCGCAACCATCCCAACCACAAGCCCCCCAATCACAAACGCCCCCCTCAACTGACACCCCCTGAACCGCCTCACACAGACATACACCCCAAAGTTGCACACATAGCTGCTCAGCGTCTGCACCACGCCCGTCGGCATCATCAGCAGCGTGCTCCGCTGCGGCGAGTACCCCAGCCCGTTGACGATCAGCGGTGCGAAGTTGGTCAGCCCGCCGTTCGGGATGCTCACCCAGATATTAAACAAAAACATGAGCCAGGTCTTGGGGTCGCGCAGCGTCTCGCGCAGCTGCGGTGCGGAAAAGGTCTTGTTCTCGATGCCGAGCTGGCCCGCGCGCAGGCGCTCGATCGCGACGAAGCGCTCGCGCGGCGTGATGAACTTGGCGCGGACCGGGTTGTCCGGGAGGAACATGCCGACGAGCGCGCCGTAGAGGATGGAGATGGCGCCGGTGATGTAGAAGAAGGAGGGCCAGGCGTGGGTTGGGAGGAAGCCGACGGCCCAGCCGAGGGTGCCGGTTATGATTGTCGCGAGACCTGGAGAGGATGTCGTGTCAATACTAGGATGAAGACGAGAAAGAGTGTATGAACATTGGGATCAGACCTACCGGTGTAAAATAGCCCGGCGCGGATGGGCTGCTCCTCGCGGGTGTACCACATCGTCATGATGATGAAGTTCCCCGGAGCGACGGGAGCCTCAAGTGCGCCTAAAAGGACGCGGGTGATAACCATCGGGATAAAGCTTCGACAAAACCCAGCGCCAATGAGCACGAAGCCCCATATTATCATAACCGCGCACATGGACTTTGCAATCGGTAGCCGCTGGAGGATCTGCGAGGATGGGAAACACCAAAGCAGATACCCAAACTGCATCACGGGCGCACATCATGTCAGCAACACTCCCTCTCCAAACTCTCAACTCTCAACATGACCAAGTAAAAGAAATGCTCACGTAGAACGCCGACCCAACCCACGCATACTGATCCCCCTTCAGCCCCAAGTCCTCCCTCATCCCATACAGCGCACCCGTCGACGGCGTAATCTTGTCCATGGCAGGCAGCGTAATGTTGAGCCACAGGAACGGAATCAGCCGAAAGTCAAGCTTCCAGCGAAGCTTGACCTCTTCCTGGCGATCATACTCGGGCTCGTTGGCAAACTGATCCGCCAAGTGGGCGGCGATGTCTTTGCCCCCGCCGTTATGGGAGCGGTGCCGGATCGTCTTGGAGTCTCCCTGGGAGACGTCCGTCGCGTCGTGCGTCGTGTCTTTCTCGACCATCTTGCCGTCTGTGGGTGGCATCTTGCTGCTAAAGTCTACCGCGGAGTGGACTTGAAAGGTGATCCAGATGTTCCGCACGATATCGACGGTGGCTTAATACAGCCACCAAGAAGTCGCTGCCCAGCCAATTGGCTGTCTGATGCTCTATCTCGGCGGTTGATGGAGCTTATCTTCAGAGGCAGGGGATGGTATCAAGAAGAACATCCCATCGGGCCATTTTGTTCCCGATGGTCGTCGGACCGCCAGCGGGGGCCTACGGAGCGGGCAACGACAACGTATCATACCGTTTACCCCGGATTTTCTTGAGTGTGTTGGGAGTGGCAGGGGTGATTCTCATGCAGGCGACTACGTCACAGTTTGGTTGGTTGATAGGGTGTCGGACAAAAGTCCGACATTCGGGTCATCCGCCGCGGCTACGGACCGCGCCCTATCTTTTAAGACAACGTCTTGATCTTCACTGAACCGAAAGCAGAAGCGACAACGACGATCGAACACGAGGACTAAGCACATGAGCTCTGTAGGGCGATATCAAAGTATAGTCTCATTGTAACTCTTAACTAAGCAACTCGAGGTAAGCAAAGTAATCGCACACCCAACCTCTATCGATGATGTCTCCATGGTTTCAATCCACCTGACAAGTGTGCGCTCAGAGCACACGTAAACACGCAAGACCGCAACATAACATGAATGCTCTCAATCCCTCCATAGGTACGAACGCAATTACCAGCAAAGAACGTCGTGTGTGCACTGGCTCTCGACGATAACCTCGGAGTAGATAGGATGGAGAGCCTGGAAGGCAGATGCAATAGCTGAGTTGTAAGCATCGTTGAACTTGGTATTATTGCACTCGTTGCAGTGGATTCCGAGACTCCGCTCCGGCCACATCATCTCGTAACCCATATATCCCTTGACCTCGCCACTGATGGTGTCGGTGACGGTGAGATTGAAAGTTGTAGGGAGGACGACGGTGTCATCAGAAGTGTCGTTGGCAAAAGGGGCTGCTCCGTGGTTGTGGAAGAAGAGACCATCGGAGGCAGGAAGAGAGCCAAGGTTCTTAAAGACGTTGAAGAGGACCGGCAGGATGTTGAGAGGAGTGCCATAAGAGCCCTTGCATCGAGTTATGACCGACGAGTTCATGCGATTGGCGAAGGGGTTCGGGCTGCAGATTCCCTCCGTGGTGAAGATGATGCTGCTGAGGAAGTGATTGATGGTACCATACCAGACAGCAGGACGGGGGCTAACGTCAACCTTGACGCCCAAGATGCCGCCGAAGGACGCATTGGCAGGAGGGGCAGGAGGTACGGTGAACACAGTGCCGTTGTCGGGAGTGGTGCCCACAGACCAAGGCGTCGGGCCATCCTCACGGTGGTTGCAGACGAAGGCAGACTGGCAACTTGTGGAGCCGGTTGCACTGCTTCCGATAGGTCGCCCACGGTAGGTGTAGCACCAGAGAGTGGTGCTACCATCTTTGGTGCTCATGGCTTTGCCGGCACGGAGGGGCTCGGGCGTGCCGTCCTCGATCCAGGCAGACCACGTCTCGCCGTTGGAAAAGGTGGCAGATGCACCTTTGAAGTTCCAGGGGTACTCGCCATCGCCGTAAGGCATCTCGACCATCATGTCTGGAGAGAAGAATCCAGTCTCGTCGGAAGAAGGCCAGATTGGGCCTCTGTACCAGTTCATCTGGCGGGAGGTGGACCAAGATTCGTTGAGCGGGTTAGCACCAATCCCACAGTCAGCCAGGACGAGGTTCTGATTGGGGTTGGTCATGGCGAAGGCCGGCTGGATGATGGAAGACATGGCCGAGGCGGCGTGCAGAGTATTGATGAGAGCCATTTCGAAGGAGTTCAACAGGAGCTGAGGGTAAAACGAGAGTGTTGGGAGTCCAAAAGGTCCAAAATTGAGGTGATAGGTGACGTGTTCCAAGAACGAGAGGTTGAAGGATTGACGTTGTCGAGGTTGAGAGACGATGGAGGTTGGAAGAAATGGGGAGAAGAGGAGTCAGAAAACCAGAGGCAAAACAGACGTCGGATACCAGTCCTTCCCGTTCTTGTTCGCAGCTTCCCTTCCGAGTCGAGGCTATGTTTCATACCAAATCACGCCCCCTTGGCGCGAGTTCCGAATCTGAATGAGGAAGCCATGTGGTTGAAAGCAGAGAAGGAAGCGACTGGACGTCGATAGCCACGTCAATCTTGTATGTGCAACCCACAATCGGAAGCCACTCCGGCAGGTCTTGCCCCGGAGGGCTTGCTGTATCACGGCGCGGAAGGAACACGGCAACGTCCCGATGTTTTGATGCACCCGCCTGGCAGGCGCATGATCGAGAGTCGCGGCGGCGAAAGGCAGGTGTCACCATGTCACGGCCATTGTGGTTTTGACTTATCCAGAGGCAGGAAAGGGATCATTCATCTTCCTGTGCTACTTCCTGTGGATTGAAATATTACGGTGGCCGCACGTATCACCATTATTGAATCGCGCTTGACCTTCCACCAGTGTGGATCGAGTTTACTTTAGTATACAGGAGCTAGAATTGTAGGCACACAATGACGAGTCTATATCTAATGAGAAGCGTCATTTTATGACCACGTGATAAATATCACTGCGGTCGTGGGTGAAATACGCCTTGGAGCTTCTCACGAACCATGATTTGAGTCGAGGCCTCGACAACGGCCACAAAGCGCCCGTATTTGATGAAAAGACCAAGATCATGAATGATGACGGGTGGTGGACTGTCGAACTCCATGGGAGGTGCAGTAGATGAGTCGCTAGAGGCCGTTGTCCCCCGCGGTGCGTCTGTGTTCTCGGTTGCCATTGTGATTGTGGATGAGTTTCAACTGAAAGCTCTGATGTCGTCGAAATTCAAGATATTTGTTCTTCCTTGGACGGTTGGTTGGTTCTAGCCGCCGTTGTCTCTGATGGCGGGGCAGTGCACGCGGATGCCTGCTCGTCGCACGCAACCCGGTTCGCCTGATGCTGATAAAACCGATATGTTTTCCACCTACAAATCACGTATATCCAGTGTATGTCAGGCACTGAAGTTTGCAATTCACTTCCACGCGTGGCCGGCTGGGTTGGTCCTCGCAAGCATCGGCGACGTGGTTGATGCTATTTCCGTATGGTCTTGACAGGGACAAGGCTTGGTGATTATGAGCTTATTCAGAGCGCAGAGTTCAGCGTCACCTGCATCCAATTGCTCATACTTAACAGAAGGTAAGACCAACGCATCTTACAACATCAAATAGTCGGTTTTGTTTCCATGAAAGTTTGGCCATGTCATGAAAAAGGAGTTGGGCTGCCATCTGAAGAAGATCACAGTGTTCCGCTGTGATGCAGAAGCAAGGTGGGCATCGAGCTCAGCTCCAGCAGCAAAGGCGGGGAAGATTGCCGGGAACACTGCAAACCAGCGCTTCTCCAGGGCACAGACGTCGGTGAAGCAGCCGGCGGTGCCCCCAAGACCCCTAAAAATAAGAGCCAGCCCGCATGGGGGAGTGGGGCGCTGCTTATTCACGGCGCACCACTGCGACCACGCCCGGATCCAATCTGAAAGGCTTCCAGGTTCCTTCCTCGAGAAACGGGACCAACGAGAGACAGCTTGACGCACCTCAGCCGCACTCGGCCTCAATCGAGACTAGCTGACACCACCAATTCCTTCACTCCTGTGACTATCGGTTGAAACCATGTCGCCAAAAACGCCCTGCGCCACGTTGACTCCGTCGCCCTTCTGCTCGTTGTCGCGACGCGGCCGGCAGCGCTGTCAATCTTTGACCTTCTCTCGCGACGACGCGGTCATGTCTTCTCGAGAGCGTGCCTGACGACTGGCTTCTTGACGCAGCCAGCGGGCACATCTCCCTATCGGTACTCAAATTCTGCGGTGCGACGATACGAGCTGCGCAAGAGCTCCAGATCACCAGTCAACCAGCGAGCCCGGGAGCTCGACCTCACACAATCAGCACCTCGACGACCACGACAACCGCAATCTCGACGGAAGCTTGAAGCCAGCAGCACGCCCAATACTCCAGCAGACAACATTCAACAGCCATGGCGGCTCTTCCTCCAAACTGGGAATGGGATTATGATGGCACCCGCTGGTTCTACCGCTACAAGCCAAATGGACATGTCCAATTCCACTTCCCCAAGGAGGGCGACGAGTTTCCCGACTTTTTCGACGCCATGTCCCCAATTCCCGACCTCTCACCCGAAGAGAAGCTTGAGAGTCAGCAGCAGATGAAGAGACGGACCGGCGGGGACCCTGGCCCGAAGTCCCAAATGAGTGCGACTGGAGGACCCCTGACCGACTTTGGGATGAGCAGGAGCGGTTTCGGAGGGCCGCTTGACGACGATGATGGGGCGGGATTCTTTTACCAACCCGAGAACTTGATGTATCTCGGGCCTGGCGCATATACTGATATCAGCCCTCTAGCCGACGAGGATGAACGCGACGAGATCCCGAGGGATAGGCGTAAAAGCAGGGACAGCGCGAGCCCCAAGAAGGAGAGGACGACGCTGGAGCTGGCTGGAAGCGACAAAATGGGAGTGTCGCCTCTGCAAAGCGAGACAAACACACCATCCGTAAAGAACAGCGTCCCCGTCCGAGAGTCTGCTGCCGTACCAGAGTCAGTGGCAGAGGAGGCTGTGCTGATCATCAACACCCAAGAGCTTCCCGGGCTAAGTCAACCAGCGATCCCATCTCCCGGAGTACCACTGCTCGATTCCGTCGAGAAGCCCCATCCGACAGCCGACCCGGCCGTCCAGTCACCACCTTGGGACCCTGTCGGATTCGTGGCAGAGATGGCGACAGAACATACCGCGCCTGCGCATATTGAGACGCATCCTGACCCAGTCGAGATGGGCGACAACGCTGTCCTGGCACCGATAGAGACGCGGATCATGGACCCTGGCATTGCTGAGCTTCCCGAACGGACAAGTCCATCAGATGCTAAACCACCAGTCCCATCCACTCACGACCTTTTACATCAGACGAGCATGAGTGATCATGCCCTTTACGGAGCTACCTTTGGTACAGGTTCAAGACCTCAGAACTCTTCATCAACAAATTCCGGGAAGGTGAGGACCAGTACACGGCCTCTTGCTGTGCCACCAAAGCTTCCTCTCGACGACTCCCTACCGGAGGTCGTTCCACACCAGACCCAAAGCTCTACGTCCACGCCGACTACCCAACCATTCAGTATCGAACGGAAACCCTCAAAGACGGGACCCAAACAGGGCACTTTTAAGCCATACGTCCCTGGATCTACGCCGAACCCCATTCCCGACAAGTCGCAATCCAAAGAATCTGACTTTGTGCGCCGCGACCACCGAAATTCTTTGGCACGAGAGGCATCGTTGATGTTGGGCCCCCGCCAGAGCTACGAGACATCAAACATGCCTTCGATCTTGCAGCCTCCGCAGATTCCCCCAAAGCAACCGTTGGAATCCACCCAAACGCTCATTCAACATCCCGTGAACCCTGCGAGGCCCGATGCAACACGAACGCAAACCGAACCGGCTGGGGTTCTCACCAGTGTGACGCAGTCTTCGGGGCCATCCAAGGGTCCCTTGCAATATGTACCATCTGTGCTAAAGCCTGCGAGAGGCCGGCCGCAGGAGTCACCGGCAACTCTACCTCCACCACCTAGCACAAAACAAGTACTTTCGGGATCTACCCAATTCGCAGCCTTCCGTCCCGGAGTCCACGCCGCAACGCCGGCGCCGGGGCAAATCCCCCACCCCCTCGCTCCGACCCACGCTCCGCAGTCTCTCTCGGGTGCTCGGCCCTGTGTCCAGCGTGTCGAGACCGCGCCCGCAGATCATCATACGGCTGGAGATCATGCCCCTACGCCCCAATTTGGGACTCGACCTGCTGCATTGCCGACTTTACCTGCGTTTTTGCAGCGGCCTACGGGTCAAGCCGACTCTGCTCGCCAACCCGCGAGCCGACCACAACAACACGCTTCATCGTTTAGTGCACGAGCAAGATCAAGGTCTGATCTTCCCCAACCTCTTCACAATGCTCACAGTTCACCTGCATCCATGATCGGCCAAGTTCAACCTCCAACAAGACCTGGCTCGGCGGCGATTCCTAGGGCTGAATCCCCGCCTAAGACTAGCATTGTTACTCGCCCACAATCGGCCATGGACTTTATGCAGGGCCGGCCTGATCCTCGGATAGACAGAGTGATCAACCAGACGACACCTACTCCGCCTCCAGATAGACCAAGACAGACCTCATACGCGTCCAGCGAGGTGTCGTCATTAGGGCCCCCATCGGGAAGTCAATCGTCAGGGTTACCATTCCAGACACCCTCGCCATTAGAAAGTAACGGGAGACGTCCGTCTTCAGGCTTCTTCAGAAGCGCGGATGCGAACGCAAGCCCCATGGAATCTGCCACAACACCCGTTCCCCAAAGACAAAACCCGTTCGATATACAAGCTGCTTCTCTTCGATCTCCGGCGTCGAGGCCGGCATCTTTGTCTGGCCCCTCTCCTACCTCGACACAGCCCACAACGCCTGGATCCGCAGGCTTTGACATCACAGCGGGTCCTCCTGAAGTTTACGGCATAGCTTCGTCAAAGCCTTCACCTGGTGTCTCGCAGGATGCGTCAGGCATGCCAGGTGGTCGCGCAGCCCACAATGTTATTGAGCCTATTCAGTCGCCTACAGACCGTCAACACTCTGTGCCTGCCGAGGGGTTTGCCGTGGTTGATTCACAGCCTTTACCTGTGCAATCGACGTCAAATGGGTCTTCTAAGTATGGAACTCAACAGCATCAACCGTATCAGCAAGGCCAAGAGATCCCACAGCCTCACTCAGCACAGCCAGTTCCATCCACTTCAAGTGTCGGCAATCAGCCAGGAACCCATCCGCCGTATCCACTCGAAGAGGGCCAGAACATACCGAGACTTGGTGACCGTCCTCAGCGTCCAACCGTCACGCCACCAACACAGCAGTTCCTTGGCCCTACTAGTCCTCGAACACCTGGGCATATTCTTCACCCAATTCAAGAGCATCATGACTCTGGCGCGACCAACCAAAATGTCTCGGGCACCGCTGCGTTCCACAAGACAGATTCCGCCCGTCGAGCATCCCCTGCAAGTGTCCGTCAACTGTCAACAGGATCATCCCAGTATCCGTCATCAGCGGAGTCGCCCGGCGGGCAGGGCGACATGTTTGGCCGAGGAAATGTCACGAACATGCCTCAAGCGATGTCACCAGCGGTCGCGACTATGGGTCAGACGTACTCTCCTGTGCAATCCAATCCGTTCCAAGTTTCCCCAACCACTACGAGAATGCAGCCACCGACTCAAATGATGCGCCTGGGATCCACACCACAGGTCACGCCACATGGCAAGGACAAGGAGAAAGGAGGCTGGCTTTCCAAGATAATGAAGGGTTCCGGTAAGCCAAACGTGCTGCAAAAGCCACCACCATCCCCGAATACTGGCCCAGCGTCGCCTCACTCGCCAAATACTACTCGACCGGCCCAAGGTCATAACACAGGACGGGTCGCAGCGCAGCAATCCAACCAAGCAACCTACAATCAGCAAGCCCCAGCTGCATTTCAGCAAATACAGCACCCTATTACGTCTGAGCCAGTGTCTAGACCTCAGAACTTCGTTCCACCCCCGGCCGGGCCCATTCTGGCGCCGCCTACCGGTGGCCCAGAGCCCATAATGAAGATGCAACAGGCTCCGGCAGTCGAGGCACCCCAGGTAGCTCCAAGGCTACAAGTCGATCAATCGCAACGAGCTGATGCCACACAAAGCGTGGAGAAAGCAGTCTCTAGCTTGCCCCCTCGTGGGCTGTCACCGGCGACTGTGGCACCGAGTGAACACACAGCAGACAACATGTCCGATGCTGCATCCGTATCTGCCATCTCCGTCTCTACAATGGACGTATCCGAGGCTCAGGCGCAGCCTGTGTTGAAGCCTCAGCTTGTCATGGTTGAGAAGGCTCCCTCTGTGCCTGATAAACACCAGCTACCCTCGCGGGTTTCGGCAGCTTCCGGGTCGTTATCTCAGTCACCACCCAAGACTGCGGACCCAGCGACTAGCTCCCAGCCTTCTGAGGACAGTGAGCTTACTGTTGAGCCTCTGTTCTCGAAGCGGAAGAGCATTGCCGCGGCCCCGCCGGTGCCCGTTATGCCTCCGGCTCCTGCCGCCAACGACAAGTGGGCTAAGAAGCCTGCGGTGGACTATTCTGGTGACGATTGGGGCGATGACCCATGGGATTATGCTTGAGGTCAGAATCAAGAGGCGGGCAGCATAGCGATCTCTCCTGTTTTCCATCATTTAGAAGCATACCCCCAAACAAATTGAAGAAATGTTTGCTCAATCGCCTCGGTCCCGTTTTGGCAATCGTGTTCATTATTATCAAACACTATACTAACTAAACATAGACGACCATCAACTCCGCCATCTACCCCTTCACCGGCAACAAATTCAAAATCCCACCCAACAAATCCGTCCTCAACGCCGTCCCGTTCTTTGCCCCAACATATCCCACCCCGGAGCTCGTACACCCCGGCACCAGAGCACACACACTGCTCCCCAGCCCCTCCCTCATGAAATTCCCGCCCACCAGCACCAGCCCCGCCTGCTGCACGTACGCCGCCAAATTGAACGGCGCGCGGGCGACGTCTTCTACCAGGGTGAGCGGCGGCGGCGTGTACTCCCCCGAGCCGGCGGGCTGCCGGAAGAGCAGCGAGACGTAGCGGTGCGGCGCGACGGAGAGCGGGGTCAGCGGCATGTAGCGCGCTTGGGTTACGGGCGACTGGGCGAAGACGCAGGAGGGCTGGAGGTTGTAGACTATGTGGTGGAGGTAGGAGCGCAGGAGCGGCAGGGAGGGGCCCGGGGCGTCGGGGTCGAGTTGGATGTAGGTGTATTTTGTGGAGGGCGGGTGCAGGGGTTCGGGGGGGAAGGAGATTGTTGGTTCTTGGAGGGTTTCTGGTGCGTTGAGCGTTAGTTGAATGCTTGAGTGTGGGGAGGGGAGAGAGGGATGGGAGTGAAGGAGGGAGAGTGGACAATGGACGTACGCGCAGCGGAGAAGGTGTTGCCGAGGTTCTCGGGGATGTTACCGTAGAGCACCTGGAGCTCGGTCGTGGGGTTGATGGAGGTGAGGATGTCGGGGATGATGCCGGAGGACTGGAACGCGGCGCGGACTTGGGCGGCGCGGGTTGCGGGGAGGCCTACTGTTGGGCATATTGGGGGGAGGAGGATGCTTAGGGGTGAGGCTGAGGAGAGGGATGCTGCGATGAGCGCGAGGAGTGGTGTGATTTGGGACTTCATGATTCCGCGGTTATGATGAAAGGAATCCAGGTGCATCCGATGGCATTAGCATCCTTCTAATCCAGGAGCTGAAATGCGGTCCGTTTTATATATGTCTTGATATCTCCATTTTCAAGTCGTCGAACTGGGCTGACGTCGTCAGAAATAAATCAGAGATATCACAGGCGCTAGGAGAAAGCCATCCAGCCGGGACGACGTTGTGTCTGGTTCGTCTTCCCGAATGCGCTGCCAAGACATGTTCATGGGGGTTGTTTCTTCCGGGACGAGGAAAGGTGATCGGCGGACGGTGGTGTTAAGGCTGAATCCTGTGGTGGGGGGAGGGTAGTGCCGCTGACGGACTTGTGCTAGCGTGGAACCACATTGGAGATGTCTTGGAGTGTGATATGACATCAGGTGTCACTGTGGCTGCTCTGTGTTGTTTTTAGGACTGAAATACCGTCTTCTGTGGCCTCTGTCCATTGACAGTGATTTTTACCTGCTCAGAGCGACAGACGTCCTAACTCCGCGCCTCCCGATGTGCGGAGGTTTGCTTGCCATCAGGAACGTATGGGGTTTCTCTACTGTTTTCCTTAACCGGTAGAGGACATGTGTCAAAGTGCCTATATAGTGTTTCTCTCCAGAACTGTGCCCGCGAAAAGGGTGAATTTTGCCGTAATCGTCCTAACTAAAATCTAAATATCGTCTTTTGATCAATTGCATGGCATATTTGAGAAAACCGTTGGCCTTACGAGGTTTATGTATAGGACATCTAAGCAAGCACGAAAGGCTCTTCAATATTGATCTCCTTTTTGTTTTCTTTCTTACCGAAATCACGCTTACTCTATCCAGACTAGCTCTAGCCCTTTCTTTCATCAAGGAACGACTCGCCTCGAACGTTCAATTTCTAGGTAAGTTCATAGCCTAATCTACCCCCTGGGAAAGACAGATTGATACCACGATTCTCAAGGTCATCTGACTACTTTCCTGAAATCTTTGATGCCTCAACCACTGGAGCCAGAGTCGGAGTGGTGGATAGGTCGATGGCCCGCCTCAGACGCACGCATGGCGTACCCGGACTACCCCGAGGACGTCCCGGCCATCCTCCGGATGGACGCCCTCCGCCGCTTGTACTGGCCAGTGTACGAGGACATCTCGAAGGTCCAGGTCTTTGACGACCCAGAAGAGGACGAGGAGGACTCGCCCAAACGCCCTTTCCTCGGACACCACTTGCCCGAGGAACCCGTTACCAATTACGGCCTGACCGAGCTGCTGATCAGAATCGGCATGCAAGAGGGCAAAGAATGCCATACCCTCGACAATGAAGATTACGAGGACCCGAAGATGGTGGTCAAACGGGAAGATAGCGGAGAAATCACGTTTGGGGACTTTGTGACGCAGATACATCCGTTTCTTAACGAACATAGGGAGGAGACTCTGCAGCTTTGGGAGGAGCTTCTGGAGAGAATAGATGAAGGCGACGTCATTCTCTTCGAATGCTGTTTAACCGGATATCCCCAAGATTTGGAGAGTCGAGAGGAGACACTGCCGGTGACCATAGAGCTTAAGAAAAGCTCCCAGAAGAATGACGAGCGATATTACCGGTGGAAGGCTGCCAAGGCTGCAGCGCGGCAGAAGGAAATCGTTCAAGAGGGGGAAGACACTGCAGAGGGATGAGAATTTTGAAGAAGAAAGGACGCATTCTCATTTGATTATTATCTAAGGCATATCAAACTATTCGACCTCTTCAATTTTTACCTCTGTCTCCAGCACCTCCCAGAACTCAGGACGAAGCTGTATGAGGCTTTCAGGAGTCATGCCCTTGTCATTCTGCAACTCTTGGTTGGCACCAGCATCGATGAGCGCAGCCACGAGACTTCGTTTGCGCTGTACCACCGCTAGATGCAGGCATGAGTTGCCGTGATCATCTTGCGTGTTAACGTCCACTCCAGCTGCGATCAACCACTTCGCTGCCACCAAACACGTCGATTTGTTTCGATACGCGCAGCACATCAGGGGCGTGGTGCCATCTGCTGCCTGGACATTGAGATCCGCTCCGCTGGACTTGAAACATTCTAGAATCTCTTTTATGTCTGCAATACTTTCCTTCTCATTCCGAAAGCGGTACGGCGCTTTGCCCATACGCCAACCCCTTGCGTCGCCCCATGCCTCCTAATAAAGAAAAACATGTTAGCTGTGAAGGTAAGCAGATGATATCTCGCTTGCTAATATTCCCAGGCCTCAAGATCCCTCGAATGCCAAGGTTGTATCGGTAAACTCACAGAGATGTGATAGTCTGCCTTGAATGATAGCGTAAGCACCTGGCTGGTCCAGAAGTTTCCCTCCCGTTCAAAAATTCTGTTCTTAGCAACATTGAAGCTTTCCTGGTCACCTGCTATGTAGTGCATTGGTTTAAACCCCCAATAATTCGCTAAGTCAGGGTTTGCGCCCCATTGCAGCAAGAGGCGGGTGTGCCTGACGGAGCTCCTTCGAACTGCGATATGCAGCGGCAAGATGCCAAATTGGTCTCCCCGGTTTACGTCACAGCCTGCTTTGAGCAGGAGCTTCATGACTGAATCAGAGTTGAGGGAACAGAAGCCATCGTGGTGGGCACCGTGCCCGAGATCAAGCTCGGCTGCCAAGAACGGAGTACGACCGTACAAATCTTGAGCTAAGACTCGAGCCCCAGCCGATAATAGCAACCGTACAACTTCCAAATGGTCCATATACACTGCCCTATGAAGCGGTGTATGACCGTCGTCGTTGATCAGATTAGGGTCGGCTCTGTAGTCAAGAAGGGCTTGCACGGAAGGTACAGACCTTCGTAGCACAGCGATATGAAGAGGGGTATTCCCACACCAGTCCCTTGAAGAAACTGACCATTCTCGCGGGAGGTGTCGCTGCTTCTGAAGCAGGAAACGAACCACTTCGCCGTGTTCACGCATTGCTGCATGGTGCAGCGCTTTCGTTCCTCGGAATAATCCGTGAATACTCCAGAAAAGACCCACAGGCTTGTAGTCAAGCATATGCTTCAGAATGGGCACGACTCCAAGCTGCGACGCAACGTGGATAGGATTATACCAACTTTTCAAACCCAGGCCAAACGCCAACGGCTCTAAAAAGGGTAAAGACCTTCTCACCAATTGTGAAAAGTCGCCGCCGCTGTCTTTTGTATGATCTTCGAAGCAATCTATTGCGTACCTCTGTACCCTGGACCCCTTGTCTCTGCATTTTCGAATGTCGTCAGCGAGGTCTTTTGAAATCTTCAAAGATTCCAGCATGTCCAGACAAAGACTTGCGAGCTGCAGATGCGCCTTTTGTTGTTCAAAGCGAAACGCCTCCAATCCTTGGCCAGCGTCCGACGACGGGCGATATAGGTAATCTTTCACCGACTGGTGCACCAACCGCATGACTCTCTTCCCAAGTATCGGGTGATCCATAAGAATCAGAAGGCTACCGCATTGGGCAACGAGTGATTCCGTTACTTCAGAGGCCGTTAGGTGAGCAGTAGGCTGGATACCCATAAGGGACTCCACTTCCTTGACGTTCATCGGGTTGTAGACCGTTGTCACCACAGAAAGAAGGCGAGACACAGATCTCACGCTTGCAGGGTCTACCTTCCCCAGAATTCGGCTGTAGATGCCATTCAGGCCAGGAGGCAGGCTGTTGAGGCAAGTTTTGACATCGGCTAGTGGCCTCGTTCCGAGCTCCTGTACCGCAAGATCAACCCAGAGAAATGTTCCTTCTGATCTCTTTATGAAGGTATCGTGGAGGTGGAGGACTTGTCGAAGTTCTGGGGGATAGCCACCATAATCTGACAGCTGTTGCACTCGTTGGTGGATGAAGGTACTGAGATCTGCCTTCACCTCCTCTTCCGCATCGGTATCAAGACGAAGGGGCACATCCTTAGAGAGTGCGCTCGTCAATGACGGATGCAGGGTTCGACTTAGAATTATTGGCTTGAATCTGGAGGTTCTCACACCCAGAAGGCTGTTGACTAGTTCGCCGCATGTGTTGTCGCATTCGTCCAGGCCATCGATGACACAATATACGCACCCGGCGTCTAGGTCCTCGACCATGTTGTTGAAAGTTCGACAGAGCGATTCAAAACGCACATTGTACGTCTTGAAACCCCGTTCGCGCTTCTCCTCAAATATCCCATGTTTGGACAGACCGGGGTTCAGAACCACGAGTTGGGAAATGAGACCTCGAAGTATCCCTTGGGAACAGCTCATCATCTGTCTTTGACCGTCGCAAAAAAAGTAGATAACGGACTCTGTCGCCGACTTCTTGGCCTTCATCTCAAGATGCTCGGTCAAGAAAATTGACATCATGGATTTGCCCATCCCTGCGCCGCCTGTGATCCACAGGCCTGGACATGGGGTGTCCATCCACGTGTTGTAGGCATCCGTTTCCAGTATCCACAAGCAAGTTCCGTCAACTCTTTTCCCTTTGGTAGAGACCAGGGCGGATCTTTCGTCACTTGAGTCGGTGATGAACACCGCTCCAAGAAACCCATTTACTTCGTCTTCGCTAAAACCAACAGTGCTAACAGTGCTGGACTGGGTTTCTACGGCAGCAAGGTCTCTGTCATGCTCTTCGCCCATTTGATACCGAGCATTTCTGTAAAGCTGTCAGTCACTCAGTCATAACATGATCATGAGATTTCACATACGAGATGGCAGCCGCTATTTGCAACTCCAACGACGCCTTCTCCCTCTGGAGTCTGTAAAGAAGACGGATAATTTCTTCCTCCATATCCTTTGAAACAATTGACTTCCAGGAATCCCTAAAGGTGTGATCCTTCTTGAAGGAGCGGATCTCCTCCAGAAGGACTTGGATATCTGAGACGTTTTCGGTACACCGTTTCAGACTGGCCCCAGTTTCGCGGTCGCGCCCGAGAACGGGATTGAGATCTATTTGGTCACATATCTCACTGAACCCAGTCTCTCTCCCAATCGCGGCGGAACGCCGCCATAAGTAGGGTTCCGGCGCGTTGTGCTGCCGCAATAGCAGCGCGAAGAGCTTCCATGATTGCCGACTGGTGAGGCGCAATTTCCGCGGGAGATGAGACAGAAGATATCGAGGTCTTTTTGATGACAGACGCAAGCCCGAGCCAGAGTCGTCAGGACGACTTCCAAATGGCCCGGAGATGTTTTGTGAAGAAGGAAAGAAATGCCGCCGCCGCAGCCTGATCCAAGATCAGTTATAGATGCACAGTCCCTTCATTGTCCCAATGAGAACGCGTACTCAATATGGGGCCGAATCATCTGCATGTTGTAACGTCAGCACAGTTCCTATTGGCTGAGTGTGCGAGCACATCCAATGTTGCACAAAGACCCATAGGTGCACGTTCTCGGAACCAATTTCGCTACTCAGGCTACACGAACGGCTGCTAACGCCAAGGCGGATAGCGTCATTGTGAAACTCAGAAAATGCACATTAATTATATCAATTGAAACTCCCTCTAAATGTGTGATTCTAATGATATGGCGCTCCTCTACGTATTTCACTACACTTGTCTTTGAAGGTGGAGTCCGTTTCAAGGCTTGCAGACCTTCACCATCCCTGAGACCCGTCGATCGTTTGCTGTGTGACAGCTCCAGCGCGAGTAAACTTCTAAAGCCAGTTACTGAGTTGTTGAATAGAACTAAGCTACAAATGATCAGACGTACCAAGCTAACCCTTTGCTTCTTGAGCGATGGCAACTATCCTTGTTACACATGTTGTAGTCCCATATGTCTTCATTGCCCTCGTAAGAGCTTGGATCCAGAGATTTGAGCCACAGCGGCAAGTCCTCAACTTTGGGCGTCAGCCAAGCCTCCTGCTTTCCCTTCGCGTCCAGGACCACTTGCATCTCTGAGACAACTCTTGTTCCAGCCAGCATCACCTTGTTTCCTTCTAAGGTCCAACGATACGTCGCCACGCATTTGTCGCACCTGGCGGTGTGGTGAGTATCAAGCTCACAGTCCACCATGAACTTTCCCGCAAGATTGTCAAAATCGCCGCGGCATATGCAGCACCTATCCGCCAGGGGCGTTGAATGTTCCGGGCATGCATTTGAAGCCGCGGTCGTCCGAAAGCAAAGACAGCAGCTGGTGTCAAATGGATGCAACAGGAAGCTGTCTTTGAAATCCGTATGTGGGCATAGGTAATCGTTGTGTGGCTGTATTTGGGCTAGACCTTGTTTCAACAGGTCCTTGGTGACAACTTGGTTCGATTTCAAAGTACAGACCGTGAGCTTCCAGGTCGCCATAATTCTATCTTTGGGCGTTCGCAGAAGTCTTGGTGGCATATCGCCAACATTTACAACCGACTTCTTGCAATCTGTGCACTCGAATGTTGTGTTGTCTCCGTTCTGCCGCCTCTTATGGTTAATCGGTTCCGAGAGAGACAAGAATTTGTGGCGGCAAAGCCTAAACTTTCCCTCCCAGGCAATGCACACTGGACGTGGCAATGTATACTGAGTATTCGAAAATAACGTGCATCTATGGTTGATCTTGCAGCCGGTGCAGGGTGTCGGGTGCGGGTAGCCGTTCCCCCCATAAGGTCGGAAATGTGCACTGGGGAGACAATCGCGGCAGACATCAAGGCGAAGAAGATCCCTGATACTACCCTTGTGATGGGCTGAGATGATATTCTGGTTGAACTTCACGATTGGCTCATGTGCGCTGGTGAGACTGCCGCTGTCGTGACCATTCGGCCCACCAGCCAGTTGGGCTCGCTGGTATGTCGGGCGGCCACGATTGTGCTTCCCTTCTTTTTGGAGGCTTGTAGTTGCGAACAGCCAATTATGGCTCGTGAATATGGATGCAAACCGCGAGGAAACCTGTTGAACGCAGTAAAGTTCGACAGGACCAAGATAACAGAATATGTCGAGGAGTACGTGATCGGAAAGTCGGAAGATCGGGCTGTTCTCCTGGTTCTGGGCGCGCCGAGATAGAAAAGAAGTACAATATCCCGTGCTGTAAAAGGAAAACTGGTGACTGTCTTCAGATTGGTGGCGGTATCTGACGGTCTCTTGCGACAGGATGCTCTCAGTTGACTGCTCCATGACTGTGACGGATCTAAAAGGAAATGGCACGAACTGATCGATATTGCAGTCAATGAAGCGGTTGGGTAATACTTTTCCAGTTTCACGTGGGAATTTTGTATCTATATTTCAACACCATTGAGATATCGGAGGAACATATGGTCGTACGGGTAGTAATTACCTTGTAGTCGCCATATCGACCGGTTTGCTTCCCACCACACAGGTCTTTTGATTTGCCTTTTTAGAAAAGCAAAAGCAAAAAGGTATTTCATCAAGGTTGAAATGGATGGCTCGCCTCATTTCACGTAATCTTTCAACCCGTCCTGAGGACAACAAGACATTTTCACGCCCCAGTGGATACATGTAGACAGAGCCGATAATGGACTCAAATCTGGGGGCGCTTTAATATTATCACATCGCACACTGAAATCAAGACTCTTTAGACAAGGACTAGACGTGCATACAGGTAGAAATGAATTGCCTAGATGTACTACTAGTATAGCTTCTGATGGCTATCAAGTTCAGTTGAAATTTTGAATGCCTCTTCAGCTTCAGCCTTCTCAACCTCATGCTCTCCAGGATATGCTCGTTCGCATGCAATCATGGCCTCCAAAAAGTCATTGTCGAAAAGCCAGTCTCTTTCAAAAATTTCGAATATCTCATAACCCCAGGTTCCCCAGTGTCGGCATGCGCGTTGAATCTGTTTATCGATGACTCGTCTGCATCTCTTTCACTGGTCTATCTTTCGCCAGTTGCCTCAAAGAAATTATGTCTTGCTTTATGCTGAGTGTCTTGCCCTGCTTTGCTGATGGGTGTGTGGGATGGATGAGGAGAATTTTGTACTCCTTGATGGGGCTTTCTTGCCAAGCTTTGAGGCACTGTCTATGCTCGTCATCTTCTGCGTCCGAATCGTCGTCTGACTTACTGCCAAACTCATCCGGCTCAACCCCGACGTCCGGAACAATGCAGAATACGCCATCCTTCAGACCCTGGGCAATGTCTTCGTGAAGGAATAGACCATTCTGGGCACTGAGCCATTGCTCAGGTGTAATTTCATCATATATCCAGTTGTCCAGTAAGTCTTGGTGACGTGGTGTACACAGATGCCTCGCACGAACAACTCGAAAGCCTCCCCATTCATGAAGAACAGGATCCCATCGTTGGTTGCATTCGGGCGGGTTGGGACAGTATGCGCCGCACATGATGTGCGCGAAGGCTTCCTCCTGGGACACGCCTTCCACTTGAGCGCCATCGTCAATTTCGAAAAGACTGATAAATTTGTCGAGTCCATCGTACCACCCATCCCTGGATCTTCTTCTTTTGGCGATGATGCTCAACTGCTTGAGAGCGAGCATTCGTGATTTGAGTTTATGGTTATCCTTCCGCGCCATCCAGTCCTCGACTCCGATGGATTCGCCGGCGTTTTTACTTTCCAGAAGCTCCTTTTGGATTTCTATCGCGATGTCTTCTGCCCATGAGTCCAGAATTCGGGCGCACATGCCCCAACCGAGACGTTCATATTCGTCCACACATACGCGGTCCCTGTCGTCAATCCCTCTTCTGGCTTGTTCGGCAACGATGATTGCTGCAGCTTCATGATTAGCTTTGGTGGGATCAAAGCCATCGTCAATCTTTGGATCAGCATGGTGCCCTGCAATCATGACTAAGGACGTCAGAATGCTGTCACTGACACAGAGCTTTCTGGAGCATGCCTGCCTCCAGAGCCTTCCCACTTCCATCACGAATTGGGAATACTTGATAGGGCACTTGCCACCCTCATTGTCATCCTCAACGTAGACCCTAATCTTGGACTTGTAATAACCATGGGTATTCTTGGATCTCCAAGCAGCAACTATAGCTGAGCTCATGTAGTTCCACCACATGTATTGTGCCTTAGGTCTGAAATCGTCGCGAAAGGAAAGCATGCGGCCTTCAAGCTCCCAGAGAAACGTTACACCGAGCTCCGGGTTCGCACGGTCCAATCGTATCTCAAGGCAATCATGCCAGTAGTCGATCACAACAACTTGGTAGCCTTTCGCATCGTCAAATTCATCTGGTATGAGAGCCAGAACACCCTCATCAAGAGCTCGACCAATGATAGGGTGCGTCAAAAGTCCGTTGTAAGCGCTGGAGATATCTTTTGAGGCTCCTTCGCCGAAAATTATGTCTGTGATATCGACCCAGCGACTTGGAAAGAGTCAGACTGACCGACAGCGATCATGTGGAGATCACTTGCCAAGCACATGATCCCAGTATTCATACTTCTTTTCAGGTTTGTGACCGGCGTGGTATTTTTCTGCCAGCTGCTCCCGAAATATTTTCTCGTCTTGGTAGCTTGGCCAATAATTTGGGCTTCGGAAGAACTTCATAAAGTTTTCCTCTAGTTGCCCCTGGTCGGGATCAGACTTATTAACTTGTTAGTTGCAAATGTGAACGGCTTTTTGGTGTGCTAAGTGACGAGCTTGCCATCTGTACTGTGTTTCTGTCTTACTCAGCCAGGCTCCAAAGCGTGTAACGTCCATTTCCTCGAAGTATCTTTTCTCGGAATCCTTGACGAATTGTTCGTGGGCCTCGAGTACGATGCCTTGAACCTGAAGTTGTTCGATCTGTGCGTAGGAGGACCAGAAGTCCAAGTCGTAATAGAAAGGCTCTAGTTTCTTCTCTAGGTCTTTATTTCTGTGAAAGATGCGACCGTGTTCTGCTTCAATCTCTTTCAGTGACATCGACAGGAGTCTGGACATGTTCCAGGGAGTTTCCGATGCTGTTGATGATTGTGTTGGTACGCCATCCTCCTTCTGGACATCTGATGTCTCGGTTCTGAAGCATGTCTGCCAACTGGAATCAGATTCGGCATCACAGAGTGAATAACTTGGGGACGGCGACGGGGCACGGTCATCCATTTCTGCTCGTCTTCGTTCAATTTTGTGCTTGTTGAGTGTGTATGCCGTCCGTGATGTCGACGCTTTTGCTGATAGGAACTGTGTCTGGGGACTAGATTGAGGGGGGATATAATACCAATTGTTCCAAACAGAGAATGTGCCTCCCACAGGAGGCCCAATACCCAGCCACATTTGTGGCCAACCCGGACGACTGGCCAACTCATTCCCAAAGTTTCCGCTGTGACTTCAGAGATGACAAGGTCGTCAAACATACCCTTTTGCCTTTTCCCTTTTTTCTTTGTTTTTTCTTACTAGCAATGTTCGAATTCTGGACTGGTTGGCAGTTTCAAGCTCCATTTGTGAACGGATCTCGTGGTTCCACCCCATTTAAGTGCAGATGCTTCCAGTTTCTTAATATCCCACTTGCTCAAGAAAAGATGTGGACAGTTTTAGGTTTACGTAAGTAATAGATCGAACGCAAACAAGAAAAGCGTTCCATTTCGGCCGATGTTTGGCTGCTCACGCCTATCCTTCTCGCATGCTCCTAGGCCGTTGTTATATGTCTTTCACTGCACATCAGAGATCCAACCTGTTGTTTTATATCCACGCACTTGGGATATTTGATACCCACAAGGAACTATGCGCCACTGGGTGACTGGGTCTGGAATGCTTCATTACGTAGATCCCTCCACTTCGTGGACCAAAAAACGCAAGCGTCGGAGACCCTACCCCTACCACTAGGACCCACGACTTGGAGACTTGGAGTCGGGAAATGCGACTTGGAGATTTGCCGGAAGACGCGTTTCGGACCGCGCATACAAACTCCACATGACATATAACAGATTGCTCATCCAATTGACTCGCTGCTTGGCGCAGACGTCCTCTTGATGAATGAGGTACCTGACAAATCTATGGTGAGTCCGATCACAATCCCAGTCCCAAAGCAAAAGCACGACTTATGCCAAGGGTTTCTAGAACAGTTCTGAGAAGTAAGAGTGAATAAGAACACGTTGGTAGCTGCAACACGTGTTATTGTTGAACAATGCCCACTTCACACGTCATCTGACAAATTATTCTCCTCATCACTACACATAGAATGTGCTGTGAGGGTTGTAGTACGATAGCAGAGAGTGTCACGGGTTATTAATAGGGTCGTCTTCGTCTACTGACTATAAAACGAATCGTTGAGCAAAGGAGCTCCCACTCTTTCCGTCAACACACTTCCTCTCAGAATCAACCATCAAGCTCCAATTACAACATGACGTTGCCCGAACATACTTTAGGATGGATGATTCAGGGCACCGCACCTAACGATGGCTCGGCAGCTCTTGTCTGGAAACAAAATTTGGACTTACCGAAGATCTCCGAGCATGATGTTCTCATTCAATTCCACGCGTGGTCTCTGAACTACCCTGAGATTGCAAGTGAGTTCTGGCCCTATCAAGCCGCGTGACCAATGACATCCATAAGCTGACTGCCTTTCAACATAGTCGCCACTGGAACTTACCCCTGGAAACAAGACGACCCAGCTGGCGTTCCGGGTTCTGATGCAGCAGGAGAAGTCGTCTATATGGGCAGCGGTGTCAAGAACCTTACTATTGGAGATCGTGTATTCCCCATCTACTACCCAAACTTCGACTTTGGGTCGGCCCCCACTGTCGAGGCCGGGCGAGGTGTCTGTGGTCTGGATGCCCCGGGAGTATTCTGCGAGTACGCTGTTTTTGATCAACGCGCTTTGTCAAAGATGCCCAAGAACCTTTCGTAGAAGGAAGCAGCAACTCTTCCGTGTTCGGCGCTGACTGCATGGAACGCGTTGTACGGGTACAACCCGATCAAGCCTGGATCCTGGGTTCTCGTTCAAGGCACAGGTGGCGTGTCGATGTTCGCCATCCAGTTTGCCCTTGCTGCCGGGGCCTCAGTGATTGCCACGACAGCGCTACTAACCGACCAAATCAATCAAATTCAAACATTCTGTTTGAAAGGTTCTAAGTAGTATAATACCTACAGTACATAACCTTAAGAGTAAATTATATTATATTTAGATTCTAAGAGCTTAAAGCTCTCTAAATATATAATAATTATTAAAGTAATATAAGTAGTTCTCTTATAAATCCTAATCAAATCTATCAAATATCAAGAATGCCCTCAATTTGTTTGATCGGGTAGTAGCGCTGTGCCACGACGTCCTCAGAAGCGAAGGCAGCGCTCCTTCGCGAAATGGGAGTCAAGCACATCATTAACTACAAAGAAGATCACGAGTGGGGGGAGACGGCCCGCAAGCTCACTCCTGGAGGCCTTGGCTGCGACCACGTCATTGAAGTCGGCGGGCCTGCGACAATCCATCAGTCTTTCCAGTGCGTTGCCCGTGGCGGTGTCATAAATGTTATCGGGTTCCTTGCTGGACAGACTCAGGGGCCGGAGGATCCGACATTCCTCGAACACTTGGTTCGCGCTTGTGTGGTTCGCGGCGTGGAAGTTGGAAGCCGACAGCAGCTTGAAGACATGATCAAGGCTTTTGAGTGTCAGGATATCAAGCCTGTGCTGGACGGCATCGAGTTTTCACTGAAAGAGCTTAAGCAGGTATATGAGCGAGTTTGGAAGAGGGAGCACTTTGGAAAAGCCGTGATCACTGGTATTTGAGAAGCACGATGTCTTAATACCCAGATTACGGGTGCTCAGTTAGGCCTATCACTATGACTTGATCCATTCCTTTTAGACAACAGAATTGAGCGTCAATCTCCCATGCACCCTTAACTTAGTCATCGAGTGTTCGAGGGGCAAACAGGAGTCGACTGGGTTCTGGGCTCTGTCGCGTCTCCACCATCCAGCTTGGCGTCGGATAATCCGGTGAAGGCACCACCGCCCAGGGGTTCTCCGGGAGTATTGCTAGGGCACCCTTTCTCTGAACATCTGGAAAGACTTAAACCCGTTTTTCCCTGTCATTCAGGAGCAGAAGTAGTGTTTGCAGAGGCTCCCTCTCAATGTAAGCTACCACAGTTTGACTTTGAACGTACGAAAAATGTGAGATCAACCGTAAGTTTTCACTGTTTTCTTACAATCCGAAGAGATGTCATTGAATAGATCCGAAAAGCATGCGGCGTCAATAGCTGGTCTTCTGGAATCGCATGGTTATCATCAACTTGGTGCACGCGACAGTGTTGCATCGCTGCAGCGCAGCTTTCGAAGTGGGCCATGCTTGTTTAATGGTAACCTTAATTGAGCTTCACAAAAGAGAGGTCTTGGTCTGAAGCAAGTCGCCAAGACCGTGTTTAATCAAGGTACGCCGGGGGCAGCCAATGAAGTGCCCGGAGTGCTGGGTTTACTCGACTAAATTTGCGTGAAGGGCAAGATTCGGAAACCTTAATTATCTGTAGCTCATTAGTCCAAAGTGCCAAGTCTCGGAGCTGTGTCTGTTTGTAGCGCTTTCAATCATTCAAGGGGGCACTACTAGGCCTAATTGTTTGGGACTGTTCACGATGGTGACACGAATGACCGGGTACAAAACCCAAGTCGAGTCAGAAAGCGCCTCATGCTACACTGCTGCCGACATTCTTCCCTTCTTAAAATTCTTTTTCACAGTTTGCCCCCTGTGGGCGCACCTTTTTGACTATCGTATGTTCCCGCGAATATCCTCGCTTTGCGGTCTCTTGATTGCCGTAGTCCTTGTCGCTCAACCAGCCAGATCCAAGATAGGGACTGATCAATCATGGCGAAGCTGCTAGCAACTTTGTCAATAATTCTTGCGGCGTTGCAGATTGCCGCGGCAGCCTGCACTCACCCAAGCGTGCGGAAGCCTTGGTGAGTTATCATCGACCCGTTGATTGCCCTGATCAATGAGCTGACCAGCGACTTACTCAGGACATCATTGACGGAGGGTGAGAGAGCGTCTTACATTAATTCGACATTATGTCTCATGGACCCGGCCCGGGCTCCGGCCCAGGTCGGAAGCTGGGGAGCTAAAAGCCGGTGGGAAGAGCTGCTTGTTGCGCATATTGCCCAAGTCAGATACATCCACACAGTTGTAAGTGGGCCAAAATATTGGTTTCATGAGGATTTCTCACTGACGACGGCTTCTCGCACAGGGCGCATTGTTTCCATGGCATCGCTGGTACACTAAGATCCATGAAGATTTGCTTCGAAGCGAATGCGGCTACACCGGCCCCTACCCGTAAGTCTCTTGCTCCTGACATCCTCAGATATACGGGCACCCCTGCTGACATTAACTCGTAGTTATTGGGACGAGCAAGCAGATCAGGCCATCAACCCTATTCAGAATGCGAGCGTCTGGGATCGCCCTGCCTCGAATACTTCAGCAGTTGTCGGCTTTGGCACTGGAAGGACCGACCAGGACAATTGTATTCTCGATGGTGCCTTTGCGGGTTACCGTGTAAAAGTCTCAACGCAACTGACACGCAACGAGACCGGAAGCTGTCTCACTCGCGGTCTGAACCAGACTGCCTTTGACACCGTGTCACAAAAGAATGTCGTAGAGCCATGCATGGCAGTGGAGTCTGACGACTATGCCGAGATGATGAACTGTTTGGGAAACACGCCGCACAGCGGTGGACACCTTGGTGTGGGCGGTATTGTAAGTCGGGTGTTCCAGACAACTGTCGATGTCATAGTTAACCAAGCGCTAGATGAGAGACCACGCCAGATCTCCGGCCGACCCTATCTTCTGGCTACATCACACGAACTTCGACCGCCTGTGGTGGAACTGGCAGGCAGCCAACTTGACGTCCCGTCTGTATGCTATGGGTGGCCCGAATGTGGCAAACGGTCAAATCTTCATTGATGCTCAGCCCACCATCCTCCCCATTGAGGCCTTCGTGCCGTACTTTGGAGACGGTGGCAACATTACGACACTGGACCACGTCATGTGGATGCCTGGTCTGGCTGAGAACATTACCATCAGAGAGGCGATGGATATTAGGAGCGATCTCATGTGTTTTGAGTACGTCTAGATGATACACGTACGGAAGTATCGTGTGGTGGTACAGTTTCAATAAGAAGAATTCGAAGGGTTAAATGGTCTCTGGGTTTTAGTTTTTCTTTCTATGAGATGAGAGAGAGGCTAGGTCACCTCACTTGTGTCATCATTGTTCAATCCAATCCAGGCCCACTTGCACGCAGTCATTGCGCAACCTTCTCTCGCTAGGTAACACATGAGCATCATGTTCTGCTTTTGACTCCAATTGACCGTCGCAATTGTGCAATCACCGTGAGAGTCATCCTCGGGTCAGTATGTGAAAGGTGTAAATAGCTTCGTGCATTGCTTGCGTTTAACGGTTTTCACAACCTACTTACGTCCTGTAAGAAATCCGGATTCTTATTTTAAGCAAAGCACTTTTTATCTATCCCAGTCTATAAGTCGAAACAAAACCAAACCCAAGTCTATCAGCAATGAAGCAGTACCAAATCTAGTGTAGCCACGGTGACCATTGAGGATGCATAGTCAAGTATGCGTCTAGGCAGAGGCCTTTCCCTTTCCCTTGCCCCTGTCCTTGCCCTTACCCTTACCCTTGTCCTCAGCTTTGGGCTTGAGAGCGCAGTTATGGGGGTTGCCGCTACCATCGGCCTTCTCCTTGGCGCCGATGCCGCAGAACTGGAGGTTCTTGTTGTAAAAGACACGGATGGGGCCGGGAGAGTTGCCGCCCTTCCTGGCTTTGTAGTTGTAGGCCTTGCCGCCAGGCAGGACGGGGAGCTCCCAGACATCGCTGGAGCAGCCTGAAGCGAAGTTCATGACGTTGCCCAGGTTGCCGAAGGGCTTGGGGTAGCCGCTGGAGCCCTTGGTGATCTTGGCGGCGGCGACGTCGCGCATGGCGTCAGCGAGCTTGATCTCGCCGTACAAGGCGCCGCTGTTGCTGGAGCCGGCCTTGCAGACGTAGACGTCCTGGAGTGGTGAGGTTAGCAATCTCATGGATGAATGATGGGCGAAGGCGCTGGGTTCAACTTACATCGCCGGCACGGATCTCAATGATGCCTTCTCCATTATCAGAGAAGGAGACCGGGGAGGCAACAGCCACGGAGGCGGCGAGGAAAGTAAGAAGCTGAGTGAAGGAAACCATTTTGATTGTTGGAAGGTGTGTTGGTGTCGTTAGAGACGAAAGAGTGTGGTGATATTATCGTCAGAGAGTGTATTGAGTGAAGAAAAGGAGTGTGGTGAAGATTTCTGAGTTGTGAGTGAATGATGAGTTGGATGAGTGCATTGAACGGGTGACTTGGAGGCCTATTTATCTTCTTCTTTGATACCTTCGTGATGCCAAAGTCCGCCAGTACGTCTCGTTATGCCATGCCAAGCCGCATAGCTGAGCTTTCGTCGTGGTTCACGGCCCATGTTCAGTCCATTGTGAAACTATTTTCAGATGGAACTACCCTTGTAAGTCGAAGTGATAGAAGTTCAAGTGCCAGCATAAATCAGCGGGCATTATTCCTGGGCCTTGGCACGAACTGGTGGGCCTGTCGGGCAGAATATTTCACTAGGTTGTGTCACATCGCTATCGTTTTGTTTCTCGCCGTGTCAAACGTACACCTTCCGGGAAACACAGAAATGTTCTGATTTTTATTCATATTTTGCCCCGAATTTGGGCGATCTCCGATGATGGCAGCGTTTCCCAGTTAGGACAATTTTATGCTCTATAGTCCCTGCATTCAGACGATTCGCTGAACAGAGGAGAAGCAGTTCGATTCCAGACATGTCGTGACTGGTAGTGTTTGTAA
Organism: Colletotrichum sp. SAR11_59; assembly: GCA_025328345.1. Classification (NCBI taxonomy): domain Eukaryota; kingdom Fungi; phylum Ascomycota; class Sordariomycetes; order Glomerellales; family Glomerellaceae; genus Colletotrichum; species Colletotrichum sp. SAR11_59. The sequence continues at coordinate 182,408 of JAKMXC010000001.1, read as the reverse complement.
TACGACTGGAGTAATTGAGCATACTGGAGAAAGAGTCGATGAAATGCAGTGCAATGGTCCTCAATGATGACATTTCTGTTGAACGCTGAGCGGGTGCTCGGTAGTTCTCCACAAACCCACTTAGACTGACCGACGGGCGAATTCTCGCGAACCCCTCTCTCGGGCCGCTCCCATTATTCCAGAACAATGTCGTGATGCCCCTCGCCAATCATGTAAGTGCGTTTCAGAAAGATGGCCCGCCACGGATCGCGGCAGCACCTCCAGGTGCAAGCTGAGCTCTTAAGGTTTGGCGCCAAGTCTGTCAAAGGTCCCCAGTATTTGAACATTTGGACGGTATCGTTGGCCTGGCAAGCGGCTGTGCCATACCCCGGACGTATCTGCCGTCCAGGCCGACGGTTGAGAGCCGAAACCTTAAATTGAGGCTAAGAGGTTGTCGAGCGCTGTTTCTTGGGGGCTGATGAATGATCCGCATCATCCGAAGTCAAATGTCAGAAGACGTGATCCCTACTTAATTTTCATATTGACGGCCTGGAGCTCCAGGCCTCGTCCGATCTCGCTTTATTTCTCGTCGACTGGCAGTTTCCATGTTATCTCGATGTTTCTGGGCTGGTGCTTTCGAAATGTAAGAATGTCACTGACTCACTCGGCGTATCTTGCTCATCTCGACTAGCGGCCTGAGCCAAGGCCCCCAAATGGAGCCGCCTGGTATTAATAGATCCTGACTTTACTGATCACTTCCTCGGCGACAAATACCTTCTTCAGCACATGCTTCGAACACTCCTGACATCAGGAACTATCATCGCTATTTTTCAATTGTGTTCAGCTAAACAAGCAGCCGAACTTTCCGATTTTTCAACGCCGAGACGTGACAATGTCGCCAGTGAATCTACAGCTGGAAGACCCTGGCGCCCTCGACTACGCCGGTGAGGTCATCGACATCCTCAATCCTGCCATTGCCTCAAGCAATCCCTCATCCCAAAAAGAGGCAGCACTGGCGATTGACGCACTATGCAAAAGAGAATGCACAGCAGCGGGTTCAGCAGGCGGTTTCTTGTGGTGGTTCTGGGATCTGGTCCACGACCTCTCACGCCAGCTTCCCTATGACAGCGAAGAGCAAGACCGATTGGCGGCAGTGATCAGGAGTCTGACTGATCTGCCGCCCAGAAAGGTCAACTTGGGCGAAGAATGGGGCAGTGGTGATGCGAGCACTGTTGAGCTGTGGACTAATCTACCCATGTTTGGCAACACATTCCGCGAAAAACTTGATGACGGTATGCGATACTATCAATCAATATTAAGTGCTAGTTTGCTGACGATGGCCAACCCACAGACGACTCTGCAGCATCCTCAGGAGATCTCAAGAAGAGTAGACGCGTCAATCTCGATGCTTACGCAGCACAGGTTGCAGGTCTTTGCCATCTGCCCTTCGAAGTCTACGCCATCTGGGCTTTGGTGGACGCGTTGGAGGACGCAAGCGCCGATGAACCAGGTCCTTCTCTAGAATATCGGACGGCAGGGAAAGTTAGAGATCACAAACTCATAAGTGCTGCGGCATGGATCATTCATGCCGGACACCTCCTGTCCGGACGGGATGAGCAGATCTCCGGGGCTACTGCAGGGACTTTTTGGAAGCAAGGGCGGATGCTCAAGGGAACGAATGGGTTGAGCCCTGAGCGGTGGCAGCTGTGGAAAGGGAGGTTTGCAGTCTCTAGGGATGCCGACGGTCTGGACGCAGAGTCTCGCCGTGTCGCTGGACAGGCGTACGTCATGATGGAGAAACTCGAGAACGAGTCCCCGTGATAGCTCACAGCCGTATCCAATTGAAGTCTCGATGCATAGCAGCGCTTAGATCAACTTAACCTGCAGACAGGTGCAGGACTGGCTTGAAGCTCAGCAAGAGCTGGTCTTAGTGACCAGAAAGACCATCTATGAATCTTTTTGACTGAGACTCACGTATAGTTAGATTCACCGAGATGTTTGATCGCGATTGCCATAAGGAGCGGTATTAAACGAGAATGGCTGGCTTTAGAGTCGCCGAGGATGCGTCACTTCGTTGAGGTTGCTTGAGTTGTGGCCACCTATGCCAAGCTTTTCGAGGAACTGCCCGCAGCTTTGAATTGGCTGTTCCACGATCAAAAAGAAGAAGAATTGAGGAAATTCGAGCACCGACTGCTACCATTTGGGCACGCAAACTTCCCATAGACCCGGCCCATTATTGATGGGACGGCCAAGAATGATAAATGCCTCCATAAATGGGCAACCTGGAAAAAGCAAATATTATGGCGATGGGTTGGAGAAGCCCACTGGCCAATGAGCAACCAGAGTTTGCTTACATAATACATAATGTGGAGTCGGTGAAACCTTCTGTCGCGGCCCCTTGATCGCGTTCTCATGGTGAAATTCGACGACGACCATCGCACCGCCTACACTCACAGCCATGGTCAAGTTTAAGCCGGCCCGGGATGAGCTTGTCGGAAACCCCCGCCCTGCATCCCAGCAGGCGAGGCAGGCCGCGATGGACTACATCAACGATGAGCGCAATCCCGTCGTGCTCGATGATCGGTGGGCCCCCAAATACTACGTGGTCTACAACCTGCGGGGACCTCAGGCGCACGGCAGGAAGTACGGCATCTTCACGAACTGGAACGATACCAAGGTCCAAACTGAAGGCTGCAAGAACAAAAGTATGTGCAGGGACTGGCTGTGTGGTCCGTCAGCCCCACCATGCTAACACGTGGGAATCAACCCAGACACTACTGCTTCGACTTTCGACCAGGCTGTAAGTGAATACCTCCATATTCGTGAGCTAGGAGACTTACACACATTAGATGAATCTTCTAGTAGAGGGGCTGGCCCTCGAGATCGACGATGGCTCTTTATTGAATTATCCCCCGGTACATCCAAGTCAATCCACCGTACCCGCCCCTGCACCTGCGTCGGCGCCTGCCCCGGTCAAGCGGCCGAGGGAGGAGGAGCCCGAGCCTGATCCGGAGACTTCAGCTGCCTTTTTTGTTGACTTGCATCAATCTAAAAAGGTCAAACACGAGGAAAATTACCAATCTGGTACACCTCAGTCACCAATCATGGTCGAGGATGATTCCGATCAGGAGGCAACTGAAGAGGGGCAGAATCTCTATGAGGCCGCAATCAAAGGGGAGGGGGCTTTTGAGGAGGAGGAAGAAGCAATGAGGGAAGCTGAGGGATTAATACCTCTCAGTGGCTACTCCAGTCAAACGAACGAGTATATCAAACGCGAGAATGATCGCCGGGCAGGCGGGGAAGACCCGCCACTCGTAGAGGAGGCCCCAGAGCTTCCCCTCTGTCCCGAACAGCAGCACGCCCTGGATCTGGCCATGCAGGGCCACAATCTCTTCATCACTGGGTAGGTCCATCACTACGGGAAAAGAAATCCAGGCCATGACTGACCCCTCTCAGATCCGGCGGCTGCGGCAAATCAGTCCTGGTGAAGGCCCTCAACAAGGCCTTCGACGCCCAGGAGAAGACTGTCTACCTCGTCGCACCCACAGGCCAAGCCGCCACAAACATCAACGGCAGGACAACATATTCCTACGCCGGATGGAGCACCACCGCCCCGGCGGAGACACTCAGGACACTCATCCAAGAGGCCCGTCGCAGGAGCGTGTGGGAGCGCATCATGAGCACCGACGTCCTCATCATCGACGAGATCAGCATGGTCGAGAGCGAGTTCTTCAACCGCCTCTCCGACGTCCTAATTGCGCTCCGACGGGAAGCGTTTCTCCGCAGCTACCCCAATGTCGTCGAAACCCAGACCGCGGAATCGGTGGAGCGACCATTCGGCGGCATCCAGGTCATCGCCGTCGGCGACTTTTGCCAGCTGCCCCCGGTGCTACCGTTCAGCTACTGCACTGAGGAGGTGGCGTATGACCAGTTTGGCGGTACTTCGACGCCGTGTGGGAAGATGGATTTCGACAAGAAAGGCAACCTGCACTTCTGTCCTCGAAACAGGGAGCACCCCAGCTTTCGGGATAGCGAAAAATGGGCTTTTAACTCGCGGACCTGGGAACAGTGCAACTTCCAGTAAGTATCATGATCCGTACAGACAGAGGACGTCGACCTGACATATTCGGCAAATAGATACATCCATCTAACCAAGATCCATCGACAAACCGATGAGCGATTCATCACGATGCTCCAGAACATCCGCCTCGGCCACACAACTGACGCCGATCTTGACGTCCTGCTGCAACCTCGCCAAGTCAGAGATGGCATAGCCCTGTTCAGCCATAAGCAGAAAGCTAAGGATCACAACAACCGGGAGCTTAACAAGCTTCCCAGCCGGCCAGAAAAATTACTTTCCGTGGACTACCCTAGAGACCTTGGCGACAACAACGACAAGCACCGCTTCGACAAACAATTGACCCTCAAGGCCGGCATGCCGGTGGTATTGCTGGCTAACGTGAGTTCTCCCCCTTTCGCCGCGCCATCGCGCACCTCGTCCCAAGGCAAGCTAGAACAACGTACTAATGGACGACTGGCAGCTCAACGTCGAGAATGGTCTCTGCAATGGCAGCCAGGGCAAGCTCCTCCGCTTCGTACGGACGCTGCACGAACACAACAAACCCAAAATGCCCGAAGAGAAGAGTTACAAGGGAGACCACTACGCCTACGAGCTCGCATGCGCTAGATACGATCAAATGACCGACTACATCAATGGCGCATCAGGCGTCGAGGGCTGTGAGTCCTCCCCATGTCCCGAATTCCCCAGAAAGCCGTAGCCACGAACCGCTAATCCTCGTCCCCAAAGTCCCCGAAGTCATATTCGCAAACGGCCAGCGACGCGTCATCGTGCCTTACTGCAACATGCATGACATCGAAACAGCAATGGAGCAAACCCCCCACGGGACCAGGAAGGCCCTGACTGGATACTCGGCGCGCACGCAGATCCCCCTCGTCCCAGGCTGGGCCATGACCATTCACAAGAGCCAGAGCCTGTCGCTCGATCGCGTTATCGTCAACTTGGAGGACGTTTGGGATGGAAGGCAGACGTACGTGGCCCTGAGCCGCGCGCGGTCGCTGGGCGGTCTCAAGGTCATCGGGAACAAGGCCAAGATGAGGAGGACGCTGCCGCTGGACCCCGAGGTGAGAAAGTTCATGAGGGAGGTAGAGCGCCGAGCGGCTACGGTGGCTACGGTAGACGAGGCGAGTGGGTAGTCACTTCTTTGAAAGGCGGGTGGTGTGGAATGGGTTCTGAAGTGCTGTGGATGAGAGCGGGTGAAGGAGTGTAAAAAACCACCCCTTCCGAGCTGAGTTGGCTATAGGGGAGGGGGGGACATATGAACCGCCTGACTGGGCACTGGTCTCCAAACTTGGTGGTGATTTTTGTTTGCGTAAGGAGTATTTGGCAAATTCTGTAGGATACCAGCTAAAGAACTGAGGCGAGGGCCTCGGCGGACAACGAGTATGCGCTCTCCATTCGGCGGTGCTTGGGGGGAATAGGCAAGGCTCATTAGTACGCACCACCCACCATACATGTGAGACTCTCTGTCATTTGAATACCGTGAATCTTCACCGTAGTTCTTGAACGAGTCTTGTATGCAACTTCTGAGTTGTCGGCTTTGATGAATGAAACCAACAGCAGCGTTTGGTCACGTGCCCAGTTTCCGGATATTTAATACCCGGATACGATGGCATTTCCATCCATTCGTTTGACAGCCTATGTTGACACGGCCATGAACCTCACTCCCTGCCAGATCCGAACACCAAAACTCACTGCTGCACAGGGCAATTTCCGATGAACACCCAGAGTAACCAGAGAAAACGGGTCCTGACAGCCTGCTTGGCCTGCCGGACGAAAAGAACCAAGGTAGAGCGAGTGCCCTGACCGTCATATTCTCCACCACTCTAATCACCATGCTTCCAGTGCGACGGCAACCCTATCCAATGCTCAGAATGCAAGTACCGGGAGTCGGACTGTGAATACGTACATGCCCCGAATAATCGCAAGTAAGTCCTTTTCCCGGCTCGGGCGGACCTGCCTTGTTGTCAGGTGGAGGAGGGGCTGATAAGGTCGTATGCAAACCCCCGAAGAAGGAGTATGTTGCTGCGCTGCAGGCTCGCGTGAAGAGCCTCGAATCCGAACTCGCCCGAGTGCGGGGTTCCGGCGAGAGTGGTGACATTGCCCCCGTTGCTGATACCGGACCCCGGGAAGCCGGCGACGAAGATGAACGGATGTCACCGGAGTCCTCGACCAGTCACGGCACATCTGGGACAATGTCAGTGGCGATGGAAGAAGCCACTGAAATCCTCGGACGCTTTGCCATCGGGGACGGGGGAGAGCTCTGCTACTTTGGCTCCCGGAGCAATTTGAACCTCTTGAGGAGCGCGACGATCCGCTCAACGTCGAACATCGAGATGCAGCGCAGAGGCTACGAGGCTGCCAAGACCCAAGTGGGACTCGTTGTAGCGTCCTAGGACCTTCAGATGCATCTTCTAGATTTATTTTGGAAGTGGCAGAACTCTTGGCAGTACATTGTTTGCAAAGCACCCTTTCTGCAGGATCTGAGCAGTCACCCGGGCAGCCCCTTCGGGCGATTTTGTTCGCCTGCCCTATTTTACGCCATCTTGGCACTTGCTTCGAGGTACACCGACGATATACGTGTCAGGACTGATCCGAACGATCCCAATACCGCGGGAGACGCATTTGCGGCTCAGGCCCGGGTGATGCTGCACTATGAGTGTGAAGCGCCAAACCCGACCACCGTCCAGGCTCTAGCCTTGACGTGCTTACGCGAGATGGCCGTCGACAAGGAGGCCCTTGGATGGATGTATTGCGGTATGTGTGTGCGGATGGCCATGAACTTGGGTATGCACCTGGACTGCTCATCGTGCCTCTCGGAAGGGACACTCAGTGCCGAAGAGGCCGAGGTGAGGAACGTAACGTGGTGGGGATGCTATGTGCTTGACAAGTATTTGAACCCGTTTATTCCTTAGCGATGTAATCGTCACTGGCTGACCTGAAAGCAGGCTTTTCAACATTGGTCTAGGGAGGCCGTCCATGATCCAGGCGCGGGATGTCACAGCTGAACTGCCGAACACCTGCTGCGTGGATGAGCTGGAACCGTGGCAAGGGGCATCGAGCTTAGTCAATTCCATTTCGACCGCTGCGTCTCACAGTATCACAAATGCTATCTATACCCGCAAACTCTTCGGCGCCATGGGCGACATTCTCGACGCTATGTAAGCCTCATATCCCTACCTCGTACACTTTCTGGAGACATGTGTCAACATTATACCCTAACACACATTTACATGGAGCTACACTCCGTCAGATAACAGAACCAGGATCCAAACCGAAAGCGTGGTATCAGAAGGTCATGTCAAACTTCTCAGGTTTTTGGACGACTTGCCGCCCTGTCTAAAGATTTCCAAATGTTCACGTCATCCTTCGCCTCCGCATGTGTATCAACTTCAGTAAGCAAAACCTCATGCCAGGTTGTGTTTTATTCGTTTGACTAACAAAACGCAGTCTTCAATAGTACGTCATCATGATACTACTTCATCGCCCCTTCCTGAAATCGACTGATCCTTCCCGGGAGTTCGCCTTGTCCGCAGCAGGCCAATCGGATGTCCACACGGTGGCGTGCCGCAAAGCTGCTCAATGGGTAGCCAGGATCTTTCGGATATACAAACAAAACTTTTCTCTCGTAAGTATGCGGTATCTCACTGAACTTCCATTGTCTGATGAGATAAGCGCACAATACCAATTTCCGCGGTACACTGCGCTTTCACGGCCGCGGTAATATTCCTGGCAGACGCCACGTCGGGAGACAATAATCTTCGAAAAGAGTCCCTGAAGGACCTCGAGACTTGTTTCGAGAGCTTGCAAAGCATGAGTATTGCATGGGGCTGGAGCAAGCGTGCCATATCTGCGTTGGAACAGATCGCTAGGCGGTGGGGCGTCGAGATCACTAGCACAGACGGAACTTGTGTTTTGGACGAGACAGCCATCTACCAACCCGGTGAAGATGACGAGGACTCTTTTTCCCGTCTTCTTTCAGAAGCGACCGCTCAGCAACCGGCGGACAGTTGGTTGGATCTGGGTACTTACTTGGATCACCCTGCAGAGTGAATTGGTAGTCATCACGTTGGCCTGGGTACCATGCAGTGGCGATTTGAATAATATTGGATACCCCCAGAAGTCCCATGGCCATGAAGACTGTGGGTTCATGCTTTGGATAGCTCAGGCAATGGACGGTTTGATGCGCCTTGCTCTCTAGCAAGCCTGGCATAGAGCTTCTTGTTGTCACTGTTATGTGCGTGATGTTTTCAAGCAGCTGCCCTCGTCGTCCGTAAGTATTCATGAATGAGCTACCACCCCACCACCTGAGGCAATGGGAAAGCCTAGTCCAGTGTGACAGGGAAGAACTAGGAACACAATCCCATAGCGAGCCGACATACTTTTACCCCAGATTCTCTGAGCTCCCCGCAGTGGGCCCTGCATCTGCCATCCCCCGCAAATGCTATCCGGGCGTGCATTACCCGAGTGGTTATCCGGGTCAGCAACACCCGGATTGAATCATACATGATATCTCTTCCTATCATTTGAGCCTGCAAGAAGAGGTGACATCTCTTCCCCGCGCCCGATGTTCCAATTCCCACAAGGGTACTATCAGTACAATGAATCAAAGTATTCTGATAGGGGAACGGGATGAGATAGTACTGCTTGCAAAGATGATATTTAATCAATCATGGTATGATAAGTGCAAAGATGATCGGTACCTTAAAACATCGTCTTTTCCAGCCGCCTGAACACTCGCCTGGAATCCTACAACCAGCGTTTCCGCTTTCCTCCAGCCCTTCTCCCTCGTTTCATTGTAGTTCTTTGAAATCACCTTCACCATGTCTACTCGCCAATGGAAAGCCGCCGTCTGCCAGTCGGAGCCCTGCTGGTTCGACAAGGACGCCACTATTGAGAAGTCGCTCAAGCTCATCAGGGAAGCCCGCACCAACGGCGCCTCTCTGATTGCATTCTCGGAGGTCTGGGTCCCCGGGTATCCCAACTTTCTCTGGTCGGGAAACTACAAGGAGAACATTCCGCTCGTCCAGAAGTACATGCAGAACAGCATCACAGCGTACGGAGACGAGATGTTGCGGATCCGCCAGGCCGCGGCCGAGAACAAAATCTACGTTGCCTTTGGCTTCAGCGAGCGTGTGGGTGCTAGTCTTTACCTGGCACAGGTGCATATCAACTCCGAAGGCAATGTCCTGCTTCATCGGAGGAAGACGAAGCCGACCCATGTCGAGCGGACCATTTTCGGTGACTCGACGGGCGACTCCGTGACCACTGTCGTCGACACGCCTCTGGGCAAGATTGGAATGCTGAATTGCTGGGGTATGTCTTTCAGGAATCTCTTATTCAAATTGTCATCACGCTGACCCCATATCCAGAGCATCTGCAGCCTCTTCTCAAGTACCACACTTACTCCCAGGGCGAGCAAGTGCACATCGCCGCATGGCCTTTCAATGGCGAGTTTAACGGCGGCATCGAGCCGTGGTCGCTGTTCGGCGAGGCCAACGAGCTCACGGCGGGCCGCATGTATGCCCTCGAGGGTGCCGTATACGTCCTCTGCACCAACCAGCCGCTATCTGCCAAGTACGCCCGCCTCAATAGCGAGGGCCAGGGCAGCGCCGACATGGACAGCTTCATGCTGAGTGGTGGCGGAGGCCGGGCCGCCGTCTTTGGCCCGGACGGCCGGCAGCTTACCGAGCCCACGAAGCCCACCTACGACGGCCTCATTTACAGCGACATTGACCTTGACAAGATTGACTACGCCAAGACACTGACCGATTGCGTGGGCCATTACTCCCGGCCCGACCTCCTCCGTCTCGTGGTGGACGACCAGCCGAAGAACTTCGTCACGAGGGTTTCGTCGGAAAAGCCTACCAACTCGCCCTACATCTCAACTACGGGGGACGAAACTCTGCTTTCGACTCACAAAACGCTTCGCGAGATTCTTCGGGCTAAGAACAGACTGGAGAATAGTGAAGGGTCCGTCGATGTTTCGCAAGCTTAGGTACATCACATAGCTAGCTCTGGATTGTAGCTTCTCCGATTTATACAGATTTTCAACCGATCCGAATGTCTTGACAACAATTTTAAACACGATTCCGTTCGCATCCTCCATTGGGTGAACAAATTATGCTCCGAATACTTTGTTCATATGCTCTACTACACTTTTCGTAGGTGATACTCGGCATCCACTGAAACATGTCAAATAAAGCTCCTTTTACGACAATCTATGATACATGAATTTGTATTCTGCTCTTATTGTTTGAGTCATTTGACGAAGATCACAATTCTTGTACCGTGAACCCCCGAGCCCATTAACTCGATCTTTGAAATACCACCGTGGAAATATCTTTTCTCCCTCGCCATCAAACTTTGTGCATCATGCACTCGGACTCGGGAAGGACAGTAGCACAGCAGGCTGGAGTTTGCGGAGTCCTCAGCCACTGTGAGTGGCTTGGCCGTCAGCCGAGTGTCACAACAAAACTTGATGAGAGTACCACGACAGAGAGGACAAAAAGCCTTCAGCAGCCACGATTAGTGAGCATGTCTCTGGGGATTGATACATCAAAGTACCAGATAAATGAGGAGGCCACCAGGTTACCAGCTGAACATTCGCGAAGCGGCAAGAAGATCCTGGCTGTCGTGCCTGTGCAAGAATATGCCGTGCTCGCCTTGAGCTCTCAGCCCTCATTTGCCAAGAATGACTGCTAGAATCCCCGCGCCACATCAGCTTTCGGCACTGCTTCTCTCTGCATTTGCAGCCTCATGGTACAAGCTGACATCGGTTGCAGAAGGGGGCCCGGAATGGATCCGGCTTTTGGCACGTCTTCCGCAAAATTGAAGCAAGAAGCAGACTTCCGCTATGCTGTGGTGGGGCAAAGTAAATGTTACTAAGAAGCTTGCCTACAACTTCAACATTTTGGTATGCTAGATCCATTGCTTCGAGACGTTCCTTCAGATAGTAGATACGTGGTGCAATCCTTCCGTGCATCTCGTGTTTCTTGGCCTTAGATACGTGATTATTGGGCTGGAAAGATCATGTAGTGATCTTCCGTGTGAGACGCTGGACCATTGCTGACCTCGTATAATGCATCAGTGTGGTTTCACAGTATGCTCCAGCCTAATGTGAAGCGTTGCGCATATTATTGAGGAGGGCGCCTGCAGATGATCGACGTCGCTGCATAATACATGATCTACACATATACCTAGATTCTCGCATGCTACTTGAATCAAAACCTGATCCCTCGACATTCTATGCTCCATTACTTCTTCACCAACTGCAGCTGAGTGTTTAAGAACATGCCTTCAACAGCAGACTATCATTCAGCAAGCAACAATGAGACCGAAGGTACTTCGGGCCTTGAGCGCCAGACAACTGCACAACAGCCACAAATCGGCGATGAACTCGACAACAGTTCTGATTCCGAGTGCGGACGGAGCGACAATATCGAAGGAAGTGATATCGCAACCTCAGACCCCAAGGATGGGGAGCGTGCCAATGGCTTTTGTCTGGGTCCTGGCTTCATCAATCAGGAATCATGGGGAATCAGACTTCTCTCATGGACATGGGATATTGTCCTGACAGCATTGCCGCTATTCTTCATCTGTATGGTCTTATAGTCGCAGGACTCATTTTTGCTTTAGCTGTTGAGCTAACGTTTTGCAAAGCTGTTTCTATCATCGCCCTCAAACTGGACCAAACAGCCAAATCATCCTCAGAGTACGGTGTTAAGGTCGAAGAGATAACACGCCTCGGCCCCACCATCTACCCAATTCTGTTCGCAATGGTGGTAGCTCGGTTCTACAGAAACCTGGCTCGTTGGCATCTCGAACGACCAGGCGGCATCACAGTATCATCACTGGAGCAAATTGTCGGCAGCCAAAGCTTTGCCAGCGCTTTAGAGCGTCTGATCGTTGTCCGGGCGAGCCTATTACTAGGAGCTCTGATTCTATTGAGTTGGGCAATGTCGCCTCTAGGCGGCCAAAGCTCGTCAAGACTACTTGGTATCGGCGAACTGAAGTCCACAATCAACAGCTGGGTGTATTACGACAGCAGGGTCTATCAGGAATCTGTGTTCAAACATATGGAAGAATACTCCTTCGGGCCAGAAGACATTGTTACAGCTCTATACTCGGCAAGCCTCCTTTTCTCTTCAAACCAACCGCGAAAGTCGTCTATAGATTTTTTGGGACGGCCAAAAATCCCGCAATGGCCTTCGGAGTCGATGCAAGACGGTAATGACGCGTGGCGCGTGGTTGATGAGAAGGCTCTGGAGGCCGAGAATGATTATTATACGTCTCTTGTAGGAGTCAACATGCAAGGCCTGGGCCAAGATGAAAACTCAACGCATTACGAATTCGAGTTGGATTCTGACTACATTCACTTCAACTGTTCAATGGTCACAACAGCGCAGTCGCAAGAAGACCTTGAACGTCTTAAATTTCCCGCAGATGGACCTTACGCCCCCGACAATCTTTGGAAAGCTTACAACAAAACCATGCGCACCATGACGTCCTACAGGCAAAGCTTCATGTGTATTCCAGTATACACTACAAATGTCGCAACAGGTGGATATTTGCTGTATGTCAGCCAGGGAGACCCAACCGGGTTCAGCCTTTCGGTCTTTAAATGCACTACTACTACTATCGACCTCCGAACCAAACTGCTTTGCACGGCTCAGGGGTGCTCACCCAAGAAACAGCGTCGAATACAGACTGCTCCACCCACGATTGCAAATTACTACAAAATACGTCAAGATGCGGTGCGCCTTCTGTTCGGCGAGTGGCCCAAAATGACACCAGTGACGGCCAGAGCATCAGCAACTGATAACTACATTGCCAACGACAAAGCCGTATACGGCAATCAGAAAACGCAGAACTGGACGGGAATTGACACCAATATGTTTTCAAGAAGGCTTACTACAGCTTTCAATACAGCTTGGGATGCAGGAATGGACCCGTATAACTTCACGAAGTCGTCCTTCCCCTTGCCTGAAAACCCCGCCGATTTCTGGACCAATCGAACAAACGCAACAATCACCACGATTGAACCGGCATACTACGTGAATCGATTGTGGGCAGTTATCCTCATTCTTACAACAATCTTTCTGCAAGTTCTCGCCATTTGTGGCCTTGTCCTGAAATGTTTGATCCGCGGCCCAGACATCCTCGGCTTCGCCAGCTCACTCACTCGAGACAATAACTTTGTGCCAGTATCAGGCGGTTCATTCCAGGACGGCGCGAGGCGGGCAAGGTCTCTCAGAAACATGCGAGTTCGGCTTGCAGATGTTCAACCGAGAGAAAGCCATGGCTACATCGCGTTCAGCGCTGTACCTTCCGCTCCTTCCCCGGGAGAAGACAATGATGGGGACAAGGAAGAGAACCAGAATCTGGGCCAGCTGAGGAAGACAAGAATGTACATTTAGCTTGGCGCTCTGACGGACGTAAATCGTCAACTTGTTCGGCATCCCCGACACCTTGACAGACCCCACCGCCACCACCAACGCCACACTCACTCCCCCATCAAGCCCCATGGGTTACTCACCGACTGCATCCTACAAACCCAGATCAGCTGACCGTGCATCAACCACAAAGAGGCGTTCTTTCTGTGTATAAACCTGATCATGTGAGCGCAGTCCCGCTTGAATTGCTGCAACTTGTAGTGTAACATTCATCACGATGTGCGTCTTGGGAACGGCGTAGTCCGGACTTTGCTCATATCGAAAGTGTAATTTTGCGCGTGATTGCGAGGAACATCTATGTCGTCGACTTTGAACCTCGACGTAGAGGGATTATTTAACCCCCTTTGATATCTCCTTATTCTACATCAAATATCACCCATAATCACCAAGCCCAACTACCTCAACCAAAATCCACAATGAAATTGATCCTGCTCCTATCCGCAATCGCTCTCGTCGGAGCCTCCAAGCACTTCGACCCAGTCCCACAAGCCTCTAACGACACAATCCCATCATGGTGTAAGCAGAACCTCCATTCCTGTAACCCTCAATACTTGCCATATCTGACCGAGAATAACACCAGGTTAACGAGGTGTCCATGCATGAGAAGGATTAGGGAGTAACTACAAATCCAGTGATGGGAACATGCGTAAAGCTTGTCTACTCGTTCTTGGGAGAGGATCCGTGGCTGACGGAACGTTAGGTGAGGCCAGACGGTAGTGATGGCTCTTGTTGTGGATGGAAAATATACAGCTGGCTCATTTCTAGCGACGAAGATGATGATCACCGGGGCTCACTCTGGAGAACGTGTGACGCGGGCAGTTGGTGGCACCAGGAAGTCTGACGGTGAATTACGAATCGAGATCTCTATTGGGTATTCTACCCCGATTTCTTCTGTCTGCTCTAAAGGAAAGGGTCGTCTCTCGCCTCTTTCGTAACTGCGTCCCACACTTTTAATCAATTTCTATTCCAATGACAACTCGGGAGACTGGGCCCTGGGTAATTCGTGCGGACCATGACTTTCGTCCTTCGTCGTCCCCCGTCGTCTCCCATCGTCCCTCCTATCGTCATTGTCCTTGTTGTTGCTGCTGTTGTTGTTTCGCTTCGCTATGAATGGGTTCGGATTATGAATACCGCATTAAGAATAAACCAGTAAGATGGTATCGAGCCTTGCCGTGTGAAACATGGCTGAAAGGAATGAATGTGAAATGGAGAAGGTCATAACGTTCTGGTGTCGTTTACACGATATCACCTGTCCTCGCCCTGCTGGAACTGCGCGGCCTACCCCAGAATTTACGCCGTTGAGATCCGGTACCGGAGTCGATGCTCTGTCTTCCGGGGTGCGCTACCGAACTACTGCTCGCAACAGGCTCGAGATCAGCACGCTCTCGAATACTCTGCAGACGAGAAACGTGGGGTTGCTGCGCCTCCCTACGAGATTCGAAGACGTCCTGGAAGTCGCTCCAGTTCTCGTCGACAAAAGGAACGTTGCCGCGCGAATCGGCACGCGAGCGAGTAGCCACGGCGCGGTGCGGAACAGATCTTTGGGAGTGGCCCCCGTCGGGAGTCGCAGGCGGGCCATCGCTGGGGCCTGCGTTGCTGGTGGAGTTGTAGGATGGAGGAGGGGCACTGCCAGTCCAGAACAAGGGGTACTCGCGGGAACCACCAGGCTGCACCTGCCAAGGGCCCTGCATGCCAAGGTCGCGGATCTCGGCCATGAGCTGGGCTGCAAACTTGTTGTGTCTCTGGAGACGGAGCAGTTCGTTCTGGAAGTTGGTTTTGTGGAAAAAGATGAGGTTCATCGTGAAAGACTGGACTTCGTTGAGGGTTCTGACTTCGGTAATGATGCGAGGCTGGTAATCGCGCTTGTTGTCGAGGCAGAAGTTGAGCATGCGGGACTTGAGCTCCTCGATGAGAGCCGGGTCAGTGCCGAAACCAAGCTTCAGTTCGATGGGATCGGCGAGACCAGCAGAACGACGTTGGTTGAGAATGAAGAGGGTGTTGAGCACGCTGTTGGGAGCTTGAACGATGTGACCCTCCATCTTCTTGAATTCGGTGTACAGGAGAGAAATTTCAGTAACGTAGTAGTCGTCGCCGGTTCCAAGAGTACCCGTGTTGCCGTAGATAGTAACACGGTCACCGACATCGAAGGGGTGCTTGACGAAGACGAAGATGATGGACTGGAGAAACTCCTGAGCAGTAGCCTGAAGCATCCAAGCGAGACCAAGGAAACTGGAGCCGGCGGAGGCAAGGCCGGCTGCAGCAGAGCCAGAGAGGATAGAGATGAAGACAATGATGGCAATGATGACAATCATAAAGAAGAAGACCTTGTCAAGCTTCTTGATAACGGAGTCGAGATCCTTCAGGGAGGCAGCAATGGCCTTGCGTTCCAGGTGAATTTCGTTGCAGGTTCCCTCCATCTCGTCCATAGAAATATCACCATTCAGATCCTTGTCAAAGATGCTGAAAGCGTGCTCGGCCTCCTCCGCAGTCTTGAAAGCAACCTGCATGTCCTCGAGATAGATGGTGTCTTGGCCATCCTTGACCAGACTGCGAAAGATGAGACGGGCGAGAGCGTGGGCAGAACCTGTGTTACGCAGCATCTCATAGACGATCTTGCGGGCATGGTTGAAGGCAACCTTTCGTCCTATGAAATCGTTGCCTACACGGGCCGCCACGCCTCCAGCCTTGTTGAAAGCGTAACGGACATTCTTTCCAACGACGCCCATGGGGGTACGGGAGCCTGAAGGGCCACCGGTTTCGGTTGTCTGCCAGATGGAGTCCTCGCGGGCGATGCGCATCTTGGAGTGCTCGTACAGGTGGACTAAGTGGTCGATGTCGCTCTTGTTGGTCTCGATTCTCTGGACGTAGGTACGCTGGTGGAAGGACGTGGCGATCCATTGGATGCAAATCTTCTCAACCCAGTTGAGGGCAGCCAATACCAGCAATGCGATGATAACCTTGCGGACGATGTCGATCCATTGAAGTGTGGGGAGGTCGGACGAATCGCCATCGAAGCCGTCCGGAACGACGCGGTGGTCCTCGATAATGGGGGAGAATGAGCAAAGGATGGCAAGCATCCACATGAACAGGGCAGTGTGAAGCTCGAGACCCTGTCCGACATCCTTCCACTTCTTGTGGTTAGACGACCCCATTACAATGGCAATGCCGCCGAATATGAGGGGGATGAAACTCGTAATCATGCGGGAAGTCCACAGGGAGCACCAGATAACCTCAAGCCAGATACCGAACCAAGTCAGATAGACGCCAGTTGCACCTCCGACGGTGGCGCTATCGGGGTTGACAACGAGAGCACCCATGAGAACGGGGATGAGTAGGAGGGCCGCTCCGGGGATCATGTAAACCGTGTATCTGAAGCATCGGGGAAACTTGCGAAGCCACTTCCAAACGGCGAAGGCAAAGGCGCCGGCCTTCTTCTCTGGTGGTGGTTTCTCTTCCTGTTGATTTGGGTTCAAGTCGCCCGCGAATACGTCTTCGGGTTCGCCCTGGTGGGTTCTTCCCTTGTGAGAGCGACCCTCGTGCTCCTGATTTGACACAAATCGTTCGGCGCGCAGTAATTCCAAGTCGTCGTTTAAACGAGACGCCTGCTCCCTCGTGCCGGAGGGGGACATCGTCTGGGGGCGCATATCATCGTCACCAGGCAAGGGCAACAGCTGATCCGTGTTAAGCCTCGACATCTTTTCGCCCTGCGGGGGCGGTTGTGAAGGCTCCGTCGCCGTTTGTAAGGAGTCGGAGGTATGGGCGGAGCCCTTCTCGTCGTGCACCTCCGAGTCGGAGCGCTCACGATTTGTTGCCATACTGGGCGGTCGAGCCGCGTTGGCCGTGTCAAAATGAAGACCGGGGACGACAACGGACGACGACAGAGATGGAGGATGAAGACGAAGACGAAGACGAAGACGGTACCAGAGATGAAGGTGGTATTGGGGGCGGAATGATAATGATAAAAGTTGTGATAAAGCCCAATGGACGTAGGATTAATAGGTTTTCCAGAGAAACCAGTGGAAAGGTTTAATGACGAAATCCGACCACCTGGATGAGTAGGAGGCGACTGTTTGGTCTGGAACCGTTGCGGTCGCTGTATTTCTCGGTGTGCCAATAACACCGAGATCTGGGCTTGGATCTGACCTAGGTTTTCAGCCAAGAAGAGGTGAAGTTGTCGGTCGGGTATTCGGCAGGAGCAGTCCTCTTTCCCCGTGGGTGAATACCTTGAAAGAGAAGGTGCCGATGGGGAAGGAAGAGGAGGGACAAGACTGGGGAAGGAAGCTCTGAAGCTCTGAAAAGGAAGGGACGTGTTGATGAAATATCTTGGGTAGGCGCGACCGGGATGGCACCAAAAAGGGTAACCACCAGCAAATGACAATCAGTCGCGGGAAGGAGCACAGGACAGTGGGACTACCTTAGAACAGGGACTGGGAATGGGACAATGGGAAACCCAGCGCGGAGCGGAAATCTTAGCATCAAGGGCGTGGTGCGGTGGCAGCAGAGGCAGAAAAAGCTCCAGCATCTCCAGTCTTTGCAAGTCCCTGGCCTTCTCGGTCATTTAAGAAACAGGGACTCTACGAGGGAATTATGGAGACCTCATGGAGTCTGGCCGTGGTGTGAACCTACAACCCCAGCAATCCCGTGTTCGAGCTCAATGAACCAAGAGCGCGCGCGCTGGGACGTGGATGGGGGGATCCAGTTTATCCCACGCCTGCATCTCTCTGACTCTTGTCGTCGACGGTCGTCCTATCGACTCGCCTTGCCTCTACATCTGCACCCTCCTTGACGGCGGTGCCCAGAAAAAATTGGGTGACAGGATGCTGATCTCTGCTTGGGGCCCGTGGCTCGCTGGTGGCTCGTCATAACATTTAAAAAAAAGAAGCGGGTCCTCTTTTTAGAAGCACTGCCAAATGTTAAATGGAACCGAGCAGAGAACCGAGTTCGCTTCCATTGCATCAGGGAGCTTGGGCCGATTGCGATGGCTGTGACTGCGGCGGCGGCAGGCAATGGATCATGAACCGTAGGTATCTATCTGTATGTACATTATGATAACGACCACGGCGACTTACGACGACCACGACATCTGCTGCAGCTGCTCATCCGATCTCCCATCCGACGTGAGACGGTCCGGGCCCTTCCGTTTGACAGAAACGACTGCGCGGACAGCGACCGGGTTGGACGATGCTTGATGTTTTCTTCTCTCTTCATGCCCATAACCCCCACCAACATGGCACCGGGATGTTGCTTCCATCGTTCCAGAACCACAACCCATCCTTCTGCCCATCCACAGGCCACAACCCGCGGAAGTTGACAGCCAGGGAGGGAGCTGGAGCTCAGGGGAGGGAGGAGCTTGGGGATTTTTCTGTTGATTCTGCAATTCTGCAAAAGGGGGGGACCCTGAATCCAGATGGAAATATCTCTTTTCCCCGTCAGGTTGATTGCTCGGGGGCACCGCAGTGGGCGATAAGGCGATGGCTGGGAGCCGCGTTGCAACATTGCAATTAACTGAAGCGAGTTTGTATGGGTTCCATTCTCTTCATTCCTGGATCCCGACATCTACACCGAAAGTTTGAGGGAGGGAGGCAAGCTCGCATTCTGCAGCATGTGCAACAGCCGCAGCAGACATGCATCCTGAGGCTTGCAGCCGCGCATTGAGGGAGGTGCATAGGCTGGCTAGGTAGCTGGAGTTGCATGCATTGGATTTGATGCATTGTGTGCTTCCTGCCGTCGATCGACTGAGGTGCCGCGACTGCCACCTGCGTGCCTCCCTCCAACTCCAACGGAAAGCAGGTGCACCTTCCCTCACTGCAGGCTAAGGCAGGTCGACATCTTCCTTGGCCATCTGCCATCCCGTCGCGCCTTCCGCCATGTCGCCTCACTGTTTCCTCGCGCTTTCCTCGGTCCACGGCAGGCCTAACCTGCAAACTCTCTAGCGCCTCAATGACCGTCAACTTCACACCCAGAGCACCCACCCGTCGTCATCTTCGCCATCACCAACACCAACATCACCATCATTGCACATGCACTCTGCGGAGACCGTCGTCAGTCACATCCACAGATCCAGACAGAACTCTGCATTATTGGATTCCCGAACGCCAGTAACAATGCACAAGGCTGGCGACCCACGGTCACCTGGCGGCCGACAGCAAAGCTGAAAAACAGTCCCACTGGGAATGAACCCACGATCTACCATGATCGCGATCCTGTCCGCCATCCCACGCGTCTTGCACAAACACCCGCACACTTTATCCCTGGCACACCCAGACATTGAGACACTGAGGCTCTCGGCCGCGTTGCACTGAACCGTCCCTCCCGCGAACAGACACTCGTCGATCAGTACAAATGCCGCCGGCCTTCCTCCCGAGCAGCGGCAGCCACGCGCATATGAAGGCGTGCCAGAAGCAGTCGAACTACACATGGCCGCCACTACCTCCCGGTGCCATTGCAAGCCACCTCAACAGAAACCCCAGCGCGATGGCGGCGGCGTGGGTGCTTTAATCACGGCGGAAAACCACCGAAGAGGCCGAGCATAACCACCGACGACACCAGCCAGTGACGACAGATGTATTTCACAACCAGTCTACAGAAACAGAATACCTTTCCGAGGATGGGAAACTACAAGAGTCCGAGGCGCGAAAACAACTGTCGAGCAGCACTAATCAAAGACCAAACGGGCCCAAATACGAGAACCGCCGCCAATCCATTCCTGGAGCAGCACCCTTCGCAGAGCCGGCGTGTCTTGGCAGCGGCATCCGCTGTCGGGTGGTGCGCGACACTGCTCAACTTCTACTGCTATGCTCTCCAATCGCAGACAAGTGCCCACGGAACTGATCGATCCTGTCCACTGGCAGCAGCCCGCCCCAGCGTTTCCTCCTTCAGAACCAGCGACGCACCCAAGCTCTGAGGGAATTCATTCGACGCGGGTTGGGAACCCCCACTCCCAATCGACCCACCCGCCACGGCTGACGTCACTTGGTCCTCCCATGTTCCGCATTCGAAGACGGTAAAACTGGTCCTTTGCCCGTTTTTCTTTCCCCTGCCAAGACTCCAAGGACCCGGCGCTGAGCCCCTAATCATGTTCGGCCCACCGACCCCCGGACCTTCTCGTCCACTGTTTCGATGCTCCGATGCCGTCACTGTCCTCCGTCCCTGCTTTTGGCGCGTCCACAACAGTCCGACGACATCTTCAGGCACGGAGTCGCAGTCTGTCCGACTCTTCGACGCTCCCCCAGATTCTCTGGGCCTGGACTCTCTTCTCCGCGGGTCCAACGCGAATCTCGGAGAACCAGATCCATTGTGAATGCAAGTGTATCACTCACAGATGGACGACGACCAAGATGAAAGCAGCGATCAGATGCAGGGAGCCCGAGGGTCTCATGAACTGCTGATTCATGCTCGTTGCCAATGTTGCACGGCGCAAGCCGTCTGCAGTCGTATTTTCGGCCGTTTCAACCACCACCATTTTCAAGACCAACATCAATCAGTCCGTGAAACAAGACCTTATCACGCCTCACCACCCATCCATTTCCAAGAAACGCCTTCTAGCGCCTCCAGAACCCGACCCTCCTGAAAATCTTTCTTTTCGTGCACCTCTAGCTGCCTTAGCGCGTGAGATATTCCGACCCTTACACCCAAAAACCACCACGTCACCGACGGCTTACCATCTTGGGCGTCCCGCTCGTCCGTCGGCCGGCTGCTTTGAGATCTTTTGCCACCACTGTGGCGAGTGACATTCCGGCGGTAAGGCACCGTACCACCACTGCTAGGCGTGGGAAGTATGCTGGATGCAGGTACCAAACCTGACTTTGCCTTCTGCGCCGACGAATTTTTCTCTCGCCCGAATTCCCCAAATAGCTCCCAAGAGGTGCACGAGAAAATTGAAGTTGGTTTCGATGGGATCGAAAGGCAACTTGGCCAACATGTGAGCCTCAGTTCATCGCAACTCAACCGTGGCGATGCAGCAAGGCATCTTGGCAACGAACACTGGCCAAGAGTCTCCAATTCAGGTCACCAACCGGCGGAGACGACGACACATCAGCAAATGTCGTCATGGCCGAGCTGGGAAGCAGCGCGCGAAACCACTCAGATGCACCAGAGGCATTCCAGCTCTCATGTCAAGCTTTGTGACCCAGGCGCGAACTGCGCACATCTCCCGAATAGTCATCCCACGCCCGCCTTCAACTCCCAGCGTAGCGCTGATCGGCGTGAATCCCAACTTGACAACTCAACAGCAAGCAGCTTCCCTGGCCCAAGCGGCCGTCAAGGCAGGGAATCAATCGTCGGCAGCCGCCACATTCCCGCCCGCTTTTTTACAGTGCTTTTTTCGCAGCCGATCGTCAAGCTCTCGCAACCTTGACCTGACACCCATGGTTTAATTCTCAAAATAAAATGAGAAAACTGAACCAGACCGCCTAAGCCCTGTTCTACTCACTGAGCTTCCCGGGCGAATGAGAAGACGCGGCCCAGGGCCCGTGGTGTCTTGCAATCCCAACATCACGCCTCCGTCCCCGGCGTTCCTTGCCCTACCAAAGCTCCCTGTCGTTCTGTGAAGCCGCCGGGGAACAAGCAGCCGCCCGTCTAGCGCAAGTGGCTAAACAAGCCCAATCGAGAGCCGCGCGACGTTTCTTCACATGCGCAGGGTCACCTAAAACCCCTAAACCAAGAAGCCCACGTACGACCGTGTGCGCGATAACGGGAATGAGAAAGGGGAAGCGAAAAAAAGGGGATCCAATGAAGAGAGTTTCCTTATCTCTGCGTCTGCCCGCAACAGAGCACGCTATGCATCATGCTGTCTCGGGTCCATGCCCCCTTGGATCTACTCTAGGTGAGGTAACTAAGCTTGTGCCATACGGACACTTTGTGATACTTTTCACCACAACGACCAGTCGCTCTTGGCGAGACGGTAGTTGTTGCCAAATATGCGATGCGACTTTCACGTGCAGATGCAAGGCATATTCGCACCATGACTCGGGAAAACGAAATGCACATTTCGAGGGGTCGAGAAGGAGATAATTCCGATTCCGAAATTCAGCCAGCATCTCAGGGGTTAGGAGCAGCGAGACAAACATGTCTGATGGACAGTATGATTGGACCAACGCCAGATTGGACCTTCTCGTAGCCAACCTCACTATCCGCACGACGTCGCAGACGAGCGAGGCTGAGCCGCCTCCCGTCGCTCCTCTCGGGGCTCAACAAGTCTCCGGCCGAGGGCCCAGCCAGCGGCGGTGGAATCGCTGGCTGTCGTGAATGAGGTTCCACGGGGTGAGCCAGCCCACTTCCGATCTCCAGCGTCCTCCGCTGCGGCGCTGCGCTGCCTGCAAACGAGCAAACGAGCAAACGAGCGAACCCACCGACCGTGAGTGACCAGGGATGCCCAACACGCAATTCGCGAAACCCGGTTCTAGATCCCTCCTTGCCCTCTATTTACCGAAATCACACTGGAGAAAGCGCAGTGTGGTCTTCATTTCCTTCAACCAGAGACCACCCAAATTTGACTTCCGTCTGCGCGGCTGCATGTCGTGCTGCTTGATGAATTTTGAGCTTTTACAGCAGTGGCGAAAGGAGCCGCAACAACAGCAACATCGAAGACGACGACCACGGCGAATAGTGGAGTGTAAACAAGTTCACGGGACAGACCAGAGTTTCTCTTTAACAAAGCTTTTTTGTAAATTCTGGTCTGTCTATTGGATGGGCCGTTGTTTATCTGCTGTTTTTCCATCCTGGCAGCGATCCGCGCAAACAACCCCATGTCTACTATTCTTGGGGCCTTTTTGGTCCTTTCCTGTGATGAACACCTTACACCGCCCTTTGCCATGGTCATCTACAATGGTACGATGAAAGAAAAATCTAGAACCGATCCTCGAAAGCGCCATAGGTCTCAGTCACAGTAACTTCCTGGAGATCTGTCTTCTTGACCCAGGTCTTGCTTGAAGGCGCAATGGTTTTGCCACCAAGCTTCATGACCATCGGCCGTGCCATACTCTCTACCCATCGCACCTTCTCGACCCAAAGCCTCTTCTTCTCAACCCAGACCTTCTAGGACAGGTTGATGCTCCAGTCAGCACCGATACGGGCGGCAACCCTGCCGACGAAGGCGTACGCGGCGCGGCCCTCTTCGGCGGCGTGGTACTGCACGGGGACGGACCAGGTCTTGCCCTCCGACTCCACGTTGACCTCCTTGACGTTCCAGCCAGCCGGAGCTCCGACGATGACAATCTTGTCAACGTAGACCTCCTTCATGGCCTTGAGCCAGTTGCCGGGCTTGACAGACTTGGCGTCACGGCCCTCGGCGTCGACGGAGGTGAGCGTGCTGCCGGAGAGCTTGAACTTGCGGTAGATGTACTGGCCCTTCTCGAACTCGAACGAGTCACCATCGTCGACGTAGAGCTCGCCCTCGGCGTCGCCGTTCTTGCCGACGCTGATGACAAGGGTGTAGTCATCGAAGCGCATCAGCTGGGTGGAGCGGCGGGGACGGTCGCGGCGGGGGAAGATGTGGCCTCCGCGCATGAGTACAGCAACCTGGTCGATGGCGACAGACTTGGTGATGTACTCGCCCTTCTTGGTGTCGAGCTTCTCGTAGTTGAAGTAGTCATAGTAGACCTCGTCGTCAGGGATGAAGATGCTGACAACCTCTTGGTCCTTCTCGACAACAGGCTTGTGAAGAAGACCGGTGCTGCCGACGAAGACCTGGTCATCGATGGCGAAGCCGGCCTCAACGTCGGGATGGGTCCAGAACATCGGACGGACGATGGGGCTGCCGTCGCGGTTGGCGTGGAAGAAAGCAGTGTACCAAGAGGGCATCAGAGTGTAGCGGAGGCGGAGGGCAGAAGTGAGGATGCTTCTGAAAGGCTCCGGGAGCATGTAGGGCTCGCGACGGCGGGCGTCAATGTGGGCGTGGCCACGGAAGAACGGGTAGAAGGCGCCGGCCTGGTACCAACGGGCCATCAGATCGGGCTCGGGGTTGCCGAAGAAACCGCCGACATCAGCACCGGCGAAGGGGAAGCCGGAGATACCCTGGTTGAGAATCATGGGAACGGAAGCTGCGAGGTGATCCCACGAGGCCTGGTTGTCACCTGTCCACATCGCACCAAGTCTCTGAGAGCCGGCGTAGAACGAACGGGTCAAGACGAAAGGACGACGGAGCTCACCCTTCTTGCGAGTAATCAGGGCCTCGAAGGTGGCGTTGTGGAAAGTCATGCCGTTGATGTTGTGGACGTCACGGTGCTCCCAGTTGCCATAGTGGATGTTGTCCTTGGGCATGGTAACCTCGGGGCCGTTGAAGACGGAAGGCTCGTTCATGTCGTTCCAGATGAAGGTGTTCTCCATGGTGCCGGGGAACTTGTCGTAGTTGTAGAGCTGGCTCCACCACTCCAGGGCCTTGGGGTTGAAGCAGTCGACCCAGTTGGAAGATCCAGGCCAGCACCAGCCCTCGAAAGTGTTGCCGTCCTTGTTCTTGACGGTAAGGCCCTTATCGTTCATCTCCTTGTTGATGTTGTAGCCACCCTCGTTCTTGATGTGAGGGTCAATGATGACAACGAGCTTGCGGCCGTGCTCATCGAGAGCCTTGCCCATGTCGATGGGGTTCTTGAACATGTCGGGATCCCAGGTGAAGTACTTCTTGCCGTCGGTGTACTCAATGTCTAGCCAGATGACGTCGTACGGAATCTTGAACTTATCAAACTTGCGGTCGACATCCTTGACATCGTCATCGGAGATGTAGTTCCAGCGACACTGGTGGTAGCCGATGGCAAACTCCTGAGGCATAGCAGTGGTGCCGGTCAGCTCGCCGTAGGTCCTTGAGATGTCCTTGGGGGTAGGTCCAAGGAAGACAAAGACGTCCAGGATGCCGGACTCGGAGATCCAGTGGGTGCGGGTGTCGGTCTTGGGACCGGCTCCCAGGGCCTGGGGGTTAGCCTTGGTCTCGCCCTTGGTGATGTCAATCCAGGTCTCGGCACCGTTGAGCCAGAAGACACCAACGGTGGAGTCCTTGCGGTGCGCCTGCATGAGAGGAATCGCGCCGTAGAGTGTCATCGGGCTGTCCAGGACGTACTCGAAGACATCGGAGTTGTACAGTCTGTAGGGCTCGTTGTGGTTGCCTTCGCCGCCACGGGTCTGCTTCAGCGACAGGGGACCAGTGTGCTCGGGGATACCGTAGACGTGGTCGTATCCGTGGAAAGTGATGTCGAGAGCGACACTCTCAGGGCCGCGGGGCTTGGAGTCAGTGTTGCCTCCGAAAGTCTCATCCCACCAGGTGCTCTCGTCCTCGGTCTTGACGTCTGTGGTCACGGCCTCCTCGCCCTCCTTCTTCTCCTCGGCGGGCTTGTCGACCTTGGGACGCCAGTGTTCCATGTTGAACAGACCTTGGTCGTTGAACTTGATGTGGGACGAGCCATCGCGCTTGAAGTCGACACCGAATGGCGAGAACTTGATGACGGCCTCGAACTTGGCGTCGGGACCATACTGAATGGTGATCTGCTCCTTGTCTTGATAGGCAACCTTGGCCTCCTTGTCCAAGTTCAAGCCGCCAACAATGACGTGCTTCTCGGCCTCGTTGTAACGCTCCTTCTTGACGATGCTGTTGTGTCGCAGCTCGATCTCGCCCTTCTGGCGCTTCTCTTCGTCGATGCTCACGCGAGCGGTACCCGACTCGTGGAAAGAGACGGTGATGGGGAGGTTGACGGTGTCCTTCGCATCGTTGATGGTCTTGACGATGACGGCCTGCAGCTGGCCATCGGCGAACTTGGCAGACTCGGGAGCGACGTTGTAAGGAGTCGCCCAGTTGGGACCCAGGGCGTCGGCATTATCAGCGTACTCGCGGTTGCGCTTGCAGAAGCCAGACTGGTGGCACTTTTTGAAATCGTTTTCCTTGACCATGACTGCGGTTGTCCATCAGCTCATGGTTTCATCAACAAAGAAGTTGAAGTAGTAGAAGGGTCATGGCGTCACAAAATCATGGCGTCACCGAATTCCTTACCGGCAGGCTGGATCATGCAGCTGAACGCCGCCAGCAGACCAAGGTAAGTTGTCCATTTGCAGGACAGCTTGCCTGTCGACCCCATGGCGAGGGGATCTGTGTCTGGTTGTTCGTATAAAAGACGTAGGGTAAAGAATAGGGAGAAGGTAGAAAATCACGAGTAGAACATGAGAGCAGAAGAAGCCAGGCCTTCTTTGTTGCGCTCTCTCGTGGATGGATTCGAGTACTTGGGGGTGATGGGACGGAATGTCGTTGATGGGCGGCCACTTGCCAATTGTGAGACGGCCGAAGTTCAACAGCTGTCCCCTTGGTAGCTCCCTTTCAGGTTTAGCGCTGTTCCTGGAGCTGCAACGGAGTGGGAACAGGGGTTGGTCGGAAACTCCGCATACTCGAATATGGAGGCACAGTTCTCCTTTGTTACATATTTCTTTCTGATGTCACCTACCCCGCCATGGGTGTCGAGGACGGGGAGATGCTGCAGTCCATCAGGGTTCAATCCGCCAGACACGTGTGTCTTTCAATGGGACAACCGTCGTATCTGTTTCACGATGGATCTGATATCTGTCGATTCTCGTGTTGTTCATGTGTTCAATTGGATACTGCTTGATTTGCTAGTCAGGCGGTGAGGGGTCTCCAGATATTGAGATAGACGGCTGATGCAGCTAAGAGTGGCCAAGCACCGTGTGTGCCTCGCCGTGGAACTCAGCGCACTGTCTCAGTGTCGGGTGCCTTGCATCAGGTCGCATCACCTATCAGTCGGCGGGAGGGTAAAACGAGGTAAACAAACAGAAAACAACTCTCCGTTCCGGCGTAGACGCCATCAATTGCTTGTCAATTCGAACATCAAAGCATTTCTCTAACGAGAACCTCCGTCCTTGATTCGAATCGTCTCCATCAACGCCATCCCTCCGGTATGTTCCTCCAATGGCTCCTCCACGCCCTCCACCCACAGCTCTGGAAGGTTGCTTTGCTGAGCTGTCCAAGTATAGGCGGTCTGCCACAGTGCCCAGCAACAGAGCACTGCTGCCGTGTCACAAGCTTGATTCACTGTGCGCCTCAGCTAGCTTAGCGCGTCAAGCACCAATCGCAGCCACGCAGCCGCCATGGCTCAACCCGGACCCCACCACATGCCGCAGGACGAAGACCCCGCCTCGAAGCACAAGAAGCAACAGCATAATAATGCAGGCCCAGATGCACATCCCGGCGGCGGTAATGCACGCACAACTGGCGGCAGTCCCTTCCCTGAGTGGGCAGACATCCGCAGGAGCATCGAACAGCTGCCCCCACCAACTTTCATAATCCTCGCTGCCCTCTTCGGCTTGTACATAATTTTTTCCTCTAGCCAACAAAACCAGCGGTCAGCAGCAGACCTTTCTTCTCCCGTCGTCCCCTCCGTTGTCACAACCACAATCTACCAACAACAACCCTCTTCTACACCCGAAGTCGTCGTTGATCACTCGCCCAAGATGTCTACCGAGCAGACGTAAGTGCTCTTTTTCTGTCTGATGATGCCTTCGCATCGGCTAGCTGCACTGCTATGCCGTCTGTCTTTGTCTCCATGCCCTGCCGCTACCCTGAAAATTACCCCGCCATCGTGGGAGGTTTCGGGCGGGCAAAGAGGGGCACACACCCAAACTTGAAGAATTTGAGCTGACCTCGAGATAGCTTCATTGCCATCAAGCCTGACGGCGTTCAGGTACGCTTTATCACCCTGGCACGCTGCCAATTGACGGCAGCAGAAAGCTAACTCTCCATCAGCGCGGCCTCATCGGCCCCATCGTCTCTCGCTTCGAGAGCCGTGGGTAAGTCAGCACATCAACGCCCTACAATCTCATACGTGGCAACCAGTTCTGACTCGTTTCCTACAGCTTCAAGCTCGTCGCCATCAAGCTTGTCACTCCCGGCAAGGACCACCTCGAGGCTCACTGTTCGTACCCGCCGCTTTCCGCCGTCACCACGCATAGCTAACCGCCATTAGACGCTGACCTCAAGGAGAAGCCCTTCTTCCCCGGTCTGATCAACTACATGCTCTCTGGCCCCATCTGCGCCATGATCTGGGAGGGCCGTGACGCCGTCAAGACCGGCCGCAGTAAGTCCCGCATCACTCTCCTGCTCCTGCAACCTCCTGCTAATGGCTCTCCCCTCCAGCCATCCTCGGTGCCACCAACCCCCTTGCCTCTGCCCCCGGCACCATCCGAGGCGACTTCGCCATTGACGTCGGCCGCAACGTCTGCCACGGCTCCGACTCCGTCGAGAACGCCAAGAAGGAGATTGCCCTCTGGTTCAAGGACGGCGAGGCCGTTCAGTGGAAGACTGCCCAGTTCGACTGGATCTACGAGAAGCCTTAGATTTCTCATCTACCTCCGAACAAGCTCTAGATGTTCCAAACGCTCTCCTACACGGAGGGTGCGGAGGACACATGCCCTCACGTCGATAGGTTGATAAAGAAAAGTCTTCAAAGGTCAAAAATATAAACAAAAAGGCACTAAAAAGCCACACCCAACACAATGCTCTCGAGTTCTTGATTGATCGTGATATTTTGTTTCTACTTGTTGGATCTAAACAACCCTCTCGCCCTGCCCATCACACCAGCAAACCACGGTGTCGCCCACACACTAACCAGTATCCTCGCCGGCAGAAGCGCCTTCGTGATGCCCCACGCAATCGCAACCTCCACCACAACCTTGTACTTCCCATCCTCCTTCCACCTCTGCAGCACATCCTGCGTGCTCCTCGCGCTCTCCTCCGTCGGCCGCGCGGTCCTGTACTCGAAGCTTCCCGTGACCGCCCCCTCCTCCTTCGCCCACCTCTTCTCCACCTCGCGCGTCTCGAGCCGCCCCGCGCTCGCGTCCAGCTCCCCCGTCATCGTGCCGCGGTCCTCCGCCCCGAACCCGAACCAGCCCTTGCGGCTAAAGTAGCGCTCTGCCTTGCCGACGCCGTCGCGCACATAGTCGGCCCAGTGCCCCGTGACGTACTCCAGCGGTAGGGTGTCCGTGTAGTGGAAGAGGCCGAAGAGGCCGAGCAGCGGGACGATGGCGGTGATCTCGTGGAGGATGAGGAAGGCGACGATGTGCGAGAGGGGCGCTTTGCGGAGGCCGGTGGTGTAGCGTTGGAAGCGCGAGGGAACGCGGTTGAGCAGGCGCTCGGCGGCGCGGGAGGTCGAGGAGGTTGAGGTGTTGCGGAGGGGTGTGGTTGTGGTGCGTGGTGGGGTGCGGAGGGGCCGGAGGAGGGATGGGCGCGCCTTGGCGAGGGCGCGGGAGGCGAGCATTGCGTTGAATCTAGGAGCGGTAGATTGAGGTGTGCAAGGGAGGGTGTGATGTTGAGCTTCGCGGAGGACGGGATTGGGAGCTGTGGAAGGAAGCTTGGACTTTGGTGCTGACGGCTGTGCTAGTGTGGGTCCTGATCGGCGTTTGTTCACCGAGATGACCGAGTGTCACCGAGCAAGCCGGTGAGGGCCAGCCCAGTCCAAGAAACCTACACTGTTGGATCCGGAATATGCATTCAAGACTCACAAATTTGCTGGCAGATAGATACATGATATGTTTAAGCTCAAGTAGCTGCTTGTTGGAGTAATTAGATTCGATGCGCTGTAGACTTTTCTATGACACAACAAAATCACCAAGTTTTTAAGGTAGAGGCGACACGAATACTTCCTCTTTGGTAACAGAACAAATCAATCTTGAGCTGCAGCGGTGGGATGGAATTCTATTGTGATGCCCAGGTTGGCCATAGGAATGCTGTTGTGGACGTGGAAGCGTCACGAAACTTGTGACATAGGACCAGGCGACACTGCAGTCATTGTGGACTCATGAGTGGACAACGACGCCCAAGATCACATCCAGCGACGAGACTGTGAATGTTCTTGAGACTCAAGTCCATGAGGTGTCGACACACGATAATCTGTTACGCGAGTCTTATCATGTCCAACGCCGCTGCTTATGCCAACACCAAATGTCAGCATGGTCCAACATATGACACGGGCTGATCCAGTGCTACTTTTACCGTATCTACCACATAACAGTGGCTCAATAATTATCACTGCCACCTTTTCTGTCATTATGCAGATGATCATAGGTAACTGCGAATGACGCTAACAACGATGTATATCATCGCGTGCAAGTCGTTTGTAACAATGAGGAAGAGAGGATGCATGTGTTGCAACGCTGCGCACAGAGGCTAACGATTCGCTGGCCACCAGATCCAAAGATCACGGAACTCCTATAAAAGGAGGCTTGACGACTGTCTGATGCTGAAATTTGTCGACACTATCGCTTTCTCAGACGCTTTGAAGACACTTTACCCGATATTAATTGTTCATCACATCTGTACCTGTAATATCTTCTTCCGACACCGTTCACCGTTCACCATGCAGATTGCTAAAATTGCCCTCTTCCTCTTCGCTGCTATCGGCGTGGCGGCCAATCCCGTTGATATCGACGACGCCAGCGGCATAGACGCCGGGGTCTCCGGTGGTGAAGACATGAACACGTTCTTAACATACACTGGGGTAAGCAGACGTTCCCATCCTACACATTCCTCAATCTCAAATTGACCTGAGGCTGATTCGATTTTGTCTTCCTTGCAGAAATGCACCAGAGGAAGAAACTACAAGGAGGACACGTGCAAGTTCAAGGGCCAAAAGGGCAAGACCACCATTGTCCGGTGCCCTCGTTTTGCCAACCAGAGGGTGAGTTTCGATTCATTATCCAGCACCCAGGTCCGCGAATTGAATAGCCCTGACATTCTGGCCTTCTCCTCTAGTGCCCTCGGAATGGCAGTAAGTGCACATGGGACAGTTACAAGCGGACTACCAAGTGCAACTACAAATAGCTCCTCTAGGTTGGAAGCAGCTGCACCGATTGCCAGGTCTCATTCTGAGGCATTGCTCAAACGCCAGATGATTATTCAATCCTCGGATAAAATCATTGGGGGCGACTATGGGACTCGGGTTGTTGTCTGGGAAGCAGTAGCAGTGAATTCGGTACTGTTTTGGGGACTGTGAAGCATAGGATGGAGGAGAAGAACGGTCTGTCACATTCTTTGAGTTTCTGTGTTTCGGTCATTCTCAACAAGCAGTCGTTACCGCATTTGAACACCTCTTAGGTCTGCTCAATCATTTTTATGAATCATGCTCGAAGTTCTACCAGACAAAGAGTTTAGTTTACGTCCATTTGTGCAGGTGGTATTCATGGGCTGAAGAAAAACATTGGCCAATCGAAGAACTTCAACGGTACAACGGCGTAGATTGTGGAAGACAGAAGAGTAGTCCAGAGTACCATGAAGTTTCACTGCATTACCTGCAGGAATTTGTTCCAGTATTTACGTTCATCTGCACAAACCAAGCCAGAGATGTTTAATTCAGCGTGTTTTATCATCGCCTTTCACATGCTCCAGGTACCGCAACTTGAGGGTCTCGTGGGAAACCTTGCGAGTTGAAGACATCAAGGGGGAGGTTTTTCAACACCGCTATGGATCATGATTTTGAACAAAACCGCTAATGTCCCTATGTAGTTGCATTCACTGCTTGAAACGAACGTTCGTGCCCTCCAGGTAAGCAACCAAGGTTACTGCGTGTCCTGGCGATGACGTTTTCTCAACACCAACTCCAATCGTTAAGGTATTAAGGAATCTCTGCGACACCGAGATTCGCTGAGCGAATGGTTCAAAAGGTATCGTGGAACCTTTGACTAACTTGGCAGCCGTCTTTGGAATCATCGAACCAGAAAGCTGAAGGTCAGTCATAATCGTATAGGATATATTCCATGGACACCCACGACCGAGTTCATCGGGTCAGTTTCTCAAAGTCTTCCCCGTCTAATATTTCTCTGTCTGGTACTTCCCCGTCTAGTGTTCTTCCGTCTCATATCTCTCTGTCCAATACGGCTCACGGATTTCGATCACAATGGGCCGCCCACTCTTCTCAGAGGCTGTTGCTGTCAGACGTACGGTTCCTTGGACGAACGCCGACGAATATTTGTCATGGCCGATGGAAAAGTTGGTCCACGAAGTTAGAGAATACATAAAAGCCCTGGAGGTGAATGCGGATTCCATTGCTTCTTCCGCCGGCCCCTTTCATGGGCGAGACTTCTGGATTCAAAACATACAACGCCAGGAGTTGCGGCAGCGATCCATCGTATTCCTGGCCCACTTTAATGCCTTGCTTGCCGCGAAATATCAATACCATCAAATCAGCAGCTTTGAGGATTGGATGGTCGACCTCGACACACCCCAGCTTTATCAAACTAGGTTTCTGGCGCACGTGGAGCTTGAGCGTATCGCCAGACGCTGTGCATTTTCAGCCACTGGTCCCACGGCCAGTCTACATAGCGACGGCTTTTCGATATACTCGATACGACTTCATGACCCACACCTTTGGGAGGAGCATTTGCGCGATGACGTTCGGTCCGACCATCAGGAAATGCGTCTGAAAATGGCTGAGCTGTACTGTGGCTTCTCTGCTCTGGAGAATAACAACGTCTGGGATCCTGTACTCGGTGGTATGAACCCGGATTTGAGCTACAGCGATTCCATTCTTCTGTTCCCTTACAGGTCCAGAGATAACATGTTAAGAATATTCGGCTGCTTTTCCAACAGTGTATGCAAGGCCGACAACGGACTCTTCCTCCCTCCTTCCGTCTCGAGGGCCATTGAAGAGGGCGTTCTGGCGATCGTCCTTGATCTCGGCATGGAACCTCCGTCAAAGATCAGCCAAACGGAATTGTTTGAAAGCCACTTCGATGAGTGGATGAACAAGGTCCAGGACTATCAGTTGATCGTCATTAATGAAGCGCACCCGCTAGTCCACGACACGTGTAAGATCACGACAAAATATGGGGTTGTTGAACGCGAACTTGGTTCGCTTCACGGCCACAAGCTGAAGTTCAAGACGTCCATGAGACCGCGAGTCTCTTTCGTCTGGTGGTCATTCCTGTCTGCAGCCTTGGTTGCGTCATGGCGATGCCTGAGAAACTATGAGCATACAACCCACGCTGCGCTCACCAAGAGCCAGGTGGAAAAGGCCATTCGTTACTGGGGAAAGAGCACAGTAAATCTGTTAGAGGCAAAGATTTTTATTGGATTCCTCCTTGCTATGGGGGTGACCGAGAGAGAGTCCTATACCCAGAACCGTGACGACCTCGGTGTCGCTATCGTCGCAATCGAGCGTGCCTATCCAATGCAGAATCCTCATTAGCCAACATCCTGGAGACGATCAAGACTACGAATTGGTATGAGATATCAACATGATGGTTGTGGAAGGACATGGTGATTGTGCGAAAGCTATGGCAGGATCCCTAGCTTAGCGTAGCAGATGCGAAAGCTATGGCAGAACCCCTAGCTTACCTAGCGTAGCGAATAAGACATTCCTTGTGTCTCATGAAAAGAAACGCCCATTTCATGTTACTGAATGTGAAAGGGACATGCAGAGACTTGCAATCAATAGCATACCTAAGATGCTGCATATCATATTTCCTGTCTCTCCATTCCTAGAGTACAGATGTATGCTAAAATTCCTGTCCCAACATAGTTGTGAACTTTCTGAACTTTACAACTAATCTTTCTTTGCTAAGGCCGTAGTCGTCCAGGTACACACTCCCCACAAACATCATGGCTCGACCAGACGCTATTCACCTTGCTTCACAAAGCCTTGACTCACCCCGATTCGACATCGGCTATTCATAGTATTCACAAACTCACCTAGTGCATCAAAAACCTGCTCTCCGAAAAACTCTTCAGGCGCTGACTACACCACACTAAATTGGAGAATTCCAATCTTCCTGCAACCTCGAAAATTGCTCTCACCTTCGACAACATTTGCTAGCGCGCTTCCCTTGGCAAGTCTGTACAATGGCAGACCCAAAGCCTGTCGCCGAGATGACATCCTCCTTCAACGAGATGGAAATCGATCGCGAGAATTCAGTCTCTGCACCCTCCCCAGCTCTTCCTGCCGTCGGCCATGCCATCCAGAGCACCGAACCCATCTCAGAACGCGCGGTGCGCAAAGCGAGAGGACGTCGTGGCCTTGCGAGGATGATTCAGAACCGCGAGAAAAGAACCGGTATGTTCACCTCAAGCAAAGCCAGCGGATCGTCACTTCTGCTCGAATTTCGATATGCTGACCGATGCCAGGCGCCGCCGCCATTCGCACTCCTCGCCCCGAAATGAACTCACACGAAAAGCTGGAGAAGGCGCTCGCCCATCTGAGCCAGACGTTCAAAGACGCTTTCAGCGCCGGCTTCTACTTCGAAAACGCCAGACCCCTCGAAGCGGGTTTTTCCGACAACCTCTGCCGCAGTCTCGGCCTGGATGGCCTGCAGAGCGACCGAGTCAGCCTTGCGAAATTTGCTCGCACTCTGATGAGCGAGGCCAATAATCTCAAGTACAGCTACAGCAGACATAGCCAAAATCTCGACGGACGGCGCAAGGACTTCTTCGTCAAGCTGTCGAAGAGCTTGGTGACCAGAGTTGTCGGCGGCGGAACCTTGCAGAAGAACATTAGGAAGAACCCGATTCATGCCTCGACTTGCGACGTGATGCTGGAGGCGCTGGTTCAGGCAAGACTTGCCTACCTTCGCATGGATATCAAAGACGACGGGGGAACGTCTGGAAGCGTGGAAGGCACCTACACGAGGAAGGCGACGAGCCTTGTGAAGGCCGTGGACGAGTGGATTTCGACTGTTCAGTCTGGCGCGACGAAGCCTCAGCCGGAGGTGCTTGACTTGGCCGAGGCTATTGGCCAGGCCGTCATTTGACGGAGGAAAGGTACCTTGTGGTCGCGAGAAAACGAGGGGCGGTAAGGGTTGCTCGAGTTGGGTACCTGACTGGGCTTTGAGTGGTCATAGGCATCCCGAAATTGCTGGACAAGTGTAGAACCTGGGCAATGGGTGGAATGGGTGGATGGGAACGCGAAAAGTTGTTGAAATTCCCAATACAGTATGGCTAGATCTCGACAGATTCTAAGCCCTGCCAAGAATACATAGCACCCCAAAACAGAAGGACAAGATGGGTATTCGCGACGGAATCCCACTCTTCCAGCACTGCCGAGTTACACCAAGGTTTTCAATCAAACGCTCGGAATATCTGGAGCTTGCATGAATATACTAATCCCCGACTTCTGGCGTCTGTCAATATGTTTAATATGTTTGATTGGCCCTTGGCTCGAGTAGATACCAGTGACGGCACTCGGCTTCTGTCTCGCATTTTCAGCCGCGAGATATCGACCATGGTTTTGACCAACGCGATCACCATGCGGCGAACAAAGAAGGCGAGGAAGGTCGCAGCAGCTCTCAGGAAGACCAGGCTTCCTCCTAGCTATGTCTCAGGGTGAAGATCCAGCTCAAAGGCCTGTCAAAGAGCGTCTGTGAACTCCAAGAGCTCAAGAACCTGAGCATTGCCTCCCATATCTATCGGAGATGCGTCGAAAAATTCTATCAAGGAAGGCAGGTAGGTCCCTTGAGTGAAGTCGTCCGTCCACAACGTACCTGCCTGCTTTCCAGACTTAAACTTGATTGCAGACTTTTCACCTTCTTACCAAATAATTCACTAGACTACAGCACTTTCCCATTCTCAAACGGCAACCATCATCGCCATTTTCGTCCGTCTTCTCTGTCCTCCTTATTCTTGTTCGCGTCTTCATCCAGTGTCGCTTTCTTCCTTTTCCGTCGCCATGGCAGACAAATTCAGGGGCAAGGGCCCTGCGCTCAGTATCCTACGTTCATGTACGAGAAGCAGCTTGCGTGGGAACGATTCTGAGGACGGGTTTCTTAGCAAATGAACTTAGACTATCCAATACTTCATCAAAAGTGGTAAAGGTCTACACGTACCTAGTACATATCGATACATTTATGAGTGCAAATCTAGCCTGTTCTCGATCATTCGGGGCTTTGAAGCTTGTGTTTCTCGCCTCTGGGCGATACGCAACTCGTAGCCCACGACTGCGAAAGTAACGTATGCAGGACTGCGGCACAAAAGAAAACACACCACGCAACCATGCAACAGGCAGCAAGTCTTAAATACCACGTCGGTCCACTTTGGGCCGCGTGCATTATCGCTGATCCCCCTCGTATAAAAGATCACGCTCTTCAACAGCGTCCAGCTTTACTGCTTGTTGTTGCCAACTTGGTGTCTCGTTTCCACCGCCGACTTTCTCAACCAGGAGCGAAGAGGCCTCGTTCGTGTTCGTTCTCAAATAATTATCGCATATTTCACGCAGCCATGACCGGCCTCCAGGATCAGCCAAGCCACCTCTGCAGTCGTTGCAGCACCATTTCCTTCGACGCTATCGTCAATGTTCCAACGAAGGCCGTGAACTTGGAGCTCGGTTTATTTCAAGAAATTGTTTCCAAAAGTGAACATTGCTCATTGTGCAGACTGGTTATCCAAGCATTCCATGCTCACCTAGATCCACATTGGCGAACAGGAGAGCATCCCAATCAGATGTGCTATCTACAAGTTGACGAGCAACAAGCTGGATCACCGTCTCCGCTGATCAAGGATTACTGCGACATTACATCTGATTCAATATCAAAAGGCTTTTTCGGAAGCTACAGACTACTAGGATTTATCGGTGCTCCTTTGGAAGACATTACTAGCGACGGCGTCAAAATTGTGCCACCTGCTACCACTAGAGAATTGGACTACGGTCTGATCAGCTCCTGGATAGAAGACTGCCAATCGCACGACGAGTGTAGCGTCGGGTCAGACCCAAGTCCCGAGGGCGCCACAGGCATCTGGCTGGTTGACGTCCAAGATATGTGTCTAGTCCAGCGGGACTGGGATTGTCGCTACATTGCCCTCAGCTACGTCTGGGGGGACCTCGTAGCATTTCGGAGCCAGAAGACCAATTTCCCCAGTCTGCAATTTCCTGGCTCTTTGAACGGCGTTATGGGACAAATGCCACAAGTCATCCAGGATGCCATCACATTTACCGCCAACGTCAAGCAACGATATCTTTGGGTGGACTCTTTGTGCATTGTGCAGGACGATAACACCTTCAAAGAACGATACATTCCTCGAATGCATCTGATCTACCAATTATCTCTGGCAACCATCGTTGCTACAACCGGAAAGGATGCCAATAAAGGTCTGCCTGGTATCTCCTACCCCCGCGAGGCCCCCTACACCCCGATCAAGTTCAGTGCTCGGTCGCTGGAAGCCAAGCCTCCTTGCCTCCTGCCTCTCATGTGGAAATCGAAGTGGAAAACCAGAGCCTGGACCTTCCAGGAAGGTATATTCTCCGCAAAATGCATATACTTCACCGACCACCAGGTGTTCTGGGTTTGCTCCGCTCGTCGGGCTTCAGAAAGCAACACTGAGTATTACCATGATGGAATGCACCTTTGGGAAAACAGCTCGACTAGTCTTTTTTCTCGTTCCAGTGCCACATACCGGGAAAGTGTTTACCAAAGTATTGTGCAGGGCCACTCAAACAGGACACTGTCTCACCATTACGACTCGCTCAGCGCTTTCGCCGGCCTGCTCTCAAAGATGGGGGAAGCGTTCGACCGGAAGTTTGTCAGTGCTGTACCAGAGAAGAGCTTTGAATCCTTCCTTTTCTGGATGGCGCCTTATGGCGGCGTACTTCGGCCGAGAAATAACGCCATGCAAAATTCGGATGTTATGGTTTGCCGCTCACCTACTTGGTGTTGGACAGCATGGGACGCATACGTGTACTGGGATTCATGGAGACAAGATGAATTCATGGGGAAAGCAGTGACAACGAAGTCCGAGGTCGAAGAATATTGGATCAGCGAGACCGCCGGGCTTAGGAAGATTGGCGACAAAGGACATTCCGACCACGGCGACCAAATGTTCGCATCATCACTCCATGAGAAACAGCCATATATACTGGACTCTCGTTGTACGGAGAGTGATGTTCCGCCAAACACTCTCATGTTCAGGGGAACTGTCATCGATGCTAGAGCCTTCGAGATCAAGTCCCCGATCTTCGACCCAGCCTGCAGTCGCTACTTTCAAGGACATTTGACCGGCGCAGGTTGGTTGTATGACAGCAATGGTCGACACTGCGGAACCGTTCGTGGTATCAATTTCTCTAAAAGTCATGACCAGCAAAAATGGAGAATGATTTTGCTGTCGCGCAGCGATCAAGACGAGGTCTTGCAAGCTGACATCGACGCCACGCCAAGCACCGACTTGCCTCCGGAGTACCCCTCTGCCAAAGAGTACTACGAAGAAATATTCGATACGACGGCGTATAATTACCGAAGATGGTGGGCCCTAAACATCATGTTGGTCGAAAGGAAGGGTATGTGGGTGGAACGGGTTGCTGTTGGGCAGATCCATGCTGACGCGTGTAATCCGCTCTTGAGCAGTCATCTTCGGAAACAATTTTCTTAGCTTGAGGTGCTCTGTATGTCATGGGGAGTGGTATATAGTCTATTCAAGTACATCATCCGGTTGAAGAGAGTGGTTCACAGTTTACTAATGTACACCGTTCATTAGACAAATGACACCTTGGAATGTTTCTGTAGAAGAATAGCCACCCCACGTTACTGATATCATAGCACAGGCTACGAGCATTTATTGCCTTCCATCTCGTGAATTATTGGTAGGTAGTTTGCGACTCCCAGTTCTCTCTCGCTTGCGCCGTGCCGAGTCCGCAGCTTTTACCAGCTCGCTCCATCGTGCGACAACTCGCTTGCTGTTCGGACTTGTCTCAACCACTTGCAGTATTTTCTGCGCTGCACGAATATTGGAGAGCGGTCCAACAATCCAATCCGCCGCTTCATCGTCGCGCAAGAGAAACGGGTAGTCATTGGGGTTGAGAACGACGGTGACCTCCTGAAGGGCAGGCAACAACGCAGCAACAGCCAGACACGCCAGCTCCCAGGGGATGCGGGGGACGGTTGCAAAGAACCGTCGGGGAAACATCGTTACGCGCAGGATATTCCTTCTTGTTTGCTTAGAGAACCTGCCGAAGAACTCTTTGACAGTTTGTTCGTTTGTATCTGATCCCAGGTCGAAGATGCAGCTTCTGTAGAGTAACGGCATGGCCTCGGAGTATGTTTGCTTGTTCACTCTCAAGATGACAGTGTCAGGTTTGAAACGAGACTCTGTTGAGTAAACCAAAATCTCCCAGGGTCTTCTCGAGAGGTTCACGGTTCCGCCGTAGTAGACCAGATAGCAGTATATTTGTTCCCGTAATTCGAGTGGTAGATCGAACAAGGGAAAGGGGTCGCTAGAACGCCGGACCGGATCCGAGAATCCGGTAGACTGGCAATCGGCGTCGCCCATCATTACTGTACAACGTATCTTATTTGACCGAATGTCTTTTGTTTCCAGGTTCATTCATCTGGACGATTGATAAATCTCCCGCCGGAACTGTTGGAAATGGAAGGGTGCCTAGAAAATAAAAGTGGTCCGATTTTATTCCCCAATCGGAGTATTGCAGATACCGGCTACAGCGATGTCCAGCATCTAACCCCTTTAATTGCATCGTACGCAAGTACCTAGCAGTTATGCGCATTGAGTGGCTGAAGGCTGTGGCGGCAGCATGTGGCTTGTCAATAATCGTTAAATTATTTTGATCCATGCTCGGACGCAAGAGCTCCCCTAGCTGCGTTAAATCTACAACTCACCTGTCGAGCTCTGCCTCGATGGCCATGCGCCTAATTCGACATTCCTACCGAATCTGCTTCACAGCACATCAATTGACCGTTCGATCTATCTCAACCAAAGCCTCTGTCCCCCCGACCTTCGAAAGTGCTCCGAGTGCGATCCCATCCCAGCCGAAGCGGCTTCGGTGCACCGAGGTGGACGAAAATGGCGACGTGACGGTACGATATATCTCGGCGAAGAAAACCGAGCTCACCACAAGTTACGGGCTTGTCCCGCGGGACATTCGCAAGATTGAGCTTTCGACCCTCTCCCACATTGGCATCCGGCCCTCGACCGTTCTCATTCACCTCTTCCACCTGAAGGTGTTAGTGCAGCGCGATCGAGCCCTTATTTTCGACGATGCGACGAGTCCCACATCCCGCGAAGCATTTCTGCGCGACATCGGCGAAGCAATAAAACAGAGGAATGCGGCGTTGGCCGAGGTAGCGTGCGAGCGCAAGGAGGACGAGACATACGCGCAGCCGCAAGCCACCTTCGAGTTCCTGGCCCTTGAGGCTGTCTTGAGCTCTGTTGTAACGGAGCTCGAGGGAGAGCTCGCGGCTGTGCGACTTCCGGCTGATCGTGTTCTCGCATCTCTCGAAGATGATGTGGACCGCCGCGTGTTGCTGAATCTGTTCGGTCTGTCCGGCAGGGCAACGTGGATTGCGGCGCAAGCGGAGCTGGTCCTCGGCGCTGTCGAGGATGTCCTCGACTGGGACGACAGCCTTGCCGCTCTGTACCTGACAGAGAAGGCAGACCCAAATGCCTTGGCAAAGACTGTGGACGACGACCTCACGGCGGCAGAGTCATTGCTGGGGTCGTACTACAACGCTCTCAACGAGATCGTGCAGGAGGCGCAAAGTCTAGTGTCCAGCATTCGGAACACCCAAGAGAGGTTTGTGTCACACACCATTGCTTCAGATTCTAGAACCCCCTCTGACTGTTTCTTCCGTCTTGGCCTGCCTCCAGCGCTAGCGCCATTCTCGATGCCAACCGCAACTCGTTGATGTTACTCGACCTCAAATACCGCATGGGGACGCTTGGCCTTGCGTCTGGCTCCTTCTTTTCAGCCTTCTACGGCATGAATATATCTAACTATATTGTAGACTACAACTGGGCGTTTCCGGGCGTATGCGGAACCTCGGCAGTTCTAGCCGTGATCGCTACATGCTACGGATCGTCTGTCCTGCGCAAGCTGATGAGAGTGAGGATGGAAGGGCATCGGGAAGCCCGATCACTTGTCTCTGGGAGATGGAGCAAGACGATGAAATGAGACCAGGACAAATGTAACAACAGGGTCATTATTCGCAGTCACGTACAAATAGACAAGTGACGGTGAGGATGACATAGTTAATGTGTAGTAATACATACATATCGGAGCGCTGGAAGTACGCCTAGCGTTCCTTCTGGCAACTGATGAGGCGAACTAGCCCAGACAAATTGTTCGATCCCCTGATATCTGCTTCAGTCAAAGATCAGCACTGAATGCGGTCGGTATTGTCTCTTTCGGCCCGTTCACCGGCCGTCTTGCTGCTCGAGCTTCTTGGACCCTAGCCGGAACCTTCGGACGGCATCTTGGCCAAGCCGGGGCCCAGGCGGCAGATTTAGGCTCACTCAGGGGGCCCCAGTGCAGTACAGCCAGACGTACACGCGGTCATGCAGAGCCTCAATTTTCATAACAGTCATAGAGCTTTTCTGGAGATTGGGTATATGAATCGAATGATCATGTGTGTATTCCTGCGGATTCCATGTCAACAGAAGAATTGCTATACAAGTACGCCGCAGTCAGCCGTGAACCCGGGGTTATAGGCCTGGAATTCAGGTACCAACCCGCCCCGTTCTGTCGTCCCTGCATGGACACTGGGATCGCACCCTGAGCTCTTTTCGCAGTCAAGAAACATTTGTAAGTCTTATGTTGCGATGCATACAGCTGGCTACATGTAGTACAAAACATGATTCATCGCACGGAATCGCAAGCCATTTTGCATAAGATCCTTCGGGATTCTGCATGGAACACGACGTGAAAACAGGAGACATTGTGTTGAATCAGAGACACTCCACCGCCATTTTTCAGTTGATGCGCTGCTGGGGTTCCAGTTACCGAGACCAGTTTTCAGGTCTAGAACACACCAAAACAGCGGGAGTAATCACGCGGAAAGGGGATGTCAAATTGGCGGAACGTTTCCCCGGCCGTCGATAATCTCTCTAGAATACCAAAAGGAAGCAATACTCAGGGACCGTGAGGGGCTGAAAGTCTGAGACCACCCAAGCTGAGGATCGTGCTCTAAGGGGGACCGAACAACACAACCCAGCCAACAGCGGACTGATGGGGCTCAATCAGCGCACATTATCGCCAAGACTGCCCCATTGACGATGAGCTGGACGGGAATGACGAGTTAGGAGGGGCCTAGACTGACGGTGCAAGTGGAGATTGTAGGCTGAGTCTGCCGATCACTACTAGCTGACTGCCAGGTCCAATACCATTCTTTTTTCACCTTTCACCATGTTTACCCCAATGGAAA
Source organism: Colletotrichum sp. SAR11_59 (assembly GCA_025328345.1). NCBI lineage: Eukaryota > Fungi > Ascomycota > Sordariomycetes > Glomerellales > Glomerellaceae > Colletotrichum > Colletotrichum sp. SAR11_59. The sequence continues at coordinate 139,787 of JAKMXC010000001.1, read as the reverse complement.
ACCGGTCGGTGACGGCAGTGAGATGCGTCTTGGCTGGCAAGAATACGAGCTCCACGAAGGCACGCGAGCGACGTCATGCACAAAAATTCTCTCGTGTCTGTCAGTAGCTATTTTTGTTGTACATGCTACCGAACATGTGGCGCACTTTAAATACCTTAAAGATGGCCCAACGTAAACAAATAAGGACCCTGAGATGCCCAGCTTCGACCAGACTTCCAGAAGCCCTCATCCATCCCTAATTCTCAATTATTATCTTTAGTTTAATATCTTCAATATGTATCTGAGAGCAGCTGTCGCGGCCACCTTGGCCACCTTGGCCACCACCGTCTTGGCCCAGACCCAGCAGGGTTTCAACTACGGAGCCACCAACGAAGACGGCTCTTGCAGAGGCTACGATGACTTCGTGAGCTACTTTAACACTGCGAAGAGCTTGGCCGGAACATCGGGCTTCGCATCTGCCCGTCTCTACACATCGATTCAGTGCGGCACGGTAAACGACCCGATCTCGGCTTACCAGGCCGCGATCGACACCGATACTCAGATTCTGGTGGGCCTGTGGGCCAGTGCCGGCCGCGGAATCTACGAGAACGAGCTCAACTCTCTGCTGCGCGCCGCCGAGCAGTACGGCACCGCCTTCACTGACCGTGTCGTCGGCATCAGCGTCGGTTCCGAGGATCTCTACCGCAGCAGCCCCGATGGCGTTGCCGCTAACGCCGGCGTCGGAGCCACCGGCGCCGAGATTGAGGGATACATCGGCTGGTTGAGGGACTGGATCCGCGGCACCGCGCTCGAGGGCAAGCCCATCGGCCACGTCGACACCTGGACTGCGTGGGTGAGAGGCGAGAACGCCGGTGTCGCCGCCTCTGTTGACTGGCTCGGCCACAACTCCTTCCCCTACTTCGAGTCGACCAAGCCCAACGCCATCGAGCAGGCCGCCGACAACTTCTGGACCGCCGTGGGTAACACCGAGAGTGTTGCAGGAGGAAAGCCTGTGTACATCACCGAGACTGGCTGGCCGCACAGTAAGTTGAACCAGACCCGACCTCACCGTTACGGTGCTACACGTCTCGAAATGTCTTTGACTAACATGTTTATCTTAGTCGGTCCTCAGTCGGGCGCTGCTGTCGCCTCCGTCGACAATGCTCACACCTACTGGTCTCAGGTCGGCTGCGCCCTGTTTGGTCAGCGCAACGTTTGGTGGTACACTCTTCTTGATGCGAACACGGCGCAGACCGACATCTCCTTCGGCGTGACGCCGGCAGGCAGCTCGACTCCCGTTTTTGATCTCAGCTGTTAAGAGCTTTGAGATTGGGACAGTGAGCCTCTGCGAGGGATATTCGGGGTTGAAATAAGCTATGAACAAGAGCACGGGGCTACGCCAAGATATGCCACGTAATAATGTTAATTTTTACTTTGCCTTCACGATAAGTCCGGGAATCCGGCCCATGGGAAATGGCGAAATCGCCAAGAATGCCTTCAAACTCTATTTTCCAAGCCGACATGCTGACCTGTATGTTGATGACATGGCGAGAGTTGCATTCTACTCCACAAGCTGGAGCAGCAGAAGGAACTTTGGTCTTAAAAGCAACCATACTATCACACCGATACTCCCAGTTTTCTTCATCCCACTGGCCACTGACCGAGTTCGGTTAGCCGCTGATCTGCTGTCAGATTATTCGCTAAGTCATGCAGCTTTTGAACTGTCCCTTCTGTTGACTGCGACGATAAAAAACATGCACAAGCCCCGCACTTCTCTTGACAAATTATTTACCTATGTGTTGCGACTCACCAGTGGATGAGGGGACAATTTGCAAATAGTTTTCTCATCTCTTGAGCTCAAACTTGATTCTTTGCATATTTGACATGGAGGTACTGACCGCTGGCGTTGCCTGGGCGCTGAATCAGACAGTTTCTACCCAGAAGATCTTGGGCCGCCTCGGTCTCGCTTCACTGCTTGCTCACAACGTCGCGGGATCTTGGACGGAGCTTGCGGCGGGACTTTCGCCCCAAGCATCTATCTTGCTGCCCGATGAGCCATCATTCGACTCGTCTATAAGCAGATGGAGAGAGTGGCATGCGCCTAGCGTGGGTGCTGTCGTGAATGTCTTCACGGAGAGTGATATCCAAGCCACGGTACGTATACACGAAGTCGAGAACGAGTTCTGGTCGACTGATCGTCAGTGGACTGAAAGACTGATTGATACCGACTTGCACAGATCCGGTACGCTAATGCACATGAAATACCCTTCCTCGCCAGGTCTGGCGGGCATGGCGCGACCGAAGCATTGCAGGATGCTAAAGACGCGATCATGATTGACGTGCGGGGTTGGAATCAAGTTGAGATAGCGGAAGATGGGAAGACGGCAACTCTAGGCGGCGGCGCGAGCGTGAAAACGGTTGTCAATGCCCTCTGGGCGGCAGGCAAGCAGACGAGTGAGTCCATTTCCCCAGAATATTTGACAGGGATCAGATGCTTATCTCCATAAGCGACCGGCCTTTGCGAATGCGTCGGCTTTTCAGCACCAATCCTCGGAGGCGGCCATGGTTGGCTGCAGGGACAGTACGGCCTAGCCTCAGACCAAGTCGTCTCGGCCCGGATTGTACTTCCCAGCGGCGAAGCGGTGACAGCATCAGAGGAAACCAACCCTGATCTCTTCTGGGCCTTGCAGGGAGCTGGACACAACTTCGGCATTGTGACCGAATGGAAGTACCGCGTCTACGATATCAAGAACAATGCTTGGGGCTACAGCATTTTCATCTTCCTAGCTGAGCACCTAGAAGAGGTAATGGAAGTGACCAACAAGATGATGGAGACGCAACCGCCCGAGATCGCCCACTGGATTTATTTCATTAACCTTCCTGACATTGATCCGGAGAGAGTACGTTCCCCAAATACGGATCCACCTCCTTTTCATGGCTAACGTTGCTAGCCAATCATCTGGTACGCCATTATTAACGATGGAAGTGAAAATGGTACCGTAGAGTATGCCAAGCCTCTTTTCGATATCGAGCATGTTAGTGTCGAAAGTGGCTCTACCGCGATGCCCGACTTGGCCGTGAAGGTGTTTACTAGTGAGGACAGCCTCGGTTGTGCCAAAGGCAACACTGGCCTCAGGTATCCCATCGGGCTAAAGAGATACGATCTTCCCGCCATTCGAAAAGTGTTTGACGACATGACCGAGATGTCTCTTACCGTTCCCGAGCTTGCGGGCTCGTTCTTCATGTTGGAGGGCTATTCGACGCAGGGGGTCAAGGCTATCGATGAAAAGAGCTCTGCCTTCCCGCATCGCGATGATGATCTCTTGGTCACCCCTTACGTCGTGTACAAGCCAAACGCGTCTCTGGATGCTCTGGCTCAAGACTATGGAGAGAGGTTGCGGGGCCATCTACTGAAAGCGAGCGACGATCCGGAGCGGCTGCGGGCGTATGTCAATTATGCGCATGGAGACGAATCTTTGGAGTCTGTGTATGGGTGGGAAGAATGGAGGCTGGAGAAGTTAAGGGCCTTGAAGAAGAAGTGGGATCCAGAGAACCGGATGAGGTTCTACAATCCCATTGTGTGAGGCTCTCAGCACTCAGAAAGTTAGCCCCTGTCTCAGGGGCTGTGCTTCCCAGATCGAGGAATGTTCCAACAGAAAAGGCAAGGGCAGCCGCACAATCTCGATGGAGGAATATGAGCGTAACATCACGCACGCATGAGCATGTTCGTGGTTGAACGCGTATGGTATGCGTGATCTAAGACGCAAGTGATGGAGTACAGACGGTATGACGGACCGCTCAGTCCGGGAGCACCCACGATATCCTGGTCCGTAGGAGTTTAGAACAACGATATGCCGATGATTACCCGTCCCTGATGTTTTGATGCTACTATTTCAACGCGTCGCGGAGTTTGTCGGAGCTGAAAGGTGTAGAGCGCATAGTTTGCCCGACACTCCGCGAGTCGTAGTATCCCCTGCGGTGAGCATTCGCCGAATCAAGTCCAGACTCAAGACTGCCTGGCAAATAGCGAGCTATGACCACTCGCGACTCATTATGGTCGATGAAGAATCCACCAGGTTGAAGGTGCTGCCGTCTTGGGAACCTGTCTACGCGGCGCAAATGTCCGACGACCCGCTCTTTCCCCCAACCTCTCCTCAAATCCCGATTATTTGTCGTAAGATCATGCGGGGAAGTGGTTCATCTCGCTTTCGGATTCTTTGCGCACGGCATATGAAGAACGCAGACTTGATGACTTACATCTTAAGTTTTCTTATCCATGCGTCAATTGAAGAATTACCTGAAAGCCTTTCAGACTGGAGGCCGATGCTTTGGTTAGTGAGCTAGTACCTCTCCCAGGAGAGCTTTACCCCCCTGACCCGCGTACAGAACTTTCTAACGAATTCATGCCTTCAGCATCAATCCGTAGATGGGAAAGGTGAAATCCGGTATCATTTCAGATTGAATGACGTTGTTGCTATCTGGATCTAACCATGTGATGCGGTGACAAGCGTAGCCTCAACGCGGGAATGTCGAGGATTTAACAACAGCCCCGTTTGCCAAGGAGGTGAACTCTGAACAAGTGCTTGATGTTCAAAACCCGATATTCTCCGAGGACGCTTCACCTCAACTGCCCCAGACTTACCCCATGTCAGACTGAGTGGTTTCCCCACGGGGGGCGCTTGTAGTTCCCTGCCCTTGATGGAGATTCAACCATGAATTGGGACGACTGTATGTCTGTGCATCGACTTAAAAGTCCCGGGTCGGAAGCAATTAAGAAAGTCTTGCCACTACCAACACTCTTGGCTCTCTCTTTCTCCCCGAGCAGACTTTTGGCGTTTCTGAGGTCTTCAATGATCCCGTTTGTTATTGGTTCACGTTCCTTCACACCTTGAGGTCATGTTCCGAAAGTCGAAGGATGCTTCTGTCAAGAGCAAGGGCATCAGCCCCGAGCTTGAGGCTGTCCTGCCTAAGGATGGCTTCCCATGGTACAAGAAGTCACATCTGAGATGGCTCAACTACTACTGCGTCTTCTTGGGTCTTCTTTGCGCCGCGAACGGATACGATGGATCGATGATGAATGGGTTGTTGGCTCTGCCTCAATGGATGAACTTCATGGACCAACCGAAAGGCGCCTGGTTGGGTTTCATCAACGCCGTTCAGTCCTTGTCGACTATGCTTGCCTACCCTGCGGTCGCCTATTTCGCCAATCGATGGGGCCGTAAGAAAGGCCTATTCGTGGGATATGCTTTCTTGTTCCTCGGCTCTATGCTGCAAGCTTTCACTCCCAATAAGACGGGCTTCATTCTCGGACGGCTGTTCATCGGTCAGCCTAGTGGTTGGTGGGGTGGTCTTGCACCTGTTCTCATCACTGAGCTGGCGTATCCAACCCACCGTGGAATCCTTACAGCGTAAGTATTGTATTGCTCAAGCTTTGCCATGGCATGACTAAAATGGTTTGACTACAGGCTTTACAACTGTGGTTGGTTCGTCGGTAGCTCGTTCGCTGCTTGGGTAAGTTGATAATAACCATGCTCTTTTGAATGTCGCTTACAGGACCAAGGTAACATACGGCACCCGAAACTACGACAGCACATGGGCTTGGCGCATTCCCTCCCTTCTTCAAATCGCCGTTCCGATCGTCGTTCTCCCAGCCGCCATTTTCGTCCCCGAATCGCCCCGCTTCTTGGTCTCAAAGGGTCGGATTGCAGAAGCGCGCAGAATCCTTGTCAAGCTCCACGGCGGTGGCGACGAGCATTCCTTGCTGGTCGATTTCGAGATGGCTGAGATCGAGCGGGCGATCGAAGACGACAAGGCTGCGGGCGAGACTTCTTCTTGGATGGAGATGTTCAAGACCCCTGGAAACAGGCACAGGGCGTTTATCTCGATTACGCTTGGTCTGCTGGCTCAATGGGTAAGAGGAAAGACGCACATGATATTTCATTATCCTGACAGTTCCAGGGCGGAAACAACTTGGTCAGCTATTACCTCGCAGACGTCCTCAAAGCCGTTGGAATCACGTCGATCACGGACCAAACCATCATCAACGGCTGCTTGCAGAGTTGGAACCTGGTCATGGCAGTTTCGGCTGCCATGTCCGTCGACCGAGTTGGCCGTCGTTTCTTGTTCCTCACCAGTGTTCTGGGTATGCTCACCAGTTACATCATCCTTTCTGGGTTGAATGGCGGCTTCGCCACAACAGGAAAGGCATCGGTCGGCCTTGCAGTCGTTCCCTTCCTGTACATCTACTACAGCTTTTACGACATTGCATTGTAAGCATCATCCTCCCTGGAAGCTTGAAAGTTGTTTTCTTCTTAATGTTGACTTCAAAAACACAGTACACCGCTTATTGTATCATACCCCGCCGAGATCTGGCCATACCAGCTGCGTGCTCGCGGCACCGCCTTGACGCAAATGTCTACGTATTTCGGCATTTTCTTTAACGTTTTTGTTAACCCCATTGCGTTCGATGCAGTGGGTTGGAAGTATTACCTTGTCTTCGTTGTCATTTTGATCATCGGAACAGTGATCATCTACTTCTTCTACCCTGAGAATAGGGGTCACACGCTAGAGGAGATGGCCGTCATTTTCGACGGAGAATCGGCAAGGGTTACTGATAACTTTGCATCTGGGGATGACAAGAGAGCCGGAGTTACACAACATCACGAGAGCGCATGATCGGACGCAAGATATACCAAAGCTGTCAAGAAGTCCTGATGCGGGATTGTATTTTAACTTGGTTCTTGGTTTTGGTCATGTGATCTCAAATAAACTCGGCATTATGCATCCTACTGTTTCTATTGGACCTTTCCTCTTGAGTCCACAGTCCAAATCTCTTCAATAACCCCATTTCTATGCGCGTAGTAGAAGTCGTGAAGGTTGATAGTCGGATCAATGTGGCTAGGAATCATCTCAACCCGATCTCCCACATTAAGCGCCGGCGTTCCCTCGTCCCAGGTCAATGAGCCGTGCTCATCGCCAAGGTTCGCATGTCTGTACCTGGGATCCTTGCACTCTGCCAGTCCACTGTCCGTCGTCAAGGATTTGAGGCCCGTATCAATCGTGACCTGACGTTCGCCCTGTTTGCTGACTACCGTCGCCAAAAGCGTAAGGCTGTTCGAGTAAAATGTGCCAACTGCGTTTCGATAATCGGTGTCCATGAAAATGAAAGAGCCGGGTTGTAGCTCGGTTACACCGGGCACCTGCGCACAGAACTCCCCAGTTCCTGTTCCTCCTGTGGTGACAACGTCGATAGTGAATCCCTCTTTTCGCAGTTGCTCTGCCGTGTCGACCAGCGTCTTCATCGACTCAAGGCACTGTTTCTTGCGGTCTTCACGGTCGTGAAGATGTTGAAGATGACCCTCGTAGCCCTGGACACCAATCAACCGCAGATGCGGCAGCGTCGCAATGTGCTTCGCGAGAGCCAAGGCCGGCTCTCCAGGCGCAACTCCAGTTCGGTGCAGTCCCACGTCGAGATCAATCAGGGTAGTTATTGGCTGATCGATGCCAGACTGGCTCAAGGCGTCGTTGATGGCGGATGCGCCAACCTCGCTGTCCACCACAATTCTGATGTCCCTGTGCTTCCGAAACAGCTCCACAAGCCTCTTGACTTTCGGAGCACCGATGATTTCGCAGGTGATGAGGATGTCATCGAAGCCGGCCGCGGTGATAGCCTCCGCCTCGGACACCTTCGCAACACAACAGCCCGTTGCGCCAGCGGCCACCAGCTTGCGGGCAAGAACCGCGCTTTTCGTAGTCTTCAGATGAGGTCGTACTCTGCGGCCTGTAGGTAGAAAATTGTCGAACAGCTTTTTGATGTTGGCTTCCATAAGATCGAGGTTAACGATCATGGAGGGGGTGTCCAGGCTGTCGAGGCCATCGCCGACACGAGGAGCGTACATGGCTGCACGAAGTAAACGGTCGACTTTCAGTGATTAAATTCAAGAGAAACTGTTGACAGCAAATCTGCAAAACAAGAAATGTTGCGCACGCTCAAGAAATGTGTCTTCGGCGGACGGACGGCGAGGGGAGAGCGGAATCGGCGCTCCTTATCAGCGCCGTAATCATCGGGCGGGGTTGAAGCTCCCGGCCGTGCACAATAATCTCGCATTTAATTGGTTGGTGAAGTATCATGTGGACATGACATTACATTGAGGGGTCTCCGTCAACACGGAAAAGAGCAAGTGACATGGCATCGGCCAAGATAGCGCGTCCCGGCCGTTGACTGACACTGAGTAGCCTCCCAAGTGGCACTTCACCACCAACAGACGGCGAGCGCGGCCGTGGAACGTTTTGATCTCCGTTGGGGACTGCCAGGTTCCTCTCCGATGGTCCAGGAGAGGAGACACCCCGGCTCGCATTGCTCCGGCGCAATGTCGACTCGGACCGATTCGGAGTGGGGTTTCCCGAGTCCGGGGTAAGGAATTGCGGAGACGGCGAGGTTGCCCGCGGAGGAAGAAGGGCAGCCCCGCGAGGTGCCTCGAATCGAGATGAACGACCTTGATCGCCGCGGGACGGAGGCTTCTTCTGGGCTTCATCACGCAATAGGCCCCAGAGCTGTTGAAGCCACCTTTGTTTCTCTTCGGGTTTCATCGAACGAAGGGGTAGGACTTCCGCGCCGCCCATCTCCCTCGTCGGCCACGGGAAGCTGACTGCCATCTCCCTCAATGTCTCAGAGTCAAGCTGTCGAAGAACGATTCGAAGTTGTGGCTCGACATTTGCTACTGGCTGAAACGCCCAGTCTCCTCGTTGCTCTAGACGCTCTGCAATCTGTGACATAGCTCCGACCAACCATTCAATCGCGACGTTGTCGGGAACTGTATTCGCCTTGCTCAAGAGCCATCCAAGCGTTTCTGGCGTTCCCGACTGGTTGAGGATGGGGATGCTGCGTTTGTCGTGCTCACGATCCTGGAGTTTCATGATGAAGTCGTTGTACTGCTGCATCGCCGTCAGAGGTAGACCAACGAATTTGCCCGCATTGAGAGCGTGGACAATCTCATCTCCTAGGGCGATGCCAGACTTAACACCGCTGTTGAGACCACGCCCTGGCCAAAAGTGCACCGTCATAGCAGCGTCGCCGGCGACTGCGACAAGGGCATGAGGTCGGTTGATAGAAGCCGAATCCGAGGGCGGGAGGTACTAGATGCCTTCGCGCACAGCTTGCACCACAATCGGGATGCGCACAACGTTGATAACCTCGCTCTCCTTGAAGCCGAAAAGCTTCAACCCATCGGATATCGACCTCCACAGCGAACCTCCTCTGTTCTCCGACGGTGCGAAAACTTGGTTTCCGTTAAAGCCAGGCGGGATCGTCCCATCCGAGCGTCGAAGACATCCTGGATATCCAAAGGTGACAGGTTGACCATCCATAGCCAACATCTTGTGCCATTCCTCCTCGGTGAGCTGCATGTTGAGGTACCCGCGACCATCGAAGTCACTGGCGTTGAGGAGATAGCGGGTTTGGCCTAAAGTCAGGAACACGTTCAAGGGTTGCGACCAAGGAAGCCCAGCTGGCCGATCGAATGCCAAGCCAAGGGCATAACTCCTCCCGCGTTCGTTCTCATAGCCATGGAAATAGGACTTCCGGATCCAAGATGCTGCTCCGTCTGCTCCAAGGAGCACATGAAAGTCACCAACTTTGTATAAGTCTTCGCGTGTAACGCCCTCCGCGTGAAGGTGTATCAGGTCGTAAAACTCAGGCGCATGGCATCTTCGAAGCAGCCGATCCTCGACCTTACGGATCTGGATGTTGGCTGAACCAGGCCAAACGCACTCGGGGCGCCCTTCGAAAAGTGCTTGCTGCGTTGCCTGGCTCATCAACGTCGTGACTGACTCTTGCAGGGTGACGACCTGATCGCGTCTCCTTGCGGTCGGCGGATAGTCAACATAGGTACCATTTGGGCCTGCCATGACCACCCAGCGCCTTTCATATACATGAACTTGGATCTTTCCAGCACCCTTCTCGGCGAGCGAGATGGCTGAAGCCAAGGCTGTGGGACCTCCGCCGACTATGGCAACCTTGAGACGTCCTGTGGGGTACTTGTAGACGACTGCGTCCGTAGGCGGAGGCTCGACGTTTCGAAATATTGTTGGGTCGAAGAAGAAGTCCATCACAACTTTGGTTTTGTCGGAGTACATGAAGTCCGGCACCTGGGCCTTGATGAGCATGAACCGGACACATTGGAGCAGTGGCGTGGGGGCGAAGCTGGGATGACGGTTGCCGAATATCCTTGTTTGAACTGCGAGAGCTAGGGCTGTGATGTTGCGATACTGTTGGTCTGTCGCGATGGCTTGCAGTTCGAAGCTGAAGACCGGGTCTGGGTTCATCTTGGCGAAGCGAAGCAGAAAGATCTTGGCTCTTTCCAGATCAGTGCGGTTGTCGCCGGAACCGCCGGTACCCCAAGCATCTTCGTATAGTTTCGGGAATAGGATTTCCTCGTGGGATGTTGTTCGTGTTTGGCCTTTTGAAAGGGGGCGGAACCCCGACGGCGAACGACTTCTATTCATGTCTTGTCTGTCCTAAACCAGCTTAACAGAATTTCGAGATCGAATGCGAACGTTTGGAAGAATGATGTCCGAGGAGCCGGCGAAAGGTCCCCAGGGAGTGTATAAGACTTTATGAGCTTATCTTGGTTCATCCGGAAAACGTTCCAAGGTCCAGATGACTGACGGGAAGGAAGCGCCAATCTAACCTCGAGCCTCATCAAGGATAGAGGCCATCCCAAAATACCAGACTAGTGCGACAAGAAGAACTTTGTAAGAATCCTTCTAACACAAGTGAATAACTAAAATCTGAGTAAGATTTAAGTTTCTTGTCCTTATTTTTACCACGGCAAAAGGGCATCCGGGACTTAAAGACTCAGGGATTAAGTACTCTCCGAGGCAAGAAGTGCGAAAAAAGGTTTAATTATCAGACGGAGGCTGAGTTCCAGTCTACATCCCTAAAGTTTCTCAATCTATCTCATTCAGCGTTGCTTCATAAGCAAGGATATCAATCGACCACATTCGTGCACTAACATACAAGGTCGCGGGCGAACTTCAGCCACTGCTCTCTAACGTGGCCTCTAAGTTCAACGGGTGGGAAAACATGGCATGGCTTGCATGTGGCTGTTGAAATGTTCGACATTGTGGGCCTAGAATGGGATGAGAATGGACCTCGCCTGTGGTGGGCGATGAAGTTGATCTAACGTGCGATATACAGAACGGTGAAATATGTTTCTGTTGCTCAATTCCTGCTAAATTACTGTCTGTCCTAAGGTGGTACAGCCTGGGCCACAAATGTACGGCAAGCTCAGATGAGCTGACCTCGCGATTGGTTAGGTATCAATACGGACACAGGCGTCCCAATCACGGGCCGGATTTAAGAAGTCTAGCTGATATTCCCCGCAAAAATGCACTTCCATCCTTTGATCTTACCGTGAATGTCAACTCTGGAAGGGTTCCGCACCGATACTCCAACACGTAGTGATTTCTCAGATACTGCCATGGCGGAGATTCTCGGCATCGCCGCGGCTGCTCTCCAACTGACAGAACTGACCGTAAATATGTAGTCAGAGGGGTATGCTTTTCTTAATAAGGCCGTTGACGCACCGACGGAAATCCGACAGCTCCTTACGGAAACCGCAGCTTTGGACTGTCTTTTGAGTGACTTGCGAGACCTAAGCCAATCGGCCAACTCGAGTTCGGCTCATGAGAATGCTCTTCTTCGATTGAAAGAGATTGGAGTATTTGATGAATGTCATAATCTACTAGCTTCGATCAACCGGACCCTAGCATCAATGAGAAAAGAGGACGGCGAACGAGTCAGAAACATAGCCAAGAGATTGGCATGGCCATTTCATGCGCAGAAGGCAGTATAAGAGTCTTTGGATCGTCTTCGGCGAATGAAAGAAACTCTTTCCACTGCCCTGGAAACCAACATGGCGTGAGATATACATCCTAGATATCAATATGATGCTAACCAGATAACCCCAAGAGTTGCCGTCGACAGAATCGAGGCCAAAGTCAACCAGACGGATTGGCAGAGAGTGTTTTCTTGGGTTTGTCCAGTGACACATCTGCAAACACAAGATACCCTGCAAGACCTTTTGGGTCGACGACATCCTGGGACTGGGACTTGGCTCGTCGAATCTAAGGAATTCACAAACTGGGTGAATGACCAGTCAGAGGAGCTGCTATGGATCACCGGTCTTCGTAAGCTTTCTATCAGATCATGAACCTGAATCGTGAAAAGGAATTAACATATCAACAAGCGGGAGCCGGCAAATCCGTTCTATGGTCAGTTGTAACGGCCATGGATAATTGCATAGCTGACATATAGGGCAGTGCCACGGCCGTTGAGGCCCTACCAGCCATAATCTCATCGCCTAATGGAACTATTGTTTACTTCTTTTGCAGTTTCGAAGAAAAGGAGAAAACTACTCTCCATTTCCTCATGAGTATTGCCGCTCAATTTGTTTCACGCTCGCAAAGGTGTTTTAATACCGCCTCGGAAAGACAAAAGAGTAAAAAGGGCTTTTCGCTAACAATAAGCGATTATGTAAATCTCGTTGAGTCCTTCATGAGCAATTACGATCAGGTTGTTATTGTTGTGGATGCTCTTGATGAGGTTGAAGGGATGCAGCACCAAGAGAAAGATGCCTTTGTTGCAGTTTTACGTCAATTCATGGGAATGCATGGTGGATCAACTATCACTGACCATCGGGAACCAACACTGGGCCGACAGGAAGGTATCGGTAGGAAGATTATGATCACGAGCCGAGAGGATGCCTATATTCGGACGAGTCTTGCACACGAGTGCAAATGTATATCATGGAACCTGGACTCGCAGCACCTCCTACATGCGGACCTCGAGCAGTTCGTGTCGGCTGAGCTGCAAGAGAGGATCAATTTAAACAGGATTTGTCTCAGAGACCCGAAGCTGGTGCCAATTATCAAAGATCAAGTCCTTCAAACAGCTGGAACGTAAGTACGGCAAGATGCTGCATTTTCCTCTCGCGTACGACTAACAATCTTCCATCTGACTTAGTTTCCTCCAAGCCAACCTTCAGCTGGACTATATCACGGCAACGAGAACTGATCGAGAGGTACGACGGGCTTTAAAAAGCCTCCCTAATGGTCTCAATGCCACGTACGAACAAATACTTGGTTCTGCCCTTCAAAAATACCCACAACGCCAGTCCGAGCTGAAGGATATTTTGCAATGGCTCGCCATCAGTTTGATACCACTTTCAGTGGAGAACGTGGCTGAAATAACGTCCATTGACCCAGACGACACTGCCCTGGACTTCGAAGCAATCGTTACCGACTCTTATGACGTTATTGCGCCACTCGTGCAATTGGTATCGTATTACCAGACGTCGCGACATCGTTCGCACGCCGCGACGATCGTACAGATGCATCACGCAACGGTCAAAGAATTCCTCACTGGATCTGACATCCTGACCACCTCGGCATCCATCTTCCACTTCAGCGAAGTTGATGCGCATGCGTTCGCAGCGCAAAGATGTCTTCAATACCTCGCATTCTCTGATTTTGATCGCGAGATACCCGAGAATTACACAGAATTTGAGGCTTTCCTCAAGCAGTACTCCTTCCTGTACTACGCCGCTACGAACTGGGCAACGCATTTGCGGCTGTGTAGCTCGTCCTCTGGCAAGACGGATATGGAGAGGTTTTATCGGCACATGCAATGGTTTTTGGACCCCGCCCAAAGCCCGCGCAAATAAAAAATATGGCAATATGTTCTGGAAGAAAGTCCAAGCATGGATGCTACCCGTTACAGCGGCAACCCCATCACCTATGCAATCGCGAACGATCTCCACGTCGTGGTAGATGCATTGCTCCCCACCGTGGAGGATATAAACGGATACCTTTCCGACGGGAGTACCTGTCTCATTGTTGCGGCAATGGTGGGCGATGTCGAACTCGCGCGCCGTCTCCTGAGCATGGGGGCCAAAGTCGAAGTTCCCGATAAGATGAGGCTTCTGACGCCTCTGCACGTTGCTGCAGAGGAGGGAAACGAACAAATGGTTGAGTTCCTGCTGGAGCATGGAGCATCACCGTTCGCTCGCAGTGACACGGGCACAACACCATTTTACAGAGCTGCACGGAGCGGGTGCACGAAAACACTCAGGTTGCTATACAACGCAGGCAGTGAAGTCGATGCAGAGACATGGGACAAATGGACACCTTTGATGGAAGCGGTTGAGAGTGACCACTATGAGGCGGCTCAATTACTCCTCTCTTGGGGTGCTGACGCCGGGAACTTATCGAAGTTCGGTTTTACGCCCCTGGATTTTGCATCAAACGATCTGGCACCTCTGATTGTCAACGCCGGGGGTGAAGCAGGGGTAGACAGAAGTGACGAGCGTCAAGAAGCAATTAATTCCGCGCGGGGAGGATCGTGAAGCGTGGCGGCGGCTAGAATCGGCCGATTAAATGCTACAAACGAGAGCATGGAGTTTGCTACGAGACACTCGGCTATTCAAGTTGGGTCTTCGTGGCAGAGAAGATTCTTGAATAAGCTGGTCAGAACACGACCGAAAGTTTAGTCAAGCACCACAGTGTTCGTAAACTTGGTATTGTGCAGGTTGAAATCACTCCACGCAGCGTTGTGCGTGACCCCGCTGATATCATACATGGAGAGACCAAGCAAATTCGAAGTGTGACGTCATCATCACGCGAACCCAGCGCTCGTCTCATGTACTTAACAGGAAATGGAAATCCCCCTCAGAAAAATGATTTTGCGTAATTTACAGTTCTGACTTATTTTCAAAATCAAAGCTAGTAACGACAAATTCGCCATGAACATTGACATCCCGGATCTGGTCAAGAAGGCGGTGCCGGAATCAGAAGGTCGCAACGCGCGCATCGTCTCAGATAATTGGACCCGCTCCAACTACAGAGACGTCAATTTTCTATCATCGGGCTTTCCTCGCTCGCGGCCAAAGCTATACATAACTGCAGAGAGTGACGAGTTCGATGAGTTGACCCTAGCTGAATGGCGCGATGAGGGCTTCGAAGTCGAATATCTGCCCATGGGGGACCCGAAGAAGTATCGGGGCAAGCTACGATCTTTGAGTAAAAAGAAGATGGATCCATGTCAGACATTTGGCATCGTCGGTCAGTGAACCAGTATGGCGCATGTTATGAGATAATTATGCTAATAACGAGCAGCTTACGGTGATGCCGCTGCTGTGTGCCTGGAGCATTACCACGTTCTGGACAACAACCCGGAATTCAAACTCGGGCTCCTGATCGCGTACTATCCGACGGCTATCCCAGACCCCCAAGGGCACTTTCCCAGCAGCATCTCGGCTCTCGTTCATCTTGCCGCAGATGAGGAGATTGGCATCACGAAGCGATCCCAGATGGTTGGGATTCAAGGGAAGCGGCGAACAACGCGGAAGAAAGTGGAAAGCGGCATCGGCACAGGAGGAACCTTGAAACTTGCTTACCCAACCTACACTTACGACGCCGCGCCTGGTTTCGCCGAGCACGATCTTGACGACTTTGACAAAATCTGTGCGGAGTTGGCATGGAGCCGGAGCTTGACCGCGGCAAGAAAGGCCTTCAATAATTATGTGGACCTAGAGCTCGTCTTGGAGGAAAACGTACAGGGTCAGTATCTAAGGGAAATGGAAGGAGTGGACCAAGCTGACTTGCACAGGTAAATTCTTCACCCGAAACCTGAACCAAACGCTTTCATCGTACACAACACATAAGAGCCCACACGTCACTCATATCCCGACTTTGACGGGGGGAATTGGGTCATCAGAGCTCGAACGTTTCTACTCTCAGTTTTTCAGCAACCCCCCATCAATGAGATTGACCTTGATTTCCCGGACTATTGGGGCTGACCGAGTCGTCGACGAGGTTCATGTCCGCTTCAAGCACACCGAGGAGATGCCTTGGATCTTGCCCGGTGTCCCTGCTACGAACAAAAGGGTCGAGGTCCTCGTGGTCAGCATCGTGGGATTGAGGGGAGGCAAGCTTTACCACGAGCATGTGTATTGGGACCAGGCTAGTGTGCTGGTGCAAGTTGGCTTGCTAGATCCGAATCTAGTACCCGAAGAAGCGCGCAAGAACGGAGTGCAAAGGCTACCCGTTGTCGGGAGAGATGCGGCAAGACGGGTTCTGAAGGGTTGGGACCCTGAAGAGGAAGGAGAAGCTGATAACGAGCTGATACCTGGTTGGGATGAGGGCGAATCCGAAGACGAGAAGGATGAAGAGAAGGCGGCTGAGGAGAGTGGACAACTGAAGAATGGCGAACCATCTAAGAGCAGCGAACAGCCAAAAGACAGCGAACAGCCAAAGGATACCCAACAACCAAATGACACTCAACAGCCTAAGGGCAGCGAAAAGCCGAAGGGTGGCGAGAAACCAAAAGGCAGGAAGAAGCCAAAGGGCGTCGGGCAGCCCAAGGACGTTGAACAGCCTAAGGATAACGAAGGACCGAAGCATAGTGAAGAACCAAAGAATATCGAACAACCCAAGGACGCTGAAGGACTCAAGGATGTTGGACAACCGAAGGAAAGCGAAAAGTCCACGGACATTGAAGGACCCAAGGACACCGAAGGACCCAAGGATGCCGAAGGATCCAAGGCTGACCTCGGCGAAAGAAGTCTGCCGCAACGAGAAAAGCCTTCCACAACAGATACTACTAGCGCGTAATACTGGATAGCAGCGAAGGGACGATGGATAATAATGGAAGTTCATGAACATTCAATCTGGACGAAAATTGAATGGAATGCAGACAGCGGCTGAGGAAAGCTCCAGATTATTATCTTTTTCTTGCAGTCTTATGAAAATAATCAAAATTCAATTTGGCCTTTGCCAGGAAATATGACCAGAACGTTCTCGAGAGGCAATGAATTTGACATTATATCCCATCGAGTGCTGCATGACGCCAGTACATTGAGGGGCCATAATTTCTCCAATTCTGGTCTCACTCAATTTTATGATCCGCTTAAAACAATATCGATCAATTGGAATAATATTTGATTCGCTGTACCCCGCATACTCTTGTACTGGCGTCATGCAGCACTCGATAGGATACTACTCAAAACATTTGAACGTGTATACATGCGCTGGAAGCTGGACATACTATTTAAGCAAAGAAACGTTAAATGGATGGAGGAGCATTCCAACCCGCGATAAACTGCCATCAGTAAACACTGAACTCATTCCTCAGCCACTCCTCAACCCTCGAGTCTGTATCTGAGTAGATCTTTGTCTTGGACGAATGCCCATGCTTTCGGTCCCAGACGAACGTGGTGTCGCCAGATCGAAGATTCGGAAGTCGCATCTCGATCTTCTTCGAATCCACATCGATGATTGCCGGAATTGAGAATCCTGCCAGCTTAGCAGCAGCGACGTCAAAGTCTTCAGAGTCAGACGTAGCGTCGGACATGGAAGCGTCGCTAGACTGGGCATCATTCGCGGATACATTGACTGGATATCGAGGCGTGTAGTCGTACGCAGGTTGCATGGGAGGATTTACGACGGGGCGGTAGTAGAAGGATGGTGTCTCTGCCGTCAATTGTGGATAGGCGTATGTTTGCAAAGGCGTAGATGTGGCATATTCCCACTGCATTTGACCTGAAAGTCCTCTGTTAGCTGGTGCCATAAACACGGCATGTAAATAAGACACACCTGTTGCTGTTACGCGATTTCTGAAGTAAAACCCCCTATCTTCACTATCAAGAGTCCAGGCAGACCATGGGCCCGCAACTGGGGCAACGTACGGCGTTGCTGCTGGTGCGACAGGTTTAGCATTCGCGGGCGGCGGAGGAGGCTTTGAGGGAGTATCTTCTTGAGCCTTTTTGGCTGCATGCTTTCGATGATGGCTGTGACGTGGCGCCATATTTGCTCAATGGCAGTGGCAGGCACTGAAGTCCGATCTGGTTAGAGATTGAGGTCGTTCGTTTGAGGTCTATGCTATGGAAGGAAATGGCGCAAGGAAGACCAAGGTTCTCTTAAATGCTCACAAATGCAGCGGATCGCGGGGATTAAGTCATTAAATATTGACCACGCCACCACTGCCGGCGTCATTATGCCTATGTTGGGGGCCGAAGAATTGGAAAATGTCGCTTTGGAATTGACATGCATGAAGCCACTTCGTTGGCCATGGAGGGTCGCGTTATTGAACGGTAAGGCAGCCATGCCCGAACCATGGGCAGCAATCAACACTGCCTTGCTAGACCAGATCGATGCTGCCATTGGCAAATCACGCTAGTTTGTCTCAGACCCTGTATTGATCTCAACAATTCTAGACTTTCCATGTGGGTGTGGCTAGCAAAACGCGAACAGGAAGTTGCACATTGGGGTAGGCATCGCAGGCACTGCCTGCCTGATCGTGCATGGCTGGTGTGCTGGAATCATATTTCATTCGCACCAGCCATTCCGAGTCATTCCAGCCTAAACAGAAATCGTCATATGACCGGAAGTGACAGATGGCAAGACACCGGGCCGAGTCGAATGCTGTCCTTATGGGGATTTATAGTTATTGCGGCCTGCAGTTGGGCGTGATCTAGAGCCTTACACCGAGGTAAGCCGGACCCTCGAACGAATGGGGCTTATGCTTACCCCCTGGCGGACTACAGACGCCTGGCTGCCCAATTCCGCATGCACATAGTCGCCTGACATGACTGCATGAAAGACGTCTTTTGGCTGACCGGTTACTACACCCGCGAGTTAGCTGTAGGCTTGTGTCACGCCCACAATTGTGCATTTCACATCAGATCTGAGCCTTCCAGGCACAGAGGGTCGTCGATCGCCGCAAGCCGCATTGAAATTTGAGCACGTGTTCGGAGGCCGGCGCTTTTTCCGGGCTTGTCATCATTGAGCAGTGTTGACTTGTCTGGAGTGATGTTTAGAACCTCATGAACGCTTGGTAAAACATCTAGTCACAAAGTATCACGAAGGGCTTTTTGGATAGAAAACCCATAGATCGTGAGACTTTGACGACAAATCGATCTTCAAGCACCAATACTAGTCTTAGAACTCACTTAAGACGTAAGCTCGGCGACGAGCGGGTGTTGTCTTTAGATGATCTTGTAGAAGGAGCTGATAGGATGATATTGTAGTTGGAGCGAAGAGTCCCGCTTTTCCTTGTCTCTAGAATGGCAACTTCTTCTACGAGCCCGGTGGAACTCGCAGCTGAGAGGTAGGTCAAGTCAACTAGCCATTGCTGAGTCAATGTCTAAATTGCATCTTTTCGTAAAGGTTTTCGTCGTTGACAATAAAAAAGAAAACTGTAGTTCCATAAGTCCGGTCAAGAGTTGAAACAAGAACACCTGCATGAGTATCATTTAGTATCTCAGTGACAAGTCGTTTGCGATGAACCCAACATAGCTCAGACTGTGGTTCTGCCTGAAAAGAGAATGTTTGGGTTAGAATCTCCCTGGCATGGTGGGCTGTCTCCGAGATCGCTCCGGCGTTCCGAATCTGGTCTCCGACGGCTATCGCCATCCCCACGTACTCCCTCTGGCACATGCCTTCGTTTTATGCCTGACAGGCAGCCACGCATATTTTGAAGCAAATCGAGATGAACCCCGCGGTCGAAAGAATTATGAGCTCGCCGTTGTTGTCATCCCGTGCTATCTTTGCTGATTGCGGCTTATCGACACCCAAAACACTAAGAGTTGGCCCTTCCGCCTCCTCCACCCCCACCCCCATTTTTACAACGTACACACTAATCCAGTGGCCATGAAGCCTCTTCCCCACCCCACGATAGGTGCAACTACTCGGCTCTGGGGTGGCTTACAGTTCCTGGGCCATGGACTTAAAGAAATCTTCAGATCCCAAGACTTGGTGAACAGACAGGATGAACGCTGCGTATCCATAATTCTTGTTCCAATCACGAACCCAGCATCTGCAACGGCCTACAGAGCCTCCAAAACCTTACCCACTTATTCCAACTTCAACCTTCAACATGTGGCGCTACCTAGGGTTCGCATCAGCAACGGAAAATGCCAAGCCTGAACCTTCCCGAAGCCTCCCAGCTTCTTGGTACCGATCTCCTGAACTGCACCAACTTGAGCGACGAGCCATCATCTCCAAAAAGTGGATCTTGGTTACGCACTCCTTGCGATTCAAGCAAGCGGGCGACTATGTGTCTTTCAACTACGCCGACTTCCCCTTCTTTCTCATCCAAGACCGAGAAGGAAACATCAACGGCTTCCACAATGTTTGCCGACACCGTGCATACCCTGTCATTGAAAACAAGACCGGGAAGGCTAGCATCTTGAGCTGCAAATATCACGGCTGGTCGTATGGGTTCAAAGGCAACCTTGCCAAAGCCCCGCGCTTCGACACAGTGAGAGGGTTCGACAAGAATCAGCATGGCCTTCTACCCATACACGTTCGGATTGATCCTGCCGGATTCGTTTGGGTGAATCTTCAAGCAGGAGAACCTGACGTCAAGTGGGAGGATGAGTTTGGTGGTGTGTACCAGAAGCCGAGGATGCAGAACTTCGACTTTGCGGGTGGCTACAACTACGACCATGTATGGGAAATGGAACTCGACGCAAACTGGAAGACGGTGATCGAGAACTACAACGAATGCTACCACTGTCCAACATCACACCCCCTGATTGCCGGCGTCTCAGACCTGACGAAGTACAAAGTCGAGCCCAGCGGGGGCTGTTTGGAGCATGAAATCATCAACAAAAAGGCGCAAGAGGAAGAGGACGAGTTCAGGAGATCCATTACCTTCTTCTTCCCTTCGACATCAGTAACGATCACGTAAGTCTACTTCCCGGACTTTGACTGCATGAGAATACATATTGACGTTGGCCGCAGTTCGAACTTCTTTTACATCCAACGAATGATTCCCGTCAGCGCCACAAAGACAAGGATTGAGAATGAAGTCTACCGGCACCATAATGCTGGCGATGAGGAGTTTGCTGCTATCAACGCTTTCTACAAGCAGGTGCTGGAAGAAGACAAGCAGCTCTGCATTGGAGCTCAGGAAAACCTCAGTGCAGGGGTGTTCATCAACGGCGAGCTACACCCCGAAAAGGAGAGGGTATGTCGACGATTATCTTTCTAGGCTTGCGTGATCTTCTAACATGAGTACAGGGCCCGATTCACTTTCAGAACACCTTGCGAGAAGAGGTCATGGCCCACCGAAAGAAGGAGTTGGACCAAGGAGGTAGGGAAATCTGGCCGGCAACGCCGAAGTTGTTTGGGGAGATGAACACGAACAAGTTGAGTGAAGAAGAGACTTTCTGTTCAGAGCTTGAGAAGGCAGCTTGTGGGGCAAGGCAGGAACTGGCTTGGTGATGGAGTTGGTGGGTCGTGAGCAACATGTGTTCACTACGGTATTAGACGGTAGCAACCAGCGTTGGAATTCTTCAAAATTGTACAACCGCAGATTGATCTTACTTATCAAACTATCTATGGGAAGTCTTCTTGTGTTTTGAAATTCCGAATAGGGACATTTCTAAAATGAAGTTTCTCCCTTGATGATTTAGTCGTTGTCTTGATTGTACAAAACATTCAAGGTTAGGTTGTGATGGCATCTCCAGGATATCGCGAATGTGCCGACAGCCGAAGCGACAGCCGACTCTTGTCCGGCCGCCGACCATGCCCTCTTGGCAAGTGACAATCCTTCGCCTTTGATATCGAAATTTACTGGATGTCATTAACATGCGAGACATGTGGCTTGTGAGCTATTTTGGGTTGCACATGCCGTTGTTATCTTGGGCCGCATCTTATCGTTCTCCGGCGTGAGGGGAAAGTGGGTGCCAGGGGGTGACACGGGAGGACCGACAACGGAAGTGAATCCATGCACAACATCGGCCACCCTACGCCACTTATCGTCCCCCGCCATCGCCATTCGGTTGACACATACTTTCCATGTGCCGTTTTCGTGGGCGACGAGTGACGCTATGCTAGTGTCTAGGATGGGTGCTATCTATGAGCCACCCCACTCTTCGAGTCTTCAACACTGATGCTCACGCGAGGGCGAGCTTTGTTCGGAAAGCCGAATAGTCGCGTTGTAGAGCGAATGATGATGGATGCACGAAGATGATGAAGAGTTTCATCTGACATCTCGAACTATATTTTCCGACGTTCATGGCATGGAAGATGTGAAATTACTTTGAAAAGACAGACTCAAGCTGAAGAATCTGAAGACACACCACCTGCAGCTCTAGCTTAATACTTTTCGCAATACCACACCCGCCTTATTCAAGAGTCTACCTCACTGGAACACATCATGGCGCTTCTCGAGATTCCCATCATCGACTTCTCAGGTGAGCCCACCCAGCAGCGCGAGCCTACACATCTAATGAGTATGTCTTCTTACACCGTTTTCTTCATGCAGCATTCTACTCGGAAGATCCAGCCGAGAAGCAGAAGGTTGTGGACCAGGTCCGCGACAGCTGCCTTTACAACGGCTTCTTCCAAATCATTGGTCACTCCGTGCCCCTGCAACAGCAGAAGGCCGTGATGGAGAACGCTAAGAAGCTTTTCTCGCTTCCCCTCGAGGAAAAGCAAAAGGTCGCCAAGGAGAACAACAGCTGGAATCGCGGCTACGAGATGCTGAGATCGCAGATCCTCGAAGAGGGCACGCAGCCCGAGTTGAAAGAGGGATTCTACATCGGTGCTGAGATCCCCGAGGACCACCCCTATTTCGTCAACAAGAAGCTCAACAGCGGACCCAACCAGTGGCCCGAGGGTCTCGGAAGCGAGCTCGAGACCTTCAGATCCGCATCCATGGAGTACTACTCATCAGCTCTATCTCTGGCCTCTGACCTGATGAGAGTACTTGCTCTGTCGCTCGATCTCGAGGAGAGCTACTTCAGCAAGTTCATGGACGGTGCGGTCGCCACAATGAGAATGCTCCATTACCCATCGCAGCCTGCAGATGCGGATGAGAAGCTCACTCGTGGTATTGGAGCCCACACGGATTTCGGTGCCATCACCATGCTCCTTCAGGACAAGGTCGATGGTCTCCAGGTCTGGGACCAGAAGAATGAGACATGGATCGATGTAAGTGCCAGCATGTCCCACGCCACTTTTGCGTCAGTTATTGATCAACCTTAGGTCCCACCTACGGAGGGCGCATTTGTCGTCAACCTGGGCAACCTCATGGCCCGATGGACCAACGAGAAGTACAAGAGCAACATCCACAGGGTCATCAACAAGTCTGGCCAGGAGCGCTACTCTATCCCTGTCTTCGTTTCCGGAAACCCGGATTACCTGGTGGAATGCATCCCCACCTGCAAGTCCGCCACCCAACCAGCGAAGTTCGGCCCTGTCACTGTCGAGCAAGCAGTTTCGGCAGCCTACGCGGAATCATATGGAAGGGCCCAACTGTACAAGCAGGGCTTGGAGAAGGCCTTGGCTGAGAAGCAGAAGCTTCTGTCACAGCAGCAGGCACAGCCGCCTCAAATTGCTGTGGCGTAACAACTGTATTCAATATCTGTAGCAATTTCATGAGTCTTCTATCGTAAAATGCCTTGAGCCACTCATTTGAAGCTGTCAATTGTGGTGTTTGCAGGCTATTGAGGGGAATCCCTGTCTCCGACTCCCATTCTTCGGTTGCACGCTCCCCCACTCTTGTCAGGTCGTGCGGGCGCCCCATGATATCAATGGTACGACCCGATAGTACGGAACTCGTCATGTACGGCCTTCATGCAGCTGTAAGGATGTATACCCCAGACTACTGATTGTATGTGTCAAAAAGACTCTGCGATAGCGGCGTTTATCTCATATCTCCTATCTTGGCATGCTCAGTGCACCACAGGATACCCAGCACGAGGCGCCACACCCTAGCCCGGGATTACACCAACCAACTTGCACCTGGAACTTGACTGATATATATGTAAACATGGATATGCATGACTCTCACCTATGAGGCTCAAGGTCCCTGCAAACCTAATTCTCAAGTCATTCAGAATGAAGTCCACCACAGATGTTCGGACCGACAAGCCATCCGATGGTTCTCAGCAGGGGGATCATGAATATGGGTCACAAGTTGTCATTGATGCTGCTGTGGAGAAGTCATACGGTATGTCTCATCGTCAAAACTCTGTGCTAATATGTGTGACTCTACTTACGATGGATGCACCGCAGTTCGGAAGATGGACTACTGGCTCTTGCCTTTCATGAGCATCATGTACTTTTTCAATGCCGTCGACCGGGTGAGCTAGTCTATATGAGAAATTACCATCGCAGCAACCTTTCTGATTCTATTTAACTAGAGTAATCTTGGTAACGCAGAAACGGATGGCATGAGCAAAGACCTGGGCTTTGTGGGAGAGCAGTACTCTCTTCTTATCCTGCTCTTCTACATCCCAAACGGTCTCTGTGATCTTCCTCTTAACCTTTTGACCAAAAGATTCTCTGGACGCATAATATTGCCAGGTCTGATGGTAGGATGGGGTGCCATGGCGCTTTTACAAGCAGCCTGCAAGAACTTTGGGGGCATGTTAGCCATCCGCCTTATTCTGGGGTAAGCTTCACACTCACCGATCGATCATCCGTAATGCTGACCTCTAAAAGTGCCTTTGAGGCTGGCTTTTTTGCTGGTGCCGTTTTCTATTTGACTCTCTTCTACACCCGTGGTGAACTTGGTTTTCGCATTGCCATCTTCTTCGGAAGTGCTCTCCTAGCGTCGGCATTCTCTGGATTGATTTCGTTTGGAGTCTTTCGCATTCAAGACCCACATGTTCATGGATGGATGTGGCTCTTCATCATCGAAGGTGAGATATCCTGAACACGATTGTCTATGGAGGAGATTTCTAACCTCTACCCAGGCGCTTTGACAATCTTATTCGGGATCGTCGCTTTCTGGTGGCTACCAGCGAATGCTCAAACAGCTTGGTTCTTGAACGATGCTGAGAGAGAAGTCGCAAGCTTGAGGTCTCTTCGTGATGGCACTCGAGAAGTTGAAGAGAAATTCAGCCTCAAGGAGTCTTTTCGCACTTGGAGCGACTGGAAGTTCCCCATTTGGTGCATCATCAGCTTGATCTATCCTGTTGCATTTGCAACAACAGCCAACTTCCTCCCTCTTATCATCCGGCGTCTGGGCTATAACACCGTCACCACAAACCTTCTTACGGTACCTCCCAATGTGGTTGGCTTCTTGGTCCTGTTGGCAGTCACGTACTCATCCGATCGCCACCGAGAGAGAACCTTTCACATCATAGGGAGCTTGACCCTGAGCTTGATAGGTCTTATTCTGTTGGCGGCTATCGATGCACAGGCTCACGTTGGCGTGGCGTACTTTGCGTGCTTCCTACTGACTGGTGGTGCTTACATCCCAAGCTCACTGGTGCATAGCTGGCATAACAACAACAATCTCAGTGAGAACTCTCGGGCTGCCACGACAGGCCTTCTCGTGGGTCTCGGTAATCTGGGAGGTATTCTGTCAGCAGCCACTTTCCGCACCACCTATGCGCCTCGTTATGCGCCAACATTGATTGCCACTGCCGGTTGCAATGTTGTCTGCATCTTCTTCGTGTTGTGTCTCGGCATGTGGATGAGACGAGAGAATGCGAGGAAGAACAAGGAGCAGGGTATGACTTTGACGGCCCAGGATGTGGAAACTCGTGACTTGAGGGATGGCGAGAAAGACCCGAGATGGAGATTCTTCATTTGAGCTAGACTCGAATGAACAGCATGCCTGCATGTACATATTATAGAACTGTAAAGCTTACTTTGAATAGAAGTTAAGTATAAGGGGTTTCCACACGTGGGAGTGAGACTAGGCTTTGGGGTTGGAGTGAGAGGTTTCAACGATGTCCACTCTCATTCGAAATTAGACCAATGGGTAAGCTTTTCATGAAAGTCATACGCTCCAAGAGGGTCATAAGTATTCAAATGTGCTCAATGATTGATGAATTCATAATAGCATAGATATAACTCAACCATCACTACCACTTCGTTACACCACCATCCACCAAAATATCACTACCCTGGCAGTATCTAGAAAGCCGTTAGCATCCCATTTTTCCATTTCGTCCCCTCTGGGATGATATTGACTTACTTGCTAGCATCACTTGCCAAGAAGACGCACGCTCCCTTGATGTCGTCTGGCTCAGCAACGCGACCGTTCATGATTTCGTCCTTCCAACTCTCGAGAAGGTGTGGGAAAGGTGCCGTCATTTCAGTCCTTACATATCCAGGGCTGATGGAGTTCACACGGATGCCGTACTTGTTGAGCTCTGCAGCAATGGGTGCAACCATTGCTCTGACAGCACCCTTGGTGCCACAATAAGCTGTCGATCTCTGTGACCGGATGGCCATGTGAGACGCAATACTAGCGACGAATATGATACTGCCACACTTGGTGCCATTTGCGATCATGGCCTTGGCAGCAAGCTTAGCCGAAAAGTAGAGACCCTTGACGTTGACTCCGTGTAGCCTGTCAAAATTCTCTTCGGTGGTGTCAAGGAACTCCACATTCTTGTTGACGCCAGCGCATGCGACAAAGATGTCGAGCTTGCCGTCGAAGTCGGCAGCGACGGCAGCGAATCCATTCTCCAGACTTGAAATGTCTGTGACATCAACGACGTACGCCTTCGCCTTGATCCCATTGGCGGCGGACAGCTGCTCAAACGCAGTAGGGTCCGGGTTGATCACGTCGAAGATGGCGACGTCCGCTCCCGCCTCTGCAAGGCCTTGAGCAAAGGCCAAGCCACAGCCCCTACCAGCGCCGGTGACGACGGCGACGCGACCCTTCAACGAGAACTGAGCATGTTAGCTTCCTGTCGTGGCATAGCTCTATCCACACTCAGCAAGGGTGGCCGTACGAACCTTTGACATTATGTTTTACGTCTTATGAGACTTGGTTAGGTTTGATGGGAGGCAACGAGGTATCTCGATGATGCAACTGCTTCACGGATCGTTCGAGATGCAAACACCTGTTGAGAATCTAGACAAGGCACAGCAGGGTGGTTGCCAATGTTGTGCACGATGTACACAGACGCAATCAGCAGAATTACTTAACATCATGTCATTGTGGGCCTGTTTCGAATCACCTTAGAAACGGACACCACCTCCATCCCACCCACGCCGTATCTCTGCAACTGGCCCATTGCACTCAATCCATGCCTTTGGTGTCAAGACAGCTGCGGGCTACCCATTTCCATGCCTTAGTGATGCATTCACGAAGTTGTTCCCGACATCCACGCACCCCAACTCTCGATGAAAGTGGGAGGATAGTTCAACAGTGGAAGATGATAACCGACTAGCTTCAGCCACGGATAGCAGCCCGCGGACAAGTAGCGATTGTGAAGCCTATCGCGGGGTGAGTGGGGAGCTTCTGAGGGGTGGCTGATCCTTGTCTATCAAGAGTGAAAGTGGGCGAGCTCGAGAATGGGGGTGGGGCACCGGCCGGGACGGTGCGCCGGAGGTGGGATGAACGCTAGCTGTTGGACGGGAACCCCCTCTTTCACAGATCTGCTTATGATTTCGTGGCTTCTGATAGGCTCTATTAAGCGTTTTGTGACACTCACAAATCTTCAAACTAGAGCGGACAACAGAGGAGGCAGTGCTGGAATGGAGGGGTCCTGCAGATAAGGTGCATCGGAAAGCTGTGGGTAAAGACCCCTGAACGCGGGGAAAGCTCCTGTGGGTTCTCGCCCCCAACTCCTCATGGATGGAACATTCCCCTATCGCAGCTTGGAAGAGGAGGTTCCCGCAGCCGAACGTAGTCTATGTAATGAAGCAGCATAAAATGTGATAGTCAAGCCACTGGGACAAAGCCTATCTTCCAGGCAAGCGACACAATTTGCATTACAAATCATCATTTCAAACACTTTCACGTTTACAATTCGACACAATGGGCAAGAAGAAGGTTCTCGTATGGTAAGAGAAAACGCCGAGCGTGGAGTGATTCTTCTGACATGATCGTGTTAGTTATGGTGTGGATATTGATGCTGTCGCCGGATGGCTAGGCTCTTATGGTGGCGAGGACAGCACTAGCGACATCAGCAGAGGTAGGATCTCCCTCCGTGGCTCTTCCTGTGGTAGTCTCTCCACCTGATGGACACTTGTTGACTGTGAATGGTCGTGTAGGATTATGGGCTGGAACCATCGGCACGCGCCGACTGCTTTCCCTTTTCGAAAAGTACAACATCAAGGCGTCATGGTTCATCCCCGGTCACACGCTGGAGACGTTCCCGGAGGAGTGCGCCATGGTGCGCGATGCAGGCCATGAGATTGGTTTGCATGGGTACAGCCACGAGAACCCTGTCGACATGACCCTTGAGCAGCAGCGAGACGTCCTTGACAAGACGTGGAAGATGCTGACTGAGTTCTGCGGCGGCAAGCCGCCCAAGGGCAGCGTCGCCCCCTGGTGGGAGACTAGTGAGGAGGGCACCGAGCTGTTGCTCAGCTACGGTATTGAGTACGATCACTCAATGTCCCACCATGATTGTCAGGCGTATTGGCTGCGCACGGGAGACACCTGGACCAAGATCGATTATACCAAGAAGGCCGAGGAGTGGATGAAGCCTCTTGTGAAGGGTAAGGAGACGGGCCTGGTTGAGATCCCAGGTTCTTGGTACATCGACGATCTGCCCCCTATGATGTTCATGAAGAACTCGGCCAACTCTCACGGTTGGGTGAACCCAAGGTAAGTCCGACCAGTCCCTGGAGGTGCTCAGCAGCTGGGCTAACCACGCTTTCTAGGGACGTCGAAGACATTTGGCGGGATCACTTCGACTACTTCTACAGAGAATATGGTAAGCTCCACTCCCACTCATGAAAGACTATGTTGATGCTGATTGGTGGCGAAAGACGAGTTCATCTTCCCGATGACGATCCACCCAGATGTTTCGGGCAGGCCGCATGTTCTCTTGATGCATGAGCGCATTATCGAGCACATCAACAAGCACGAGGGTGTCGAGTGGGTCACTATGGGAGAGGTAAGTCGGTCCCCACCAACATAAGATACACCATAGGAAGCGAGATCTAACACCGCGTCAGATGAGCGACTGGTTCAAGTCTAAGAACCCGGTACCGGAAGGTGGTCTGATGCCGGCTAGCAGGGAAGAAGTCATGAAGAAGTACGAGGAGTGGAAGAAGACACAGGCGTAGACTTCGGCCTCGGCCTGTGGACAATACCTAGTAGTACATACATGCATCTAATGAAATGAATGACATCAAATACGTGATTCAAGTGTCCAAACATGCAGAGTCTTCTGACTGGTGCTACTGTTTCAGGAATCACGTTGCCTTGGTAAGGTCGTCCACGAGAGTCCTAGCCGATTACCGGGATGAGACTCCCAGTAGATGAATGCCTCAATATGTGATACATCGTAATAGGACTATTCTCATTGAACATCTATTCAATTTGATCCGAACAAGGCAATAATTCCATCATTCGCCTTAGACCCGAGAGTGTCAACAGTCATGCATCTATTTAACGCAAGATAGCGAAATTCTAAGCCGCTTGTATCAAATCATCTATGATCTTGCCAGCAGCCAAGACAGTCTCCTCCTCCAATTTGCGACCAACGATCTGCAGTCCAACCGGTAGTCCTAGAGCTGCCATCTCCTTGCCATTGTCCTCCCAAAGCTTCTTGTTCCACTCATCCTCTGGTCCCCTGGTCTCATACGTCCACGGCTCGCCCAAATCTTCTTTAGAAACCTTGCCCCCACGAATCACAAGTGCTGGGTAGTCAAGAAAGTTCCACACCTTGGTGTACCCAACCCAGCGGCATCCGGCGTGGGGCACGGCGCTATGAGGCATCGAAGGCATCAGGAGAATGTCGACCGCGCGACCGGTGGTAGGCGACCGGATGGACCTCCACTTTTCCATGTAAGCCTGCTGCATGTCCCACTTGCGCCTGTTGAGTTGCCAGTAGTCGTAGACGGAGATCGCCTTGCCCCGATTGATCAGACGCTCAACGTGCGGGATGAATGGTTCGCCCCCGGCGATTACGTCTTTGCGAATGTCCTCGCAGCCATCGGCAGTGTAGTACAAGTCCTTCATTCGATACGGTTAGCGTCTAGCACAAAGACGTTCTTAGAAGCCTTCCCCTTACCATGACTCGAATGCAGTCCTCGTGCAAGTCGGCGTTCCATTCCAACACTTCATGTCCAGCTGCACGGAGGGACTCAACGGCAGATCGAAGAACACGTGTCAAGGGCGGATGAGGTCTGACGACGTTGTCATCAAATAGCACCCCGATTGTCAGAGGACGTGACAGGGTTTCTTGGTAGACATCTTCCCGCCAAGGAATCGGCACACAGCGACAGTCCATTTCCCAGGGCTTCTCGTTGATTAGGTGTTTCATCGTCATTTGAATGGTGCTCAGACTGCGAGCCATGGGTCCGATAGACGACGGAACGTGTTCCTGGCCCTCTGTCGAGACAGGGACGCCACGGTAAGGCAGACGAGCGCTCTTGATTGTTGATTAGCTGAGATTCTCATCATGATGTACCGTTGAATTGTTGATGACACTCGGTTAAAAGGAGGCTTTATCTACTCACGCTTGGCTTGAAGCCATAGATCCCATTCATATGAGACGGAATGCGAATGCTGCCTCCGATGTCAGTGCCCCATCCAAGCATGGATGCTTGGGTTGCTAGCAAGGCCGCCTCGCCTCCAGTGGAGCCACCTGGGGTGTATTCCTTGCTGAGCGGGTTCGTGGTCAGACCCCAGAGAGGGTTGTCTGTCTCACACCACTATTAGACAGAGTCAGCGATCCTTTGCAGCTTGTGTTGGAGTCAAGAAAGACTCACCATGATGCTCTGAGGCAAGTTAGTCTTCGCAATGACGATAGCGCCCAGACTTTTCAGCATCTTGACCACAGCTGCGTCATCGGATGCTGGTGAGAATGATCTGCCCACATATCCGAGTGTAGAATCAAAGCCTTTGACGTTGAACTGGTCCTTCAATGTAACGGGAACACCATGTAAGGGGCCCACCACCGTTCCGTTCTTTGCGAAGTAAGCATCCAAGTCTCTGGCTCGCTCCAATGCTTCTTCAAACGGAACTTCAGTTAAGCTAGGATGAAGTTTAGTTGGGCAGAACTTAGCAGGGGACTTTTGAACCGTACCTGTTGGTCTGTGAACATGGTGCATAAGGTTAGCAAACAATCTGCACATCATCTAGTGGACTCAGTAGGCGGAATGTCACACCTTTTCATGGGTTTCTATGGCTCTATAGTTCTCGACTGTCAGTACTTGAGAACTTCAGGGTTTGTAATACGCGTCTGAGAATGAAAGCAAACAAGAGACAAGACGCACTTTTTGATATAAGCCTTGATCACGGCCTCGCTGCTTACTTCTCCCCGAGAGATCTTCTCAACTAGAGCCTCGGCATCAGGAATGGCAGTTATTGCTTCACTGC
The DNA here is from genome assembly GCA_025328345.1 of Colletotrichum sp. SAR11_59. NCBI lineage: Eukaryota > Fungi > Ascomycota > Sordariomycetes > Glomerellales > Glomerellaceae > Colletotrichum > Colletotrichum sp. SAR11_59. The sequence goes on along the minus strand of JAKMXC010000001.1, from coordinate 108,493 downwards.
TGCCGTTGACGTCTGTCGATGCTTTCAAAACAGCTGCAGCGATCGCCTCCTGTCTCTGGAGTTGTTTCTTGGCAACCACCTCCTGCCAGGTTTGAGCCGGCTTAGAAGTCGTGACTTGCGTCATTGTTATCTTTCAGCCGATCGGATACAATTGACGCAACAAAAAAAGACAAAAGCCAAAAATTGTTCCAAGACTAGGCGTCTCAACGTTGTGCAGAATCAACACAAGCCAACGTGACTCTATCGTCGCGCCGTTCTACCGGAGAGATCCGGTATCCCGAGGGAAGTCGGGATGCCGACGATGGCCAAACTGACCAATTACTGGCGGGGAAATTGTCTTGCTGGCGAGATCGGACAAGAATCGGCAAGCTGCCCCGAGTAGGGCTTATCAGTGGAGACAAACAATCCCGGGGAGCTCTCTTATCTGCTCGGTAACCCCGCGGGTTTTGTTGCCTTCTCCAAGCCCATCCCGGCCATGCACGGTGTCGCGCAGCGCACCCTTCCGAGAGTGGGGGATGGTGGTGGCCCAGATGCTCGCGGTGAACTTGGAGAGTGGGAGAAGTGGGAGCTCATCATTGAGGTTCGACTGACAACTTCGCGACTCGCGAGTTTGAGGTTTGAATGACAGGGCATATTCTCAATTGCAAAAGAAACTGTTTTGAACATCTTACCATCGACCCAACATCGAACCATTTCCATGAAATGAGGTGATGAGCTTTCTTGGACGATTTGCAAACCGAGGATTCTGCGACATTCATCTCAGCTCTTAAACACCACAAGAAAGGCAGAGTTTATCTCCCAATCATTCAGATCATTCCGACGCCTCACTTCATCATTACCATCCTCCATCCTACAACTCTTGGATAGCATCTAGGGCGTCTTGCAAAAGCGCTCGAGCAATTCCAAGAACGTCTTTGACCACTTCCACACATTAAACATGACAACGAGTTCAGCAACGCCGCAGACCAATGGCGGCACAAACGGTCACTCGGCACAACCTCAAAACGGCAACACAGCTGCCGGTGGGAAATCCGATGTTTGCGTTGTCGGAGCCGGCCCCGCCGGCCTGATGCTCGGGTACGTGCCCCACCCAGCCCCGGAATCCCGGAGGGCAACTGACATAACCCGTCTAGCTCTTTGCTGGCCAGATTCGGCCAAAAGGTGGAGCTCATTGATGAGAGACCCGACCAGACAACGGTCGGTCGTGCCGATGGCATCCAACCGAAGTCCATTGAGACCTTCCAGATGCTCCGTCTAGGCGACGGGCTCCTTCGTGATGGAGTCAAAGTGCACGACATCTGCATGTGGCAAAGTTCCAGCGATGCCGACCTTCACCGCATCAGCCGTTCCATTCACTACCCAGCATCAGTCGTCGACCTTCTTCAGCCGTATATCTTGCTGTGCCATCAAGGCATGATCGAGTCCGTCTTCATCGATGACTTCCGGAAGAGCGGCTTCGAGGTCAAGCGTAGCCATAGCTTTCAGACTTACACGACGCTGGAAGATGGCTCTCTACAGATTGAGGCCGATCATCACGAACATGGTCCAGCCAAGCTCCTTACAGACTATGTCGTGGGTTGCGACGGCGCCCGCTCCCGCGTTCGTCAGTCCATTCCCGACACCTTCGCACAAGGAACACCACACACATCCGTATGGGGTGTCCTCGATGGTGAGCTGGACACCGACTTCCCCGATATCTGGAGCAAGACCGTCGTCTTCTCGGAACAGCACGGCTCTATTCTCATCATTCCCCGTGAGCGTAACATGACACGCTTCTACATCGAGATGAAGGCTTCCACAACATCAAAGAACCTCGGCGAAGAATATGTCATGGAGCAGGCCAAGTTGATTCTCGCCCCCTACAGCGTGAACTGGCGCTCAGTCGAATGGTTTGGCAACTACCAAGTGGCGCAACGTGTCGCTGCCCGCTTCACCGATCCCTCTCAAAGAGCCTTCATCGCCGGAGATGCCAGCCACACGCACAGTCCAAAGGCTGCCCAAGGAATGAACACAAGTATCCACGACTCCTGGAATCTCGGCTGGAAACTCAACCTCACCCTGCGCGGTCTGGCCAAGGACGGCATCTTGCTGGGTTCGTACGAGGAGGAACGGAAGAAGATCGCGCACGACCTGATTAACTTTGATTTCGAGCATGCCAACGAGATCGCTCGGGGCGATGCTAAGCGTCTTGCCGAGAATTTCAAGACGAATACTCGGTTCATTTCTGGTGTCGGCGTTGAGTACGGTGAGAACCAGCTAAACCGCTCAACCGCGGTTAAAGGCGCTGCGAAGCCCGGTTGCACCTTGCCGCCGGCAAAGGCAACTCGCTACATCGACGCCTGCCCTATTGATGTTCAACTGGATATTCCCATTCTCGGACAGTTCCGCATTTACGCAATTCTGGACAAGGTTGCCAGTGCGCCAGCCATGTCGTTCCTTACCAGCTTCAACGACTTGGTCGCGTCGGAATCTTCCCTGTTCACAAAATTATCAAAGGCCGCCGCTCAATCGTACAGGGAGAAGCCGAGGGCGAGGAGAGTTGACGACCAGCATGTGCGCCCTGAACGGTATACATCCGTCAGCGAGCTAAGCACGTTTGCTCTGATCAGTACGTAACAAGTCCGCCCTATTCAAATGCCGGTGCTAACTCAATCTCTAGCTTTTACGGATAAGGATGACTTTGAGATCTCGTCTCTGCCGCCGGTCTTCTCGAGAAGTGGCTGGACCGTCTACCTCGACGACGTCGCGCCGCTCGACACGCAAGGCCGCTCATGCACCGACAAATGGCTCGGGGGACTCGCAGCAGACGAAGCTGCCATCATTATTGTCAGGCCCGATGGCTACGTCGGTTCAATTGGCCGATGGGACACGACGGAATCCACCAGTGGGCAGTCCGCCGCCCAATGGCTCGACGACTATTTTGGAGGATTTCTGCAAGTCCCCGCAGCTAACTAATTTGAATTTTCCGAGAAAGCAACCTAAGAACAACGAGAAAAAAATAAAGCGCAACGCGGGTAGGGCGGTAGGAATCTCAGGGTCTCACAGGCATTACGACACGGGCGCCACATATGCGTGCCCATTTTTAAACAGAGATTTCTCGTAGATCCTAAAGCACGTGCTTGAATCTCGGTCGCAACTGACTCTTCGTGATGGCATCCGGACCCTGAGAAGACCCTGAATTGATCAATGGGGGGCCTCAGAGACTCAGTATCTGCATGGTCCCTTAGGTAATTTGATTAAACATGGAACGCGACCCGTTTTGTGCAAGTGGATGCCCCGGTTATGCCTCCATACGGGCCCGCCTCCAGCCAACGAGGGTCCGGGGAACGGCTGCAAGCTGCAAGAGTTCCATGTCTTCCATGTCTTAGTGTCCTACGTCATCAACACTCCCCCTGTTTTCTGCAAGCTCGTCCCCCGGAATGCTGCGCGCCCGACAGGCATGAATCACCAGTGCATGCAAATGGGCGCATTGTTTCAGGACCTTTCCCTGTTTGCCAAAGTCAAAACTCGGGCAAAGCCAGAGTTGATTGGAGTCGAGGGCTGAGCCATCCCAGCAGCGATACATGGATGAGGGCGAACAGCAAGTTTTGGCAGAGACGGTGCCTCCTAAAGTGGGGGTGGAGACCCGTAATCTTTCAGGCGTAATCCTAGAGCTTCGATTGGATGCGATATTGAACAAGGCCAATCTGGGGTTGCGATAGAGCCCACGAGGTTTTGATCATATCTACAGGGCAGACAAGACACACCGATAACACAACTCTCTCACCTTTGTCCGTATCTCTCGGCCTCTCCCTGCTGCCAAGTACCTCCCTCTGCTACCTCAGCCAGACTGCTACACTCAGGCTACCTACTCTTTCCTCATCGGTGAGCCTACGGTGAAGAAGACTCCCCAGACGGCGCCACGGCAGATGCCCCTGTCGATTCTTTTCCTACCCTAGACAAAGGGCTGTCAAAATCACCGTCGATATGTCAGCTGTCAAGTGATTGTCGAACCAGACCCTTGGCTTGCTGTACCACTCTCAGCTTGGCGTCCTGTACACCCTTGGACCTGTGTCTTCCCGTCCTCAATAAAGCTGAGGTTCGTCCGTCTCCTCGGGGCCTAGCTTGTGTCACCAACTCCCAGATTGCAAGTTTCCCGTCTTTGTTTGAGAGAGCAGAGTCGGATCCTTCAGTCTTTCCCCTCCTCTTCCACACCTCATCAACCTCTTCCCCTCCTGTCCCAAGATGGCTTCGGTCAGCGAGAAGAGCACCGGCAAGGGAGCCGCGGAGCAGGGCTTGACGCAGTCCCGCTCCAACTCCCTCCAGCACGGCGACGCAGAGTCGCTCGAGGACGCGGCCGTCGCCGACTTCTACAATGGCGCCGTCAACGAGCAGTTCCGCTTGAAGTCCGAGCTCGTCGCGAAACATCTCGGAGAGATCGGCATGGGGAAGTGAGTTTCTAGCGTCTGAGCGAGCGGATCGCCGTGCTCAATTGAGACTGGCAGTAGTGCCGTTGGCTAACCACAGCGGCTCCGGTCGCATTCCTACAGATTCCAATGGATCCTCTTCGTCGTCAACGGCTTTGGCTGGATCGTCGACAACTTTTGGTCGCAGGGCATCACTGCCATTCGACCCCCGATCGGCAATGAGTTCACCGACATTGCCCGCCTCAGCTTCAGCTCGGTCGCATACTATGTCGGCCTCATTGTGGGCGCCTCATTTTGGGGTACGACGGCTGATTTGATCGGTCGCAAGCCCGCCTTCAATGCTACCATTCTGTACGGTGGTATCTTTGGCTGTGCCGTTGCGGGAACCACGAACTTCACGGCCTTCTGCGCTCTCTGGGCCATCATCGGCACCGCGGCCGGCGGTAATGTGCCCGTTGACAGTGTCGTTTTCCTGGAGTTCGTTCCCCAGAGCCATCAGTGGATGCTTGTCACTCTATCAGCGTGGTGGAACTTGGGCCAGGTTATTGTCTCACTTTTGGCTTGGGTCTTCTTAGCCAACTTTGCCTGCCCTGCGAGCGATGCTCCCTGCAGGATGCAGGACAACATGGGCTGGTGAGAGGAAATTGCCAATTTTTCAAAGGGATAGGTTTTCTGACTGTTTGATGTTCCAGGCGCTATCTCATGATCACTCTCGGCGGCATTGCGATTGCGTTCGCCTTGATCCGCATTTTGGTCTTCAAGATCCCCGAGTCGCCCCGATTCCTCATCTCCAAGGGCCGCGATGCCGAGGCGGTGGAAGCCGTCAACTACATTGCGCGCTATAACGGTCGCCCTGAGCCAATGACCCTCGACATGCTGCAGGCGATTGACAGACGTTTCGCCGAAGTCAGCCAAACAGCCGACGCGCCGGTCGATCCCGATGCCGTCCCGGTCACATCGAAGCTGTCTTATATAGAGATTCTGAGGGAGAGCTTCCAGGACTACAACGGGGCCAACTACAAGAAGCTGTTTGCCGGTCGCAAGATGGCGCAGCACACCTCTGTCACCTTCCTGATTTGGCTGACCGTCGGTGTCGCGTACCCGCTTTATTTCGCCTTCATCCCGTCGTATCTGGCGACCAAGGACACCTACTCTGCCAACTCGTCCCTCGATCACACGTACATGGTCTACTGCATTGTCTCGTCAGCCGGAGTCCTCGGCCCCCTTGCTGCTGGATTCCTCGTGGAAACGAGGTTCGGTCGCCGATGGATGATGGCTGCTTCTGCTGTATTGACTGGCGTCTTCCTCTTTGCGTACACCTCTGTTGGCACTGAGGCTGCGGATATCGGCTTCCAATGTGCCACTGCTATTCTGGGAAACTTTGGTAAGTCAAGTTCCTGTTATTGTGATTGAGATATTTGCTAATTGTCGGCCACACAGAATACGCAGTGATGTACGCGTTCACGCCCGAGTCATTTCCCAGTCCCGTCCGTGGAACAGGAACGGGTATCGCCTCGACACTACTTCGTCTTGGTGGTCTGGTTGCTTCTTTCATTTCAACCTACGCCGGATACACCACTGTGCCGATATACGCCAGTGCTGCGTTGTGGATCGTGGTTGGCGTGTTCTGCTTCGGCTTGCCCTATGAGACTCACGGGCATGCTTCCATTTGATGAATGTATCTTTAGACTTGATTTTAGCCACATGCCATTTGGCTACTTTGTTGATACTCTCCGCGCATTACCGCGCCTGGATGAATATACTGGACCAGAAATGAAGATGGCACGGTCAATTTTGTCAACCATCATTCAGTTCTGCAAGTGTGAAGGTTGAAATGACAGTCGCGTGCAGCTAGCTGCATAACCCAGGCATACCCGCCTCTTCGATGTCTTCGTAACCTTTTAATATCTGTTATTTGAAATACAGTCTGCACAAGGCTCATCCGAGCATTGACGCGTTGAATCGACTGAGCTCCAGACTCTGGATACCTTCCCCAGTCTCTAGCGTTGGCACCACCAGAATTTGCCACAAGTTGGGTATTTGACACCATCACGACGACGCGAGTTTCATAGACAAGACTCGAATTCAAGCGACCGGCTAAAGCAATGTTCTACTGGCATGGAAACGGCATCAACCTTGCGCTAGGTAAGGGAAAACAGCGGTTGGTGGGCTCTTCCCGCGTACGCGGTACCAAACCGGCGGACACTAGTCATTCAGATCAGGTTGTTGACTACCCGAAATTCCTATCTCGTCCCGTTAAAGAGTCCAGAACATCACCTAGCCTACCCGCGTCACATCCGTGCAAGCCGCGCCAGAAACGCGGGGTCGGAGAATATCCTGCATATTCCACCTCCTGACAAGCCCCTGGGCCAAGCTTATCAAGCGTGGGTGTACTACCTTCGTCACATTCCCATTCGTCAATGGCGCGGGAGTGGACTGGCAGTCTGGGGTAGTCGAGATAGGGGTATCGCCCGGTCAAGGTCAAGGGCTGTTGTCCCCCACTCTCGAGATAGATCCACCGGCTACCCCAACATCGGGTGCTCCCAGCCTCCACTTCCACTCCCGGGGTTGGGGAATCGTGAGCTAGCACGCAATGGATCTACGGAATGATCTCTGGATGTCGAACAGATTCAACCTTTTGTGGAGTGGTTGTGGCTTTACAGCTTGGATTCAAGCCTCAGCTCAACTGCTCAAAACCCGGCTTCTCCAACGGTCTTAACTGGCTTAATACGGCACAACCATTTCAGGACATCTAACTGAGATTGGTAGAGATAACCATCGTTCGATCTTTCACTCACACCTAGTCATCAACTACCAATATGCCTAAAGCCACCACCCCTCCCCCGGTCTACGCCGCACTCAAGGACACGGCCCTCTTCACCCCCTTGAAGCTTGGAGGCCTGAGCCTCCAGCACCGTATTGTTCAGGTACATTGACCATCATCATCCTCAATCCTTGGCCAAATGACTGACATCTTCAAGGCACCATGCACCCGTATGCGCAGCGAGTTTGAGTCTCGCGGAGTTCATGTCCCGGGTTCCCGCGTGGTCCAGTACTACGGTGCGCGCGCCAGTGCCGGCGGTCTCCAGATCACCGAGGCCACCGACATCTGCCTCAATGCCAGTGCCTACCCCGGCGTGGCCGGTGTCTTCACAGACTCTCAGCTGCAAGGCTGGAAGAAGGTAACGGACGCAGTCCACGCCAAGGGTGGCTTCATCTACGTTCAGCTGTGGCACACTGGCAGAGCCTCATCCGCTGGCATGCGCGGAGGCGAGACTCCCATCTCATCAGGAACTCAGCCCATGGATGGAAAGTACCTCGACGGCACTGAGTGCAAGGATGGACCTCCCAGGGCAATGACCGTAGAGGAGATCAAGTCTCTGACTGCTGAGTGGGCGGCTGCTTCCAAGCGTGCCGTTGAAGTGGCTGGTTTTGATGGTGTCGAGATTCACGGTATGACGCAGCATATAATATAAAGGTGAAGACGTACTAATGAGGGCACAGGTGCGAACGGTTACCTCCTTGAGCAGTTCCTTCACGACAACATCAACACCCGCACAGACGCCTACGGCGGCTCCATCGAGAACCGCTCAAGATTCCTGCTTGAGGTTGTCGAGGCGGTCGCCGCCGCTATCGGCCCTGAGAAGGTTGGCCTTCGCCTCTCACCGTACAACTACTTCCAAGGCACCAAGGACAGTGACCCCAACAAGCACTGGACCTACATCTCAGAGCGTCTGGCCGGGCTTCCTGAGAGCCAAAGACCTGCCTATGTCCACATGTAAGCTTCTCAATTGCCACTCACATGAAGCGACGGATGCTAACACTTTCATCAGGATCGAGCCCCGTTTCGACGAGGTTCTCGACGAGGAGCAGAAGCTGGCTTCTCTCGGCAAGCGGAGCAACAACCTGACTCAGTTCAGGGACATCCTCAAGCCCGCTGGTATCCACTTCCTCACTGCGGGCAATTTCAACAGAGACAACGCGCCGACAAAGGTGAAGAGCGGCGAGGCCGACGCGATTGTCTTTGGCAGGCACTTCATTGCCAACCCCGATCTTGTGGAGCGGTTGAAGAGCGGTTATGCCCTCAACCCTTACGACCGAACCACATTCTACGGCGCGGAGCCCCCTGAGAAGGGTTACAATGATTACGAGTTTTACAAGGTCGATAATGCGGAGGTCACGGCGCAGGCATAAACGGGTTGAAAGTTAACGGGGGTCAAAAAGACCACACCATTAGTCGTATAGCGACGCATCATGACGATAGAATATGCATTGAGAAAATACAGAAAAGTTCAAGTTACTTTTAACCACACCGCCGTGTCAATACCACATGCATGTCTTCCTCAAAGGTCTTAGTAATTGGCCTCAATTTTATCGAGCCAAAAGGAGTTGCGGTAGTCAAGAAGGTTGAAGAGCACTCACACGAAGGGATGAATGTCACCACCGGCGTATCCCTTGGGTGGTCTTCCTCTCTATAAGGCGCGATGAAGATGAAGCTGAAAGACCATGAGGATATCGTCTGTGAATGATCAGTTCGCTACTTGTTTATCAGTGTGATGGAGCACGGTGATGACTTTGAGAGGCAGCTCCACCACCAACAATAGACGATACGTGCACGAGGTGGGAATCGATTTTCGACGAAATTACGTTGTATTCTACAAGTGCAAGACCTTACAGACTCGCTCTAGGTGTATTCTCGCTCTGTGATGCAGCTCCAACTGGAGCGGACGTCCACTTTGACTCAATGTCCTTCCACATGTCATAGGTCAGCAGCCACCTGCCGACACCGTGGTACCTCCAAGGGAACGGGTCCTCCCCTGTCTCCTGCGATTCGGGAAGAACAGGCGACTCTCCGCTCAACCACTTATCATCCATCTCACCAAATTGTGTAAACTTCGCGTCGCGGTCAACCTGTTCCTCGCCGTCATGCAGGTGATACATCCACTGGTTGTATGTGCCGCGGCGCACAACCTTCTCCGTCCTTTCCCGACGGCAATCCTCATAGATCTTCAAAGCTTGCTTCTTTCCTGCGGCTGACTTGTCAGTCAAGCGAGCAAGGCACAGTCCGAGAACACCGCCGTCCTCAAGTGCCATGCCAGCACCACTGGCAAGATAGGGTAGGGTAGCATGGACGGCGTCGCCGAGCATGGTGAATGCGCCAGACGGGTGAGACCACGTTGGGTCAAGACCGGGCCTGATGCAAAGCCTCCACTTCAGAACCTCGTCGCACATCAGCAACATCTTGCTAATACGGGGATCCCATCCGTCATAGTGCGCTCGCATTTCTTCGATGTTGCCTTTGAGGGTGTTTCCTCCGTCGACGGGCATGTCGTCGGGGACCAGAAGAACCATGTTAAACAGCTTGCCGCCTTTGAGAACGTAGTTGACGGCGTGCTTGTCGGGGCCGACCCAGTAATTGACCTGTGGGTTCTCAACGAAGTGCCGCAGCTCGGGATCTTTGAGCATGTCGGCAGTGTTCAGGAGAAGCCGATATGCCAAATCGCCGGTAAGTTGGGGTGGGTCGGATTTGCCGAGGAACTGCTCTCTGAGGTTGGAAGCGATGCCGTCTGCGCCAACAATCAGGTCGGCAGTCATGGTCCTTCCGTCCGCCAAGAACACGGATGATGACATCTGGTCTTCAGACACAGTGAATGTCTCAACCTTGGCGTTTGTGACTAGCTCTGCTCCCAACTCGACGGCGCGCTCAAGGAGGCATCGGTGGAGATCGGATCGATGAAAGTCCCAAAAGGGGAAACCACCTGCTGCGGCGGCGTACTTGTGGTAGTCCATGTCGCCCAAGAAGTTGCCCTTCCAGCCGATGAAGTTGCACTTCTGGGGCTTGGTCGCATACTTCTCCAGCTTCTCCTCCAGGCCCCAGGAGAACAGCACGCGGGCTGCATTTGGCAAGACTTGAATACCAGCGCCGACCTCGCCGATGGCCGGTGCAGATTCAAGGACTGTCACTTCATGTCCGGCCAGCAATGTTGCGATAGCCGCTCCTAGGCCGCCAAGACCAGCGCCGACGATGATGACCTATTCGCATGGTTAACTATTGTCTACAGTCCTAGGATTCCATCATGCTTGTGCATAGTAGAGAAAAGGGGCATTAATCACTCACATGTAGCCTGCTACTGGCATCTCGCTGGATCTTTTCTTGGATGATGTAACTCCTTGCTGATGCCATGATGTTGACTAGACTTGAACACAACACCAAACGAGTTCAGGCACAATTCAAAAGATGAGCTCTTGTTTACTCAGCAGATGAACAGATGAGACGATGCGGCTAGTATGGGGGCCCGAGGATTGACCCAATGATTGTTCGCGTGCATAAATATGATCAAGGCCCGGGAGGACCGCTTCCGCAAAGACGCAGAGCGGCGAACATATGGACACTCATGCGCCTCATTCACTCACACATCAATATCCTAAGAGTGGAATTGATCGCATCATGGACACCACTTCGACTCAATCCGATGGTCGCACATAGCGTTGTCACGGATGCCGAGTCTGCGCCGTGCACAACGTGACCCCTCCTCCGGCTACCCATCTCCGAGTTCTCCTTGGTCTTTCGTAAACTCAACTGGTATCTCCAAACTATCAGACGTCCGCTCCAATAAGATAAGACACGCCCGCATTTGGAGTCTATCATACAAGCGTAGCACCCGAAGTCGCGTTACCCCACTCTTATCTCTCGGGCGAGCTGTACTGGGGTGGGATCGCGGAGAACCAGCGTCTTATCAGGAGTGGCGTAAGTGGGGGAGGGGCATGCCGGCCATCGCCCTCCGTCAACCTGCGAATATCTCGCACTCCTATCAACATCCTCGTAGCAGATACGGGTTGCAACGCTACACAATATGCAAGATACCGCAACCGCGCAGCGCCGAGAGAGCCAGAATGCGGAGAAGTGGAACCGATCCTACGGCGTCGCACGGCCTATGACCCTCCCCATTCCCCCATCTCCGGCGATATGATCCAATTCACAACCCAGATCGTCCTATGCGCACATCCAGCTTTCTTTCCCAGCCTTCAGCAACCTGGCTGAGACCTCTCTACATCCTGTCAGGGGTGAAGAAATTGCACTGTACTCGGAAGTGGATGACCCCCATTGGACAACCATGAGCGACTCCCAGACCGCTATGGCGGGCAGCGCCAGCTATCGTCACAACAGCGAGAGCTCGGACGGTTACCTAGGTGAAGAGAAGACGTTCACCTGCTCTCACCCGGGCTGTAGCAAGCGGTTCACTCGGGCTGAGCATATGCAACGCCATGCTCTCAATCATCAGCCTGGTGGTTTGAGTTGCGATATTTGCAGCGCTCACTTCAAGCGCCCTGATCTGTTGAGTAAGTTGTAGTAAACCCCTGAATCACGCAATAGGCAGCCTGGTTCAGTGAGTCTTATGGCACCATGATAACTAACACGACTAGAACGGCATATGGACCGTCACCGCCAAAAGGATCTCGAAGCAGGTGGACCAGGTTTTGGTGTTTTAGACACTAGGAAAAGATCTTGGAAAGCACCAGACGGCTCCGTTGTTGAAAAGAGACCCTGTCCGTACCCTCCAGGCCGGGGTAGAACCTCAGGACGCGCACGCCCGCAAACCACTCAAGTACCTTCACCGGAACCGGAGCCTACCGACGGAGACCAAAGTGTCTCTTCTTTTGACGCAGCTGGAGAACAAGACTTCTCAGTTGGGAGTATTTCACCGGATATTCACAGGCGCCACACGGTTGATCTACGACCTGCGAGCTTTGACTCAAACCATTCTTACCCTTTTGATCGTGGCAACCTATTCGCCACGTCAGAGACCGTCAACGACTTTGCTGGCTTCCCTCCAGCGCTGCAATTTCATGACTTTGGAGCACCCGACAACCAATTCGACCTGGATGCCAATCAGTCTATCAACTGGGGCGACCCATTCTCAAGCGAGCATCTGGACTATGACCAGATCTTCCAGCCGGATACTGCCAGCTCGTTTAATATGCCTTATACCACCGCCTTAGACTACAACTGGCTTTTTAACATGCAAGAGGCTGCTGGTCCTATGATTACATCCAAAACATCAAACCAGGAGTACAACAATCAACTACCCGAGAACCCGTCAATTGCGCGGACACAGACCAACATTGCCATCACACCTGAGTCTATGAAGAGCGCTCAGCTTTGGAACGACCCCATGGACGTTGCACCAACCGACAACAGTGGCCAAGATAAGCCGCCAAGTTATAACACCGTTATACAATCTGCTCCACAAGAGCTACCGCCGAGGGAGCCTCCAAAGAGACCTGCACCACGCAGCTCTGCGGAGAGAAACTCGGACATGAACTCTGCACGGCGCGCCGCTGAAGCGTCGGGACCAACCCGAAAACGGTATACAGCGGTCAGCCGACCTGCTCCAATCCTGGAGCCAGAGCGACCTCTGTCATCCCTTAGGAAGCCTCTCAACACCCCAACTATTGACGAGAAGATTCGAGAGAGACTTCTTAATACCGCCGATGCAGCCAAGCCCTGTCTTCCCGATCAGCGTTATACCATCTGGGAGCACCCCCTGTTATCCGTTGACTCTCTTAACTCATATCTTCACCTGTTCTTTACTCGCTTCAACACGGCCTATCCTCTGATGCACCTCGAAACATTCAATTGTGCAGACACCGAGCCGCTTCTTCTCCTCTCCATTCTTCTACTGGGGGCGACGTACTCAAGCAAGGACTGCCACCAATTAGCCGTCTGCATACATGATGTAATCAGACCAAGCATCTTTGCGCATGCTGGCTTCTCTCCGAGGCCTGAGCTGTGGACATTGCAAACTATTCTGCTGGTGGAGTGCTTTGGGAAGTCTCGTGCGGGACAGAAGCAGCATGATATGAGCCATCTGTTCCATGGTCTCTTGATCAATCTTATCAGACGTTCTGACTGCCAATCTGTGAGACCGCCTGGCCCACCACCTGTTGGTGGAGATGAGAGTTCTGAGTCTTTGGATAAGCTGTGGAAGAAGTGGGCTGAGGCCGAGCAGAAGAAGAGGCAAGTTCCGTCCAAACCACGCTTCCATAGGAGACAACTAACTGGGAAGCAGGCTCGCTCTACTTTGTTTCATGTGGGATACCCAGCACGCAGTGCTCTTCTGCCAGAGCCTCTGCATGTCTGCCTTTGAGCTTCGACTAGAGCTTCCCTGCAACCAAAGTATTTGGGAGGCACGAGATGCTACAGAGTGGGTATCTGCGTGGCGATCCAGCATTAGTGACCAGAGAACGTTCTACCTCCCTGTTCTCAAGGCGTATCTTATGCCATCCGGTCCAAGAACCCACGGCCTCAGTGGTTTCTCTCGTATCCTGGTGCTCCACGGCCTGATGTCTGTTGCCTGGGACATGGGGCGTCGTGACCAGACTGCCCTCGGCGTTATCTCCGGAGAGAGTCTGGGACCAGGTTCCGGATGGCGCAAAACGCTGAGCTCAGGTTATGATGCTTGGAGAAGCGACTTCGACTGGTACTGCAATAACTTCTTCGCCCAAATGCCGCGAGGGCCACCGTCGCCAGATGATGATGTTCGGAAGATGGAGTTTGAATCTTTCACGGCGGCGTACAAGGCTCTATATCACTCCGCCCAAGCGCTGCTGAACATGGACTTCTTGGATGTGCAGATTTATGCAGGCGCAAGGCACATACTCGGCAGGCCGGTGCAGCAGAAGGATTACATGCGGTCCGCGCAGGTCGTCAAGAGATGGGCTTCCGCAACGAATAACGGCCCAGGTGAGGCGCAGGGCTCAAGACCAGGAGAATCCTCTGCAGCAACCCCGTCAGACCAGAGCGTGGGGCAGAAGCAGTCTGCCACAGCGGCCGCATGGCATGCAGCGCAAATGTTGCGAGAGACCAAGAAGACTCTGAGCGGCACGGAGGCGATGAACCTCTTCCACGTTCCATGGTGTCTTTATCTGGCGACGTTGACGTGCTGGGCGTTCCATCATGCGCGGCCGAACAGGAACTACGGCGTGCCTTCGCGCAGAAACTTTGACGCGATGGGGGAGTTTGACGAGGATGAGGACTGCGAGGAAGACGAGATGATTTGGGACCCGCAGGGTGAGATGGATGCGTTGATCTCGAGTATGTCGGAACGCGTGGAGCGCAATGATGCTACGTTGAGGAGGGAGAAGAGGCGGACCAATGGCTTGGTGTGGATTATGGCGGATATCCTGACGACGGTTAGATGGGGTATCGTGCATGCGGGCGTTGTCGTATTGCGGGGGCTTGTGCCTCAGCGGTTGATTAACCAGTACGAGGAGGCTATTTAACGACATCAAAATGATGAAATGATCAAAGTAGACCTCGTTGAGGGCTTTCATGAAGCAGGTGTCTTTTCATTTCCATGAAGCGATGCATGACAATGATCGCAGATTCGTGAGCGATATGTATTTGAACCTGATCCCATTCTATTTACTCAGATTGAACTCCTCCCTATATACCTTGATCGTGTCCGCAATGGACATCTTGTACAAATCCATACTTTGGAGACTTGCCTCGTCCGGCGTCTCCGAGGAGAATACCGAGAGAAGCCTACTATTCAAGCAGTACGCGGTTTCGCAGCATCCTCCGTCTGCTCGACATTGATACCCCTCTCCTTCTTCTCATCCAAGATAGGTTCAGCACCAACAGCAATGATAACCTTGGTGCTAGCCCTGCCAACACGGTACCAAGGCATGTTGAACAGCTCCTCCATATGCTCCATCGACAAGCCCTTCGTCTCAGGGTACGCAAAGTACGCATAGACCGTCATGCACAGCGTTACACAAGTGAAGAGACAAAAGGGGCCCCACGAGTGCATAGCGAGGACCATGTTTGGCTGTGCGCGTGACAAGGCGAAGTTGACCAGGTACTGCCAGGCGATACAGATAGCCATACAGGTGGAGCGGATCTTGGTTGGGAAGGCTTCAGCGTTGATGATGTATGGCGCGACAGCCCATGAGAAGCTGTACCCGACGGCAAATATGTAGATGAATACCACGGCTACCAGACCACCGGCCTTGGATATCTGTCCAGACTTGTCAGAGACCGCAAGAAAGACCGTGATATAGGTGAGGGACACTAGGATAAGACTCGAGCCGACAAGAGCCCGGTTCGGCGACCGAGTCTGTCGATGATGAAGAGGCAATAGAGAAGAACGGAGAGGAATTTGACCATGCCGTAGATGCCTGCAAAGAGGTAGTTGAAGGAGTTCGAGGTGATACCGATAGACTCTAAGATCTGCGTGAGGGTGTGAGCATTCCTGCATGGCACAGTATGATGTGTTTGGAAGGATGTTCGCTTACGGAGGTCATGTAGTACGTCAATGTATTGCCGCCGGAAAATTGAAACCCCATCTGCATCATCATGACTAGAGCAAGGCGCTTCCGAACATTCGAGGACACCATCTCCTTCAGGAGTCCCTTGAAGCTAGGAGAAAGAGCCAGCTCGTGCTCGACTCCAGCACGGATTTCGTACAGCTCCTGACGAAGATACGTGTGGTCCCTAGGAAGAGACCTCAGGTTCTCAAGTGCTGCCTCAGCGGCCTCCGACTTGCCCTTGCTCAGCAGCCATCTCGGTGACTCGGGCACGAAGAATAGCCCGACGATGAGAATGATGCCGGGCAAGGCCTGGACGCCCATGGGAACTTGCCATTGTGCGTTGGAGCCGCCGAGGTTCAGCAGCGCGCCATAGTTGATCCAGTACGCGAGGCCGATAGACAGCATCGTGTTGGCGTTGTATGATGCGGTCAACCCGCCTCGGATGGCGCTGGGTGCGATTTCCGCCATGTAATTCATGCCGACGACGCTGGCCGCGCCGGATCCTGCCCCTGATAGGAAGCGGCCAACGAGGAGCTCAGCTCTCCCTCCGGCACCCCCCGGGTTGGCGCTCATCAGTATGGCCGACAAGGAGTAGACGAAGGCAGACAGGCCAAGAGACCATTTTCTCCCCAGCTTGTTGTTGACGGGGGCGATGATGAGAGAGCCGACGCAGGAGCCGAGGATCAGCATGGAGGTGATCCAAGCCTTCCAGTCAGCGAGGGATTCTTCCGACATGCCGCTCAGCTCGAAATGCTTCTTGAAGGGCGAGAAGGAGAGGATGATTGCATAGCAGAGAATCTTCCACGAGATCGCCTCTTTCGGCGTCTGCTCGTATATCTTCTTGTCGATGATGGCCATTGCAAACGGGTTTGCTAGAGTCCTCTGAGGAGTTGAAACTTCTCCAGACTTCAGAGGAAGATGAAAAGGGTCGGGCTCAGATTTGAACCATGGCTTAGGAGGCGGGAAGACTGGGTTCCCCATCTAGGTCGTGCCATGGGGACTCCGCAAATTCCTGAGCGGAGAAGCAGCCACTCGAACCTTTGAGGCATCCCAAAACTGGATCTAGAGCCGTCTGACCCGGATTCAAGATGGCGTTGCTCAAGGTGGCGTGGACTTACACGTGCATGGCCTGTTAAAAGAGCACCAAGCAAGACAGTTTGTCCTTCATTTTCTATCCCGCAAAAACACCGATGAAACTCAAGAATAATCACAAGAACCTATCACTCAGGGTTCGTGTTGTCAATAGGTTGTGTAAGTTGAGACTGGCTGGGGAACTGTTGCGGGAATGATCCGTCGCTGGCGGTGACCGTGCTTACCACCCATGGGCAACGCGTTCCTAGTACGGGGTAGACCCGCGGTCGTTCACTGCTCAAACAATAAGCTTCACGGGATTGGGTGGACTTGTCCGGGTCTCCTTCTGTATTCGGATCATTCCAGGTGCTGGCGTTGGTTCCGGTGGTCGGAGTAGTCCGCTCGGCCGGATGGCTCCGTCTAAACATCCCAAATTTTGAACGTCGACTGAGGCTCAACGCTCACGGACCGACTAGCATCTGACGATTAAAAATGCAATGCTATGAATTCTAGGCATCATGAAAACAACGTGCTCTGGGGATATGACGGGCACAAGCATCGGTCCGTTGTCCGTCTTGTATTCCACTGATCTCAATGATTGTGGGGCCACCCCAGCTTGAATGCCGCAGAAAATGTCGTATAAAAGGATTGAATCCTTGCATCTATAACTACTCTTGCCCTCTATTGATTTGTTCTCAATCAAACACTCTGTTGGAGGTCGAGGGTAGGTAGGGTTGATATGGGTCACGATGCTTCGCGTGGTACGGGGCTATGAAGCTTAGCAGGACAAGCATCAGCATAGCAACGCTTTCTCTTCGAGCATCTGCTTTCTCATAAATCTGCAGAGATGATTCAATATTACATACTTAAGATGGCAGGGCTCTCTTATCATAGACTCTCACAGCATGGAACCAAACCGACCTGGTTATTCTAGCCGCGATTCTTCAGCATTGCTAATGTGACGTCCTTGTCGAAGGCGTATTTATGGTCTGCACTCGTGGTCTCCGAATTCTCGATGTGAAGACCAGTGAACGTCATTGATGCCGACTTGGCGTCAAGGTTGTTCGTGTGCTCGTCCCCAAGCCTGGTTCCCATTCCACCGCTCACTGACATATCGGTGAAGGTATGGCCCTCTGCCCTTGCCCTGTTCAGCAATGCATCGCGTACAAGCTGATCATGGTTTCCGAGAACTTCCAAAAGCTGTTGCATCGCCTGTGGCTTGAAATGGCCCGCCTCCTCTGCACACAAGGCATTGTGTTGAGGCTGGACCGGTGGGAACAGCTTGACAAGGGTATCAACAGCTTCGCAGATTGAGTCGATGAGGCTGTTGAAATCGGTCTTGCGGTATAGCGCCCATCGCGTTTGACGGCCCGTCTCTTGAAATTTTCTTTGTCTCTTGATGGCAATCGTAAGCATGCCATTGATAAGTCTTTCCAAAGGCTTGTCGGATTTCTCAAGTTCCTGAGTTGCATCTAGGACCTCCATATCCTGCTTCTTGTCCTCGTCATCCATGTCCAGTCCCCTGAACTGCTCGGACTTTCTCATGGCAGTCTCAAAAGCAACTTGGAATGTCTGAAGCCATTTTCGCCTTCAAGAGTTCGCTCTCTTTCCAGGAACCCTGTTGAAATCTGGATACTGCATCAGCATTCTCGTCCAGAACGCCCATGGCCTCCCCCCATCGCGTGAGCTTCATTTTCGCAGCTTGAAGTTTGGCAACGCATAAGGCGAAGTCCTGATGGGAGGCTCTTCCAAACTGGATATACTGAAAACAATCCAGGGATGACTTGAAAAAGCCGGGAATGGCCAGCAGGAAAGCAAGATAAGTCATGGTGCAAACGACAGATTTCGAAGCAATTGCGATCCAATTCAGAAACTGAGTGTGAAGGAGGACCTTTTAATCAATACTGAAGAGGGGAGCTCTGTGTCATTTCAAGACCCAAAGTCTTCTCAACGACAGATACAACCGCTATGCGCAATTCAAGCAGGCTGGGATGGATGATCACCAATGAATTGGGTCTTTCCTCTAGCCTTTGGGTTGCGCCCAATGTTGACTAGACCTTGACTCTCAGCCAATAATGCAGCAAATGTTGAAACAATCTTGATAAGCGATACGAGCGCCGACCACGATACGACTTCCGGTAGGAATGGCTGCTCCAGTCATCGTCGAATCTCAACACTGGCTACGTCTGAAACGTATGGCAGAGCAAGATGGCACACCTGCGCCGGCAAACAGCATTTCTTGCCACATGTACGTCCGCAGATTTGGCGAAGATTATTGGATAATGAAAGATGGCTGGAGAAAGGTTCTCTTGCCAGACGACTGTAGAACTTGCGATCGCGTCGACAATTGGGACAACCTGTCGCGTCGTGTTTTCGGTCAACAGGACCAGAAATAAGCCGTGGTTAATCGAGTTGGACTGCCGTGATTGTATATTTCCGGGCGACGTTCTGGAGATGAAAAGCAATGACCAAGGCTAGACCTGTGCTATGATCTATTGAGTAATTGCGATGGCAACCTTCATCGGTTCATTGGGCTTCGCCGCCACCCATCAGTAGCATCTGTTCATCAACCCGGAAAGTGGTGGTCAACTGCTTCATTCGACCATGTGTCATGGGCGGAGCCACCCGGCTGACCGAAAGGGCCAAGAAATGGACCCTGATTCTACGCCGGACAATATTTCCGCTGAAGAACTTCTCCTAATTCCTTGGCTGAAGAAATGCGTTGGTTCCATCAGCTCGGACTGCGCTATGGGACGAAATGGAGCTTGGACTTGCCTAATCAGGCATCTCGGCGCCGAAACCCACGAACTTTCTTCAGGATCGCCCCACGAAACCTCGGGAAAGGCCATGATGAAAAGGCGAGGTATTGTGTATTTAAGGAAATGAGGTTCATTTGTTATTATCGTTATCTCATTCAGGCATCATCAATCCGTCTTCCGTCGGTTTTCAACGCTCACCATGACGGACATCAACTACTACCAGCGCCTCACAGAGGTGTACACCTTAGACAACAAACCGTTGCTCCTAGCGTCTGCCGTCAGCTATGTCGTTGGTTACCTCCAGTACATGTACGTCATCCGCCTCACTCTTCGTGAAGGCAAGGGTCCGATGCCCTTCTGGATGCACTCTTTCTACCTCGCCCACGACTCCACATGGTCCTACATTCTCGGCAAAGCAGCCATACAGTACAACGAGCATTGGTTTCTCAGAGGAACATCGACGGCACTGTTCGTGTGGACGACGCTGGAGATGTGGACTATCCACAGGGCCGTTACCAAGGAACGCGAAGCCAATTTCGCTTCGGTGCTCGGGAGTAATCCGAGCGTTTTCTCGGCGGCGGTCTACGCGCTGGCACTCCAGCTTGGCATGTACACGGTTGTGCTGCTGGGCATCGCGTTCATGGGAGACGGCTGCGTGATGCAATGGTTCTGCTTCACCAATGTTCTCATTGTCTTGGGACCGACTCACCAGTACCTCAGAAACGGGTCGAGGCATGGGCTTTCGCTTGGTTTCTGTTTGGTCAACATTGTCGGAACCATTTGGACATTTGCGCCTTTCAGTTTCTTCGTCTTGACGATTCCAGAGGTATTCGACAACACGCTGTATTACGTTGTGGGATGCATTCTCACGGTCTACTCGATTGGGTGCTATTTCGTGGTTTCGCAGTATCCCGCGAAGACGGCGGATATGAGCAAGCCTGGAAAGGGAGCTCCGATTTGGTAAACAAACGGCAGAAGTGTGGTCTTGTTGGCAGAATCAAAAGTTCAGTCTCAACTCAATTTGAATAATTTAAAGTAAATATGACAAAGAGTCTTTGACATCCCGACGTGATGAGGGTGAATGGCTTGCTGTGAAAGTGAGAGTGAATTCCAATTGATGATTCAGGGGCTTCGGATAGCTTTAGTGGGGCACATGCCTTATATAAGCCAGCCCGGGCCCATGCATGACGCAGCGCGTCCCGCCGAGGGGTCCAGCTGCTCCGACCGCCTCTCACTGCACCCCGCACTAAGCTCAGCTAAGCTCTCCCACGCGGCGCACAACCACCATTGCAACCACGACCCGACCTCTTTGGACGACCTCGGCCGATCTACTTACGCGACGCGTTCCAACCCTCGACCCTTCTCCCGCACATCGCGCCTCTCGAGGCCGCCGAGTCCTTCCCTTCCAATGCCGCCCATACCACGAACCACGCCCCTTCCCCGCGTCATCACCTACTACCAGACACACCACACCCCCGACGGCAAGCCGATCTCCATCCTCCCGCTCATCACGCAGCCCGACATCAGCGTCACCCACGTGATCCTCGCCGCGATACACATCAACGACGACCCGCATGCCCTCACCCTCAACGACCACCGACCCGACGACCCGCGCTTCTTGACGCTATGGGCCGAGCTGCGCGTGCTGCAGGCGAGCGGAGTGAAGGTGCTGGGCATGCTTGGAGGCGCTGCTCGCGGCTCGTATGAGAGGCTCGACGGCGACGACGAGGCCAAGTTTGAGAAGTACTACATCCCGCTGCGCGACATGGTGCGGAAACACGCTCTCGACGGCATCGATTTGGATGTGGAGGAGGAGATGAGCTTGGGCGGTGTGATCCGCCTGATCGACCGGATACGGCAAGACTTTGGGAAGGACTTTATCATCACGATGGCGCCCGTGGCTATGGCGCTGCTTGACCCGTTCAAGAACCTGAGCGGATTCGACTACGAGGCACTCGAGGTCATGCGCGGGAAGGAGATCGCGTGGTACAATGCCCAGTTCTACTGCGGATGGGGCGACTGCAGTAACCCCGTCATGTACGAGATGCTGCTGGCGAAGGGCTGGGCGCCAGAGAAGATCGTCATCGGCCTGGTGACAAATCCGGAGAACGGCGGCGGCTGGGTGCCTTGGGAGATGCTGGGGTCTGTACTCCTTCTGCTCCGAGGCCGTTATGAGCGGTTCGGAGGTGTTATGGGCTGGGAGTACTTCAATAGCTTGCCCGGCGGCAGGGAGAAGCCATGGGAATGGGCCCAGTGGATGACGACAATGCTGCGATCAGAGAAGGCTTCATCATGGCCGGCACATGGAGTCTTGCCGGTGGAAACAAGTGAGATTGCCAAGGTGGTCAAGAAGGAGCTCGTCGATGAGGTCGATCCCGATGGACCCAACAGCAAGGATGCACCGCTGCCAGCGAGCTTTGACTACTATTCAGACACCAACCTCGACGATGATTGAGCGAATGCAAGATAGAAATGGTTAGAAATGAATCTCAGATCCTTGGACTGAGCGAAAGGCTCAGAGCAAGATGCCCTCGCAGGCCAGGGCACGACCCCTGCTGAAGAATCGAGAGCCGCACGATGACGATGGAGTTTGACGAATTTGGGCGTTCAGGTTGTGCCATTTACTTTTACAATCAGCTTCAAATATATTTATACAGATTGAAGAGACCGGGCTTGGTCCGTTCAATCGACCATCGGAAGAAAGATGTTCTTCGATCGAGGTCGGTTGCTATAAGATAGGAAACAAAACGTCCGACGGAAAAAAAGCACAAAAAGATTGGATTCGACCTCGCGACCTTCCCAGAAAAGTTGACTTTAAAAGTGGGGCTTGTACATGTACAAGTCGAAGGTGAGAATCTTTTAGCTCAACATCGCTTGTCATACTAGATTATATGGGCAAAAATGAAAAGAACAATGAGCAGCTCGAGGAATTATGTAGCATCACCAATTGAAATCCGACCGGACCCAGGCCACCCACCCTTAGACGATCTTCACAGCAAGCGTGCTCATTGTTGGAGATATTCCAGATGCAAACCGGGACATATACCTTTCTCAGGGGGTCTGGGAGTTTAGGATACAGGCTTCTGCTAACAGACCAAGGTGAGATGAGGTGAATGCGAGCAGCCGCCTTTATTTTTTTCAGTGTTTCTATTTTTTTTTTTGCAGTTTAATTTGATCTTCTTCATCCTGCCCGATGAGATTCGTTTCCCTTCCCAAACATCGCGATTGATCTCATCCCACCCGTCAACCATCATCCAACCCATCATCTCAGCTCTATCCCCTTCCATCCTCCCACCATGGCTTCTCCTCCCTCCGCCTCTGTTTTCAACCTTCGTCCAGAGCTGGAGCCCGCCCTTCCCGATGTCGCCGAGGATAACCAAGTGAAGACGAGCGAGAAAGACATGGGCTACCGCAAGAAGCGCAACCGCGCTCGCAAGGACGAATATCTCAACAAGCAGCGCGCGCGCACCATCGCCAGAAAGCGCAATGGCGAGTTCGTCCTGTCTGGAGGTCATTATTCTCCCCCATATTCGCGCTCTCAGACATCCCATGACTGACGATTCCCTCCAACAGCTCGCGCTGCTCTTCCCGCCCGCGTTTCCAAGGAGAACCGCAGCACCTACAAGCTGGTCAAGTCCATGCTCCTCCTCACCACCACCATCAATGACGGCTTCGCCGTTGGCTTCGCTTTCCGCGACAGCGACTTCATGCATGACGCCGAGGCCGAGAGTCTTTGCGGCGCCCTCCAGCTCCAGGGCTCGCAGGCCCTCGACACAGCGCGCATTCAGGGTTTCGCTCTGATTCTCATGAAGTCATGCAACCAGTGCTATTACGACTACCGGGGCCCCAAGGGAGAGAACGGTGACTTCTTCAAGGCCGTCAAGGGAATCATACACGAGAGAGGTGTTATGGGCGGCGGTCTTCACCCGAAGACTCACTCTATGAAGGCCATTATCGCCAGCGCCTGCGAAGCCATGCTCACGCTCTTCGTCAACGGCCGAAAGGCTTATCTCCGAGACCTTGTTGATGGAATGGAGGAGCAGGAGGGTGTTTACACGAACAACACCCGTAAGCTGATCGACCTTGTTGACGGCTGGATCGAGTGGACGGAGGATGCGGATATTGAGGAGGAGAAGCTTGTCGACGCATTGGATGATGTTGACGTCGAGCGCGAGCGCTGAATGGAATGATTGTGGATGGAGAAGGGGGCAGTATCAGCTCCGGCATAAAGCTCTATGTCACAATGAAACTGGTGGGAAGTTGCTATTGTCTGTTTACTACTTTCTAGTCCTTTCTTGTCCACTCTTTGGCTTAAGCCGTTGGTATTACATCCTCGCGTACAAGACGACAAAATTCTTGGCTGCTCAATGCCGTCTCCCAATACCCTTTGTCATGCATAGCAAAGCGCCAGAATGCTTTACATAGCCGTCTCTATCATGTAATCCAGAGAAAGGAAATTACCTTGCTCATAAAGCCTTGAGCTTGTGTTTTGCGAGGAACCTAAGGGATGTCGACGCTTCTCTATTTGCACCTGCCGCACTCCATCAGTGTTTCTCGAATTCTCCTCGACTCGTCACTTTTGATGCCAGGAGTGATATTGCTTGCAGACAAACTTTTGCAGATATACCAGTTACCTGCAGCTCTCTCCAAGCTTTCGACACTTGCGCACGCGTCTCCGGTCGTCGTCGTCATCGTCTCTGGTGCTGCGGCTGTCTTTTTGAAAACATTTTTCTATCATACTGCGATGCTAGTTTAGTGAAAGCAATGCCAATTTCTCCTAGAAGTGGATGAGTCGTGGATTCGCACAAAGCGCATGAGAACCAGTGGTGCGATGTAAACATCTGACGGCAGGATTTGCGGTTTCATGATGATCCTCGCACATTGGCTTCAAGTGAGGTGCGTTGCACTTGCATGGCACAAAGAGAACTACTGTATGAACTCTTCATATCCTATGATTTAGATATGTTGTTCCGACACCTGAAAACCTCGTACTTCGGTCCATGACCACAACTCGCCTTGATTATGGCCTTATCCTCCTGATATGCTCAAAACATCATGTCTCATGTCTCATGTCTCGTCCCAAATGATGGATGAATCATGCCAGTACACCTATCGCAATACTCCAACAACGCAGCCAACTTAGTAGCCATCTAATCAAAACATTCCACATGCGGCATATAGCGGTCCACCAACTTGATCAGGAATTTAATCTTGGTGGTAGAGCCCGAAAACCCACCATCCTCCGGTCCATGGGTTAGCAAGTACAGTTGCCGAGCAGCGACGAAATACTGATGCAGCTTGTCGCACGTGTCATCCGAGAGAGGAGCCATCGAGAAGGTTTCCAAGGCGCCGCCGGTGACCCCGTCCCGACGGATGGTCTGCGCAACCTCGAAAAAGGACTTGCCGCGAAGGTCTTCTCCATGATAGTCGGTGATGTCGAAGGCTCGTGCCTGGTAGTCGATAGCGGCATAGAGGGCTTGCGCGAAGGCGTGGATGCGAGGGACGTCAATGCGGGCCTGTCCGTGGAGACGCAGCGTGCTGCTGATGTTGCTGGCTACCGTGTCTGTGAGGATGTTTGCCATAGTGTTGTCGTCAGGGTGAGTGAAGCCGTCCGGCAGGGCGAGCTCAAGGGTCTCGATGAAAGTGCTCTTGGACATGACTCTCGTGGACGGTTGGTTGTCTGCGATAATCAGGTCAGCAACATGTATCCCGAGCATGGCAGGATGCATACATCTTCGATCCTGCTTGTCTTGCTTCTTCGCCCGGGCCTTTTGGATTCCGCCGTATGTCTTGGGCTTCTTGCGTTCCCTGGTTGTTTGAGACCTCCGATGCCCGGGCTTCTTTGTTTCCCTGTTCTTTGGGGTGGGGACATCAGGTTGCGGTTGTGTAATGTTCGGAAGAGCTGCCTCGAGATCGGCCTTCAGATTGAAGAGGGACGCCATGTTGTGTGTCTGAAAGATTTTTCGGTCTTGTTATAACGAAGAAGTTGAGAGGATGATGGGATGATGGGAGGTCGGAGAGTCTATGGTTTTGTAGAAATAAATGTATCTTTCTCCGACGCGTGGGTCGCGCGATGGGATGGCAAATGTGAGAGTTGGGAAAAGTAAACAGTGACCTTGAGGTGGGTGCGAATATCTCAGCCCAGCAAGGTCAAATCGCCGCACCTTCCCTAGCTTTCTCCGTCAAATCCGCACCTAGCTGACTACCACAATTTCAAACGGAGAAACATTTCACACTTCAGACACATAACATGGAATAAAATTACTTTTCAGTGACATTTTCTCTCGTTATGGTTAACAAAGGGACTGGTCGCGTTGCATTCATCGTTTATAACCTTGATACTCCTTTGGTGCAACTACCATTTCCTTGATGCCACTGCCTTGGAATGCTTAGATGACAACTTCGTTCATATTCTCAACCAAGCCATTCTCCATGTCATCGTCCTCCTTCGAAAACTCCAGCCAAGCGTCAAGGATGCGGAGAAGGTCTCTCGTCTTCGCGGCGTAGGTTCCCTCCTGCGAGTCCTCTGGGAAAGCCAGAAAATAGGCCTTGCGAGCCTTGACAAAGCTCTCCAGCATCACCTTGCAGGTGTTTGTGAAAATGGGCTTTGTGGACAAGTTCTTGGGGCCGCCGACAAGGCCCTTGATACGCACATCCTGGGCAATGGCCTCAAAGAACTCGGAGTTGTCGCCGGAGCCGCGCTTGTACTTGCCGCGGCGCGCCTTGACGGCCTTGACGAGAGAAAGCATGAAGCCCATGATGCGGCCAGCGTCGCGAGGATGGTTATGAAGGTGAAGTACGCTGCACAGGTCCTTGGCCTCTTGATACTCGATCCAGTCGCCGATGTCGCCGACGGGGAAGCAGAAACCACTCTCGAAGCCGGTCTGAAGGATTTGCAAAAGGTTGGCCATGCCCTTGAAGGCCTTAGGATCGCGCTTGGGCCCGGAATGCTTGTCGGGAACGGCGGCATTGGCTATGGCTTTGTTAGATGCTTGTATTGCAATAATTCCAATGACAGGACAATCAAAACGAACTTGCTCTCAGCATGCGCTTGCGCTTGCGCTGTCGCTCTGACTCCTTTTTGTAGGCGATGTGACCTGCGCGGTACTTGCCATTGAGCAACCTGCTACGAATATTGCGCTTCGTGGCGGATGCGTCCGCGTCATTGTGATCGCTGGCAGCGGAATTGGCCGGAACGTTACCATCTTGGTCGACGACGGGCAAAGCAGGCTCAAGGTCCTCCTTCATGTTGAAGGGCGCAGCCATCGTGGGTGGAATTTGCGGAGAGAAGCAATGTAGTCAATGGTTAAGGAGTGTGGTGATGGGGGCAACAACGAGAAAATGGTCGTCTGGAGTGAGATGCAGAAGCAGGGTTTCAGACAAACAGACAAAGGGAAAGAGCGAGAAAATCAAAAATTGGGACGCGTTGTTTACGCGTCTGGTGTTTTGTCGGGGTGAGGGTGAGTTGCTCAACGAGTACTGAAAGGCAGCGAAGCGCTCCCAGTCACCGGGTAAAGCCTTATCGGTACCGTACTTTCCAGTCCTTTCAACAAATCAAGCACTCCAAGTGAACATGGTCTAGTGGTGGAACGTGTAAGCCTGGGTTCGGCTGCAGATTGAAGTTGGTGACCCTACATAACTCCAGGAGCTGCGCGATTGTTTTTTATTTTCTTTTTTCCTTTTTTATACCAATTAGAAGTTTGCTTTAGATTAAAAATATGTATCAACACTCGTTTTTGAGTCGTGGTGGTTGTTTTCGAACTCGCGTGCAACAGATATCATACTCGTTTTAGGAAAACCACCACTCGTGAAGCTGACGATGTCGCGTTCAACCCCTTTTCCGTTGACAGTAAAAACACTATTCAACACACTGTCCTATACTCAAAAAGACTTATTTGTTGCAAGGCCGAAAGAATTCAGTTGCTTGAGAACATCATTATCCGATAATAGTAGTCCTGTTCTACCCTGGCTCTGCGTTATTTCAGTTTATACATCCCACAGACCTTCTGGTACGCTTCCCATTCTCCGTCTGAAAGGCCAGGGGGGCGTGACTGTTGACCCTTCCCGTGTCGACCCTTCGCGTTACCATGCCTTTGGTCTTTCTCATCTTCTTCACTTTCAGTTTCAAATTCTGACTCCTCGGTACTGCTATCTTGGCCAGAGGCAGGCACCTTTCTAGCAGAGGAACGAACATAGGCCGGACGCTGCTCGGTAGTCAGAGGAACAACTTGAGGCGGCATCTGTGTGTATGCAGGCATGGTAGTGTAAGGGTCGACTCTCCAACGATCTCTATTAGCCCATTTGGCCTCGGAAGCACCTATCGCACTAACGAGATACTCATCGAATTTCGCGTAGCCCTCCGCCACGATCTTGAATTGCTCTTTGCTGAGGACAGGCACTGGTTCTCCGACGATCCGTTTCTTGGCCTTGTGTTTCGCCAAAGCAATGACTGTCTGGAAGGCATTTCGGATTTGCCTATGAGTTTACCGTCAGTTCAATGTGGTATCATCCAAAGTGTCTTCTTGAATGAAACCAAGTCCCTAGCCTGCCATTCCACGCGTCTCGACCGTTCTTCTCGAGACCTCTGAGATGCTCTCCACGTTTCACCAAAGATGTGATTCACGTATTTATAGAAGCAAGGCGCATGAGAAGATGTTTATTTCAAAGCAGTATAGAAATCTATCGCGCATCACCCTGTGTTCCATGTCCTGTTACATCCATCAACAACAAATAGAACAGCCCCACTACTTTTTGGGAGCCATATGTTGCCGAAACTTCAAAAAAGCTTGGAACTCTTCCATGTTGAAGCCAGAGGTAGCCGCGTCTGGTTGTTCTGTCAGGATTGTAGGCACCGCTGGAACCTTTTCGGCCTGCTTGTGCCTCGTTTCGTCGTCGCTATCAAGATCCGAGTCCGAGTCATCCGAGCTAGTATCTGGCACGTTGCCAGAGGGACCGGGAGGTTGCTGAGGTTGCTTGTGATGCATGGCCTGAGGGGAAGAAGTGAAAGGGCCATGTGTGTTTGCAGCATAGGGTTGTGGAGGTATTCCCATGTACCACCCATCTGCCCTCCAGTGATCTCTCTTAGCCCATTCAGCCTCCGTGGCACCCAGAGTTGTAACGAGGTAATCATCGAACTCCTTGAATCCACTCGCTACAACTCTGAACTGCTCTTCCCCGAGCACAGGCAACGGATCTCCAGGTAGCCTTTTCTTGCTCTTGTGTTCGGCTAGGGCAATAGCGGTTTGGAAAGCGTTGCGAATTTGTCTACGACCATTATTAGCAAGGCTTTTTCAGAAATAAAACGTAGGACAAGTTTTGATACAGAAAGTCGCAGAAATGTAATATTACATTTTAAGAATGCTTACCTCCCATTCCAAGTATCCCTCTTCTTCCTTTCAAGGTCTCTGAAATGTGCCTTGGCGAACCTCAGGATTTCAGATTTCCTAATCTCGAATTGATACGTTTTGGTTCTCATCTGCTCTTCTTTGGCTCGATTGATAAACCTCTTGTAAAGCTCTTTGGTAACAGAGAGGCTGAGTGTTGGGTAAAACAAGGACATTTGAATCCTGGACTTGAATGCTGGGTCTATGGCGCCAACTCGGTTGGTAGTCAAGAACAGAATTCCAGCGTAATACTCTAGACTGCGGAGAAAAACGCTTGTGACGGCGTTGTGTCGAAGTTCGCTCTTACTTCGCTTGGCCAAGAAAACGTCTGCCTCGTCCAGCAGCAATACGCAGCCCCATTTGTACGCAAGCCTGAAGTTGTGCTGTAGGTTGTACTCAACGTCAATAGCAGTCTCACCAAGATCGCCGCAGGTAATTGGAAATAGCGGCCGATGAGTGTCATCAGCTACACATTCCGCCGTCGACGTCTTGCCCACCCCTGGCGGTCCATGAAGCAAAATGATGAGTCCGGCCCCTTTGCCTTTGACTATGTCAAGGGTGGAGGCAATGCTTTGGGGCTCCTCTGGCGAAGGTTGAGATGCGCGTGATCTCTCATGAGTATCAACCAATGCACGAACGGTTGATCCGTGGTTTTCGGGAAGAACCAGGTCGTTGAAGCTACTTGTGAACTTCACGTCGTATAGGTCCGACACCTTGACTGTTATCCATCGCCTTGACCTTAGTACGAACGCATAGACATAATGTTGCATCAACATAAAATCTTCCTCCAAGAGATCTGCTTCTGCGTGTCCACCGAAGCCTCGTTTCCTCAGAAACATCTCAGTGTTGTGATTGTCGTCGTCTAAGTCTTGGTCGATGTAATCTCCACCACAACATCCTTCTGAGCCATGCACACACCAAGACTCTTCGTATGTCTCTCTACTGTCGGCTTGAGTAAGGCTATCCATCGAAATGTATCGCTCGCTTCTCCAGTCACGGTTTTCGTACAGTGCAAGAGTCATATCCACGATGACCTGACCATCGACGTCGTGGGAAGGCTCATCAAGCGTCTTACCTCGCAACATCTTGTGGCAGAAGTCGGATCTTGTGATTTCTACATACCTTTTTCCATTGTCGAGAAATTGAGACCGTAGATCGTCCTTTGATGCATGAAATTGCATGGGATATACAGAGAGAGAGCTGATTGGCAAACTTCCGTAGTACTTCTTGATCGAGAGTTTCGTAAGCTGAGGCACATAAGCGGATCCATCGGAGCGGAAGCTTATGCAGTCGAGAACGAATCCATCTACAGCAAGTGTCCTTTCGCCGCCACGTCCTGGCAGGCGGTAGGATAAAGGCTCACGCCCACCAATGATGTTAATGACTCGGAGGGCGTGGCTTGGCTCTGACTTTTTGATAACCAAGTCGCCTCTTCTGAAAAGATGCCACAAGTCCGCATACTCGATTTCCGTATCTGTACCGGCTTCGATCTTACTACGAAGGTCAAAAACTGGCTTAAGATCTTCATCCATAAAGATTTTAAGGAGCTTCGCATCCTCGAGTAGGACCTTGGCATCGATGTCTTTTTGAGTCGGTAGTTGTTGCTTCTTGTCTGATTGTTGGGTGAAAGTTTTCACCAGTCCACCAACATCATATGACGCCTCTTCTTGTGCTTTGCTATGGAGTTCTCCGATGCTCTTTGCGATTGCTGCGTAGTTTCTGACAAAATATTTGAAAGGTCGCAAGAATACCCTGGAGCTGAACACCTGTTTGCCGTCCACCTCCGTATCAGGACCTAAAAGCGACACACTTCCCCCAGAAACCTTATCCAGATGAGCCAGCAGTCCCCGGGATCTAATGCGTAACCGCTCTGGGCAAATACGCATGGGTTTTGGGGTCGATTGAGCGTCCTGGTCCATTGCGTTTAGTTCCTGTACCAGAATCTCCAGTGCAGGCTTTTGTGTTGATGGTGAGGTTACAATAGAATGAGTCGGTCGAAATCGATCCATTGTGACTCTATGTATCACCTGTTGGTAGACAGGAAACTTGGATTTCGATGGTGGCTCCCAGTCATCTCCTTGGCTGAGGATAACCTTCTTGAGTTCTTCCAGGTCTCGCTCAAGGTCCTCGAGCCGCATTGAGGTAAGATTGTGATCCAGGGCAGCCTGTCGAGCTCTCAATCGAAATCTCCCCATATTCTTTTCCCTTTGAAATGCGGCCTTCGACATAGGACCTCTATAGGTGGTTCGCCTGACCAAGTCATCTACATCGCTTTCAACCTCTTCGTTGTCGTCAGACGGTTCTGCATCAATCCCGTCAACCAAAGGTGGCGTTGCTGAGAAAAGGGTGTTATCGGTGGCCGCTGTGTGAAGGACCACTTTCGCCTCTGCACCAGTTGCTGGTGCGTTTCTGGGCCTCTCCGCCATATCTGGGGCCGGTTCTCGCGCTGGAACTTCAGCACTAACATTCTGATCTGCTGGGGACAATGTCGTCAGATAAGGGTCGTCATCCGATATTTCCGGTGGCATGTTGAGTCTAGCCTTCCAACTGACGGCTGAATTTCAAACTAGATAGTGAAGTTGTACCGTTTGGCTGGAATATGTCGAGGGAGAAAGTTGTTTTGATCCTGTTGAAACTTGAGACGCAGCGAAAGATTAATGCGTGATCGAGGAGCAGTCTTAGAATACACGGACGATGCACAAAGATTGCTGGCTGTCATCTTGGTCAACGGCTGAGTTTCCCTTACTAAAATTAGACCCGAAATGCTAGGCTCGGCAGATCCTTCCCTTTTTGCCTCTAACTCCGACTCGTTGCATGATATGACGGCTTTTTGCAACCTTTGCACTCCCAGCCTGCTGCCAGCCTGCTGCTGACCTGCCTGACATCAGCTGTGACTGGACAAAACGAGGCAACCATCTCTCGAGATCATCTCACAGTTGCATATATTGATGCAGTCATGGTCTTGGCGTATCTCACGCCCGCATCAATTTCGGTGAGTGTAACTTTTTCCGTTCGAGAGCAAAAGGAAAGGGGTGCGTCAGCTGCATTAGCCTGGCTGTGACCATTTCTGTTGTGTTGATTGAGAGCGGGTTTCCCGATGACTTTATCCTCTGATCCCTTCAAATGTTTCTCCAGAATCTGAACACCTTCTCGCAGATCAGAATGGCGTCTGTTGAAGAGACCTCTTTTCTAGGCTGGCGACATGATCATCCACCTAATGAAGCTATCAACTTTATGGAGAACAAAGTCGTTATTCCTGGCGAAGCCCAGTTGGTACATAACATCTGGAGGGGAGGTTTTGTATCTCTCCAGGAGGCATCCCAAGGAGATAAAGAGAGGTGCTCCTGCTGATTCTTCTAGACAACGTGTTGTTACGAATACTGACCTAATATAGAGCTGCTCTATGGGCTCAGGTTGACGCAGAAAAGGAGCAACTATTCCATTTCATGGCAGATGTTCAGAGACGATTGTCGAAAAATGAGAGCGAAGACAAACAATCCAAACAAACCTTTGAGCTTCGAAGGTGCAGCTGGAATGACGTCCTCGAAGAAGCTCAAAGGACGGCAAGCAGATGGAAAAATAGACCAGGAAAACAAACAAAGACAATGGCCTTTATTGAGAAAATCGGTACGCATCAAGATGCTTTGGAGGCGTGGATCGGACTGCTCCCGATGGGAGATTATGGATCGAGGTACGATTTCAGTGAGATATTCAATGATCAAAAAGACATTAACCAGGCTTTGAAGTATATGCGGAGTCTTCAAACTGGCCATAGGGGTGAGATATCGATATTAAAGCGTCAGCCTGGTAGACAAGTGAATTGAACTAACAAATGGCTCTACAGGCTGCTGGTCAATACATCAAAGTTGAAGAAGACGTTTTCCAGGCACTTTCAGATATACCCGATATCATGGAAACCACACGACGATACGTCGAGATCTATTGGAAGAGACGCAATAATCGTTTTGAGAAGCGAGTTTTCAATCTATACCGAGCGTGTCTACGAGCTCTTCATCATGTTATGAAGTTCTTCTCAGATAGCAAGTTTCGTGAGTGTTTGAAGAGTCTCAAAGGTACTCGCAGAATCCCTTTCGGATAGCTGATACGATGCAATAGGGAAGGCCTTGGAGGTAATCGGAAAGCAGGGGGCTTACAAAACGGAGCTCACGGCCAGCCTTGGAGAAATGACGATGCGCCGAGCTTATCAAAGCTGAGGGGCAGATATGTCAAGCTGAAGAGTCTCATGAAGGATTTCTGAGCAGCGGACGAACTGAAGTGGTGGTTAACAGGTTATTAAACCTATTGGAAACACATCCACTGCTGCAAATGCGTCCCGCGGATCTTCGTAAGTACCAGAGAAGGATGGATTTTGCTCTTATCATGCGAGGGACTCATCTTCTATGCCTAGCTATCTTTTGATCAACGCTAACCTGAGCAAAATGTGGTAGGCAAGACATTGCTTGAACCGAAGGTTGGCCCGTACGATTTGGCAAACGTGGACCACGCAGTCTCTGACACCGAAGAGACCGAGAATCAAAGACTTGCTATCATGCAACAGAAGCAGGAAGAAGCTAAAGCTTTGAAGGAGTATCTGTTTCGGAAGCTTGAGTTCGACGGGGAGATGGTATCTCGAGACATTTCGACTTGCTTGCAGCTCGGCTATCAATTGAGCTGGAAAGGGAAAACAAGAGCATCTCTTATGATGGGCGACGACATGTTGAGGTCACTTTTGCGAGATTCTCACTCATCTGGAAGCCTGCTGGTGAACGGCCACGAAGACACTGCGTCGGCAAATGTAATCCCACCCCTTAGCCTCGTGGCCGCCGAATTATCACGTTTATCGGGTGATGCCGGAGCAGATACATCAGCGGTTTTCGTGCTTAACTTCTTTTGCGACGAACACAGTCCGTCTCCTCTGCTACCAGCCTGGCAAAACTCGGCGGTCGGGATGATCGCAAGCCTGATCTGTCAGCTTGTCAATCTCATGACCAAGAAGGGATTGGAGACGGACCTTTCATTCCTCAACGGGAAGAAAATGGGGAAGATTGAGAGGTTCGACCTAGCTACTCTTGCCAAGCTATTCAAAAAGCTCGTAAAACAACTGCCCGCTGGGGGTATGGTTCTATGCATTGTCGATGAGATTTCTGTGTATGAGACAGAGATGCTTCAAGCAGAGACGGAGTTCCTTCTGGCTGAGCTGGTGGGACTCGCGAGCAAGAAAGCACACGATCAGGTTGCCTTCAAGTTGTTGGTCACTTGCAGGGGTCGGGCGTTCGGTGTGGCTCGACATTTTCTCGAGCATACCTTGGACTTGCCTGAAGATGTTGACGTGGACGACTCGGCCGAGTGGAAGATCTCAACTTTTATGGCTTGAAAATTGTATGGTGAGGTTTTATAAACCCGACTATACCTAGCTAGACACAACTTCTATCCAAGTCATCGTCAGCTGCCTCAGTTTGGGGGAGCCACAATTCTCGGTGAGTTGGCTCGGTCAACCCGTTCACCGAGAACCTCGCATCAAATAGTGGGTCTGTCTCAACTTGGCCCCCGTTCAATCTTCTTGAAACGACCTTCTCCTCGATGTCATCAATATCAGCCACGAGATCCAAAAGCATATCTTAATTGCAAGAATATTGCACTATGATAGCATTCAATATCATGCCGACCAGCCGGATTCATTCACGCCTTACACCTCGGAAGCACGCGCCAATGCCCGGGCGTCTCTTGCGCCGATCACCCGAGCTGTCATGTCGATCCCAACTTATGCCTCAGCAAACCGAGCATCACGAGAGTCTGGCCAGACCAAAAGGAGCCACTGGCATCGCAGCGACTGGTGCGAAATCCGATCAAGGTTTACCGCCAAATAGGCAAGTGCCGACAACCCCTTCGAATACGATGTCGCAGCGACAGGGTTGCGGGAGCGTGGCACCATCCCGCCGGCCTGATCTTCCATTAAGTTCGGACGACCACCGCTTCCCACCCCGGGGTGAGGTTGCTTCGAGCGCCCTCGCTTGCCGCTGGCGCCTTTGGCATTACGGCCCCCTTTAAGGATGACAGCGTGTGACGATGTCGTCAATACGGGAGCAACGGCGTTTACACGAAGGGCATTCTATACATAAGTTTAGCGCCCTGGATCGCCATGGGGGCCCCTGCGTCGGAGTGTTTCGCCTCTTTCCAGAATTGATGTTTCAAGCCAATTGTCGTTGGTGGAAATCCTGCTGGTGTGGAGGTCAGTTCATCTATCTCGAGGGTCTTGCGGGGCATCAGACAGGGTCGTGAGGCCGAGCTAGCTCTGGTCCATCAGCCGACTGCCATCAACTCGACGCCCAGACAAGAGCCCGGAGAGCTATTTGGGTATTTGAAGTGCGCAATGTCCCGGGTGTTCGTCTGGTCTGTTGGATGCTTCTTCCAACCTCAACCCTCCATTCCTTTCTTTCATTTGCCAAGATGGTCTGGTTCAACCAAGCAGCCCTCCTCCTCAGCAGCGCGCTGCTCGTGGCCGACGTGCTCCCCGTCGGGGCCGTGCGGACCATCATCCCCAAGACGAGCTTCGACTCGCAGTCCAACTTCGACGCCGAATGGAACTACCTCTACCCCTGGGGCAGCGACCACAATGGCGGCGCGCGCATGACCAAAGACAACGTCAAGTTCAGCGGCGGCACTCTCACCATTACCGCGAACAAGGTCAGCGGCCAGAAGCCGGCGACGCACGGCGGCCAGCAGATCGCCATCAACTACCTCAGCGGCGCGATCCACGCCAAGGAGCACTTCAACGTCTCCAAGGGCGGCGGCTACGATTTTTCCGCCGAGCTCAAGGCGACCACGACCAAGGGCACATGGCCCGCCTTCTGGCTGACGGCCGTGCAGGGCTGGCCGCCCGAGATCGACATGGCCGAGTGGAAGGGCAGCGGCAAGATCAGCTTCAACACCTTCAACACGAGCTCGATCGTGACGGCCAAGGACGTCAACTACCCGAGCCCCGGCAACTTCCACAGCATCAAGGTTGAGACGAGAGATCTCAACGGCAAGGATGTGCAGGCCAAGTTCTACATGGACGGCAACCTCATCACGACGCAAGTCGGCGCTGGATATTTCGGAAAGCCGATGTACCTGTGAGTTTAATGCCTGATGCCGGATATCCGATGGGAAAGTTTGAGGGTGATTACTGACTTGAAATGAAGGATTATCAACTTGCAAATGGAGGGCTCTTCCGGCTCGCCCGGCCCAAGTGGAAGTGAGTCGAATAAGCTTTCTGTCAACTTAAATTGCGACGATGCTAACGAGTCGTGTAGGCACCGAGTTCCAGGTGCGCAACCTCGAGGTTCTCAGCTACAACCCGTGATATGACGAAATACGGGCAGGAGAGCGTGATTGGAATTGTTCATGTATGGATTCCCACTGTATTTACTTCGATACGGGGCCATCGCGTCCCACGTAGATATCTCCCTGCGCCACGGCGCATTGCATGATCAAAAAACTTTTCACTTCAAACTTCGAAGTTGATTCCTGATTAAAGTGCTTCTGATGTGCCCGCCGCCCTACTGACTCGAGTCCCTCGTGAGAACTCTCCTCGCCCAGCCATGATCCTTCCTCGAGGGCCGCTTATCAGCAGGGAGCTCCCGCATCCACGTGTCACGGATGTCTGCAAGCATGGTCTTCTGCTCCTAGCACTCGGATAAGATTAGTTATCACGTGTACGAAGGTTCAACATACCGTACTGAGGGGACGCTCGACTGGCGTCAGGATGATGAATTGCTCGTGAAAGGGGTTCTGTTCAAGTGAAGGGCAGCCCTAGACGACAAATCTGGCTCCCCACTCACCCAGCTGACTGTCAAATCTTGTCGGGGACAATGCTGGCGGATCGCATCTAGTATTTCTGTAACCTTGTCAGCGTAGTCCTCAGGGTTAGTCTTCCCCTTTTCTGAGAACTTCAGACAAAATGTCTCGCAACAGAGTGGTTTTCCCATGGCTGCAACTGATATCGTTGAAGAAGCTGAAAGTTCTGGAAATGGTCCTGCCTTTTACATTTGAAACTTTTGAATTTGTGACTGGTTTATGATGCTGGGCCAAACGCTGGTCGTGGAGGACTGTGGCTGTGATTCATAGAGTGTTCCATGGA
Organism: Colletotrichum sp. SAR11_59; assembly: GCA_025328345.1. Lineage (NCBI taxonomy): Eukaryota > Fungi > Ascomycota > Sordariomycetes > Glomerellales > Glomerellaceae > Colletotrichum > Colletotrichum sp. SAR11_59. Next base: position 71,442 of record JAKMXC010000001.1, on the reverse strand, counting down.
CTCATCGCATGTTCACCTTTGTGAATGTTTGAGTTCTCCCAACCCATGTGGTCTTGAACAAATGTGGCTGAAAATGACAGCGGAATCTGGCCACAAAGCTGCTGTACTGACATGGCCAAGGACAAGCATCTTGACAAGTCACCAAAAAGGCTCCTTTCAAGGTGTCTCCCATTAGAGGTAATAATAAGAAGAAAAGAGCGAGTCCACCCTACACAATATCAGTCATTCACTTCACTGGCTCGGGTTGCACAAAATAGGCAGCTGCATGAGCCGTGCATAAAAAGGCTCTGTGCACAAGCTGGTGCAGCTTACCTAAGACCTGCCACCTTTCTGAGCACATGACCTGGTGTCTGTTTCGCGTCCAGCCATCTCAGTCGGGTTCTCTCCCCTGTCACTTTTTCACCCGCCCCCGCTAGTCTTTCTCGCGCCTCTTTCTCGTCAGATTCACTCTCCCAGCCTTGACTGACGATGCGAACCGACAATGACGCGCTCTAAAACCCTCGCAGCTGCTGAGAAGAAGGCCCTCGAGGGCAAGAACGAATCGCAAGACAGCCAGTATGTCCTGGACCAATACAGGGTCGTGTATGGGATCGGCGTGGTACGTAGGGCCATTTTTGCTTTTTCCTGTGGCGTTCCTCCAAGTGGAGGCGCTTTTTCTGCCTGCCCTGGACGTGTTTTGGGGCATTGCTGCCACTGGATTGATTGCAACATTTGCTAGCACTGCGACGATGCAGGCATTGCTGCGACCATGCGCTAACTGATTCGGGCGCCAATACAGACAAGCAGTTCGCCGCCGAGGCCATCAACATTATCGCGACAAAACAGCCGAGAGAGCAGAAGGCGTCGCGACTCGCCTTCGACTTTCCTTCCTGATCCTCCGAGCAGAGCGACCGGTCAGCCCATTTCCCAATCGGTACCGAACAGCGCGCCTCCAGCGACTGGAACCGGAAACGCGGTGGGTGATTGTTCCCCCACCTGGGAAGCAGGGATTCCTTGCCGGGATGGCACTGACCAAGACAGCTACCCCAGCAGGACTTTATTCGCGAGGGCCTATCGGTCGCGTCACTTCCCGCTGCCGCCGCTACGGATGCCGGAGGCCAAGATCGCGGCCCAGATCCCCAAACAACATCCTTTGCCTCAGCTCCGCCAGGGCCGCCCGACGCGACGAATTTTGTCAAGCCGCCGTTGGCCCCAATCCGCGACGACGATGCGATAGATCCTCAAACCGAACCCACCCCCGCACCATGCGCCCTCGACGAAACATCTCGGCAGCCGAAGAAAGTCAATGTCTCGCCTCGATCATCTCGCTCCGTGTCTCGCAAAAAAGCCAAGATGGACGTATCACAGCAGTCGCCGACTCAAGATAATGACGAACGAGATTACCAGAACTACTACGATGGCCCCTCCTTCGTCGAGACGAGCCCCATCTCACAAGACGCCGTGACCCAGAGTTGCCCTCCCCATGACGAAGATTCGGGCCCAGTGAACTTCGGCAACCTCAGCCACCTGATCCAGGAAGAGACGCAGCCGGAGGAAGAACCTTCATCGATACCTGACGATGTCAATTTGGCTACGGGCCGAGGGGCCTGGCGCAGGTCCAGCTCCCAACAACACTCCTCCGTCCAACGGACCGATATCGATTCTCCTCTGCCCAACACCGCACAGCCGCCACAGACACCCGCCAATAACCCCTTCGCGGGCATTAAGAAGCTCGGTGACCCTGCTTTGGTAGGATCGCAATTGTTCGGCCAAACCCAGTTTTCGTCCGCCGTCAAGCGATTCAGCCCTACCTCCTCGAGACCGTCTCCGCACGTGTACGCTCACAACTCCATCTCGCCAAACGTCGCTGAGACGTCACCGCTTAAGAATCGGTATAACATAGCGTCCTCTATGCCTCCGTCGAGCCCGCAGATTACTAGGACTGAGTCGCTGGATCGCCAGGAACGCAGCCCGAGTGTTGGTCAACCCGATGATGGCACGGTGCCCGAATCACCACAGTACGCACCGGCCAACACACGAGTGCGACCGGAGCCCCCAGCAGAATACGAGAGTGCGAAAGAGCCGCAAAGAAGAAGGCTCAGCAACGAAGCTGAGGACGTGATGTCTGGGGACGATACGGATGATTTTGGGGATGATTTTGACGATGCCTTGAGGCGCAGAAGACTCGTTGCACAGAAGCAAGAGGCAGCGTCGAAACAGCTTGCCAATATCAGTGTCGGACGTCGCAGTGAGCGTCGTTCCGTCGAGGTGCCTTCAACGACTAAGAGAACAAGAGCCACTCGGGCAGGACGATATCGTGGACGACGTGTTGCGACTACAACAGACGACGAAGTGGACGAGTTTACAGTTGCAGATTCTCAGGGACAAGAAGCCCAGCGGCCGCGTTCGAGGGCATCGCCTGATCTTGGAAACGGCAAAACGGCAATCGTGTCGAGTAACGAAAAAGTCCCAGACAGTACAGGCGCTACCCAAAAGTCGAATACTGCTGGCGCAGTCCCGGAAACGGAGAGTTCGGGCAACAGCTCGCGCCCCAAGGACGTTATTCCCGAGACGAGCCCTACCAACACGCAGTCACATCCTGAGCCTGTGGTTATAGCATCATCTGACCAGCCCTTGGCGAAACGCCACGCTGAGCCTGTCGAGGAACCGGAAGTCCCTGCGGAAACCGCCAGTCAAGACAGAGCGCCCAAGGAGGTCGAGGACGAGGTTGAGAGAAATACGGAAGAAGTTGTGGCAGAAGTTGAGCCAGCCAAAGAGCCCGACACCGAGCTATCAGAGCCTGCGCCTGTGCAACCTTCGCGCAGGTCTGGCCGCAAACCCCGACCAACACCAAAGGCTCAATCATTGAAGACCGCAGCACGTGCAGCTGCATCTTTGGAGTCTGCTAACACGGAGGGTGGCGAGGGTCGCAACTCGGGAGAAGGCACTGCTCAGCATGCCATAGTTCCTGCCGAGGAGCCGATTATGGCGCAAGACGCAGTCATCAAGGAAGAGGCACCTGCCCCAGCAGATGCCCTCGCTGTTGAGGACCAACCTGCCCTTCCATCTTCCCCTCCCATTCCCAAGACTCGGTCCAAGAACAAGACGTCTCCAGCCATCATTAGCCAGAACAAACCAACAGAGAATACTCCCGCAACGCCAGATACCCATCAATCACCGACTGCTGCTGAGCCTCCCGGGTCGACCTCGACGCTGAGTGATCTCACAGCTACGCCAGCACCATCGGACAAGACCTCTCCGGCTACCCAAGAATCCGTTGAGCTTCCGCGGCTTTCCCCCGAAAAGCCGACACGTGGACGCCAGTCCGCAAAGTCCTTGTCGAGAGTCACCACAGGGTCACGCGTGGCCAAGCCCAGCACTCGAAGACAGAGCCGCAGGAGCACGCGTCTTGATAGTGCCTCGACTGACGAGCTGACCCGGTCACCTTCTGTTACGGGCTTCGAGAATAGTATCATCCAACCCCCGAAGCAAAGTGCACGCGGCAGCCGTCTCTCAATGTTGTCGTACACTTCCAAAGATGGCGGTGGTGCTAAGATCTTCGCTGGCATGGCCTTTGCCATATCATTTCAGTCGAAGAAAGACGGCGAGAAGCTGGACCAGTACGAGCACCGTTTGGGACAGAGCCGAGATGTTGAAAAGATGATTTCACAAGCTGGTGGACATCTGCTTACCAACGGCTTCGACGAACTGTTCGAAGCAAACGCACTGAAGAGCAGGTCAACCAGCCCGGCGTCGGATGGAACAGAGGTAACCCCTCTGACCTTGACACCCTGGGCCCAGTCGCTCGGCTTCACAGCCCTGATTGCAGATGGTCACTCTCGAAAGGTTAAGTACATGCAAGCTCTTGCTCTAGGACTACCTTGCATTTCGGATCGATGGGTAGCCACCTGCGTGGCGAAGGGAACAGTGGTAGATTGGCTTCCATACCTGCTTTGTGCAGGACAGTCAACCTTCCTCCGAGACGCCATCCGCTCTCGCTCCCTGGCACCCTACTCGGCCACCGAGGCACGACTTGGCGATGTCGTCGAACGCAGGCCAAAGATGTTGGAGGGAAGCAAGATCCTCCTGGTGATGAAGAAGTCCAGAGCGGAAGATAAGAAGATGCCGTACGTTTTCCTAGCACATGTCTTGGGTGCTACGCTGTCGCGAGCCTACAATCTCGAGGAAGCAAAGGAGACACTCAAGCAACGAGAAGAGCTAGACAACCCTTTCGACTGGGTATACGTCGACGAGCGCACCGGAACCGAGGAGGGGCTGTTCAGCTCCGCCGCCCCCAACACGAAGCCCTCTAAGAAGAGAAAGCGGCCCCCTGCGCCCGTCAAGGACGAGGCAGACCGAGCCCCGAAGCGAATCAGAACCTTGAGCGACGAGCTGGTCATCCAGAGCCTCATCCTCGGCCGGATGATTGAGGAAGGCGAGCTCGATGCATGAGCTCTGCAATGGATCAATTGTACAAGTACTGTGTATATGGAAATCAAAGGGAGACAATAGGATTTGTCAAGTAGCATCACTATGGCGTTGGACGGAAGGGCAATAGGACGATACCTTGTAGGCGGGTTGGCGAACTTGGACGAGACGATACGAGGGCATGTGTACTATTGAGTTTGTAGTTACGACGCAGCCCCCCCGCAAAAAGACTACGGCAAAATTCACCCCATACGCGGGCATAATTCTGGAAACACTATATAGGCACTTTGACCTGTGCCCTCTACTAATTAAGGAAAACAGTATAGAAACCCTATACGTTCCTGCTAGCAGGCAAACCCTCTGAATATTATAAAGTTGAACGCATACCCTAGCTGAATAGACCGGCGGAACAGTAACAGCGCTAGCTGCGCAGTATAGGGCTAGCGGCGCCATATATAGCAGGGCTGATCACATTAGGGCTAAACAGGTTACTAAGGCTTTTATAGCTTAGTAACACTACTAAATAGAGATAACTCCTTAACTAAAGAGGTTATTATAAGAGGTTCTTATAGCTAGAAGTATAAAAAGCTCTACTATATATAAGGCCTTATATCCTTCCCTCTTTCTCTTCCTCACCTTTAAACCTATATTAATAACCTATCCTTATAACCTATAATAAATCCTTTATAATATCTATACTACGTAAGGAATATAAGAATACTAACCTTATACTAAGTATACCTTTCTTTAAGAAGATAGCTAAAGATATTGCTATATAAAATAATATTTATATACTAAATGAAGCCTTTAACTTTAGTAAGTACTCTAATTCTAATTAGGAGCGCTTTATTATAGTAACGTTAGATAAAGCCTTTAAGAATACCTCTAAAAGGGACCCTCTTTATGCTATAATTAAGGTGATAAACACCTTTAATAGCTTTAGGGTAGAGGCTACATATATCTCTAGCTATCTTAAGGAGTAGCTCTTCTTTACGTAAACCCTCTATAATACTAAAGTAGATGTAGCCTAGGCCTAGGCATAAGCTTAGTAGGGATTAATAAGTATGCCTTATGCTAAATAGAGAGAGTATTACTAATAATAGTATAGCTGTTCTAAAGAAGCTATTATAGTAGATAGCAAAGTAGTAATAGAGATAGTATTTAATAGCAGTATAGGTGATATATAAGAGAGAGGATAGGTTAATAGTTTAGTAGTCTATAGTAATTAAGTAATTAAGTAATTATAAACTATATTATTGCTAAAGTGAAGTTAAAGATGGTGAAGTTGTGTGTATATGTAAGTGCGGCTGAGGTTAGGAGAGGGATGTGGTTGGAGACTTAGGAGGTCGTCAGGGATCATGTGACTGAAGGCTGTGTGTATTGTCAGGAGGCGCGGAGTTAGGAGGTCTGTCGCTCTAAGCAGGTAAAAATCACAGTGAACGGCCAGAGGCCACATGTGTACTATAGGCATGCATCAAGAAAGGCTTTAAGCCGTTGCATACAAGGATTTTAGTCTCGCTGTGCTGTTTTTGTCGCGATTGATAAGTTACCGGCGGTTCGTGACCTTGGTGTCTGGTCGTCCAGGTCCGCAACTCCTATTCTCTGAGTTCGCCCGTTTTTCCCTCCATTTCTGGTGTTATCCTCGCTTGTCGGCCCCGTCCGTCGCAGCTGTTTGTCTCCCTCGTCTCTGTCCCGCTCGTCTCCGTCTCCGTCTCTGTCGTCGCTGTCGCTCGGTGTCGTCGGTAGTCCTCGTCTGTTGTCCTTGGCTCTCGCCATCATCTCTCGCCATCGTCCCCCATCGTCGTCCCTCTCTCTCCCTGTCTCCTTACTCCATGCGCCATCGCTGTCTCCGAATGTCGTCGCTGTTGCTGTCGCTGTTTCTGGTGATATCTCCGACATCGTTTCTGGCCGTCCATGACCCCCTAATAGGGGAAACATGTATGGCCTTCCCGCCGCAATTTCCCCGCCACAGGACTAAAGCAGCAACTTACTTTTGAATCTATTCGGAATGTGCGCCACCAGCCAACAGGTTGCCCACCCATGAGTAGCACCGTAGATGGCTCTGTCCCGTATGTCTCGTCGGCAAGTGTATAAAGCCCCAGATCGCCCGCCAAGAAGCTCAATCTGTTTCTTCTTCTTTTCTTCGTCCGCTTTCAATCAAAGATTTTCGCTTCGCTATTTCGCTTTTTCGCCGCTTTTTGCTTTCTTGGTTTTATACACGCTACCACCGCTCCCAGTACATCACCACAGACAGAAGTCACGATGTCTCCCACTGCTCCTTCCCGCGCCACTTCCGCCCCCCGCCCCTTCTTCAAGTTGGGCAATCCCAACGTAAAGAGCACCATTCGGGTCGAGACCCGCCTCAAGACGGCAGGCCCGGGTGGTGCTCTGGGCAAGCGCTCGAACGCTCCTTCCCGCCCTCCCCTCAAGCCCGCCCCGGCTCGCGTCGACAAGAAGACGCGGGTCGGCCAGGCGGGACGCAAGAAGTCGAGCAACCTGCCTCGCAATTTGAAGTCGGGCAGGGCCCGCAAGGATCCGAAGATCCTCGCCAACCATGGCGACCGCGCGGGCTTCATGCCCATCGCGCAGATGGCAGCGCCACCACCTCCTCCCCCCGGTCGTCCCTTCCTTCTCTCTCCCTCCCTCTCACCTCCTCCCTCTCTCTTCCCTCCTCCTGCTCCTTCCACTGCAGGCACGGTGATCAGGAAGAGAAAGGCGCCTCCCACGATGCTCCTTCCCATGAGAAGGCCCAAGCCTTACTCCAGATAAGGGAAGGCGCCTTCCTGCCTTCCTTCCTTTTTTAAGCCAGGGATCGAATAAGCACTCGAGAGGGTGCGACAAGAACGACGGACGACGACGAGGACAGCGATGGCGAGGATGACGATGATGACGAGCGGTGCTTTTTTCCAGCGAATATCATTACCTAGCGTTGCTTTTTTTCACTCTTTTTTTCACACACTTTTTGTTTCACCCTCATTTTCTTTCAGCGAGTGTGTTTTTTTTCTTCAGCGACATAAGCGACAAGCGGACCTGGTTTTTCTCCTCGCGGGGTTTTTTCCTTTTTTTTTCTTTTTTTAATATAATATATCACCAGCGGGGATACTTCCCACCCCAAAATTGTTCCTGTGCCTTCCGTGAATGGTGATGTGTGATGTGAGATGTGTAAATTTCCTGACTGACGACTGTAATCCCTGACTGCTGTGACTGTCGTCGTCCTGCCTTGTCGTCCTGCTTCCCCATCCCTAGTCTTCGTCTCTGCCTGCCGTCTCTGCCTCTTTACTCTGCTCCCTGTCTCCGCCCTATCTACGTCCCTATCTGCAGTTCGGGACATTATCAAGAACGAGGATCGCCTCGCAGTGAAAGGCCCCTAAGGAGCGGCGGCGTAACTCATCCGCCAGTACCTGGATCTCCCGGTTCCCATGAGTATGGAGGACCCCATGGCGGTCGAGATAATGTACGCTCTAGAATGCGTCGTCAACCATGATCGGGCCATCAGGAGGTACGTCATCTTCAGTCCCCGACGCCTGAGAGTAGTCGAGGGCACGATACTGACGTTTGAACAGATACTTGAAGAAGGTTGGGATCCTCGAGTGGCAGAGAATCTGAGGATTGGAAGGAATGGCGAAGGACGGGGAAGTTGGAATCAGCAAAGAGTGAGGCGTCGCTCGTATTTTGTATTGGAATTTGGGGGCAATCCGCCCTCCTAGGTACGGCTCTGAGCATGGCTCTAGCAGATGCCGCTGCAGCAAATCGATGATGTAAAACATCCCAGTTACTTCCTGTGTGAATATGGTCATCATCAAGACTTCTCTAAAACACCCACGATCCAGTCCAACGCCTCCTTACTCGCTTTCAGCCCATACCTAAATGTCAACGGGAAACAATGCATCTGCCCATGCCATGATAGCCACTCTCCCGTCACCCCATTCTCTTTACACTTGTTTCTGAATGCTACAGCTTCAGGCTCCAACACATCGTAAGAACCAGTCAAACCATGAACCTTGACCCCGTGGCGAACGAGGTACGTGAGATCAGCCTGAATAGGGGATACGCGAGGATCCTCAAGGCTCCAATCCAATCGACCTGACGATGGCTTTTCGTGCGAACTGCTACCATCGCTCACTGGTCCAGGGCACCACGTCTTCGCCGTATCGTGGATACACCCGTGGGTGTGTATGGGATCGACCTTGTCCGCTTTCTTGATCTCTTCCATCTCATGTCGCAGATCTGTAGTTGGACTCATGGCGAGGATGGCAACCGGTGGGTTCGCGGTCTCTCCCTCCTGGAACCTCAGCGTCCACGTTACCACACAGAGGGCGATGTTGCCGCCTGAACTGTCGCCGGCCACGATGACTCTCTCCCCAAGCCTCGTCGACTCCATCAACAGCTTCCTGTAGACCCTCTCAATCTGAGGGAAGGCTACTGAGACCGGATGCTTCGGCGCCAAGGGATATGAGATTATCGTGACCCTGGTGTCGAGTAAGCGGCGCACTAGCTCGGCGCAGAATGCCCAATGGTGTTCGCTCGGGGGCATCTGCCATCCTCCACCCCCGAAGTAAAGGATTCGTCGACGATAACCTGCCCCGGCCCCTTCCTTTCTTTCTGCTGTGGTCTTTGGTGTTATGTCGTAAGTCCAGACTCCTTCTACTTCGTTCTCCCAGACGTCACAGTACCTCCGCGCCCTCTTAGTAGCAGTCAAGCGCGTCCTCTCATCTGAACCCTTCTTAGGTTTCATCAATCGGGGTTTGAGAGGCTTCAAAACTGCCTGTACGACTCGAGTGAGAAAGTATCGCTCATCTCGCTCAGTCACGGTGAGGCCGGCTGCACTGGCGTCACTGGGAGCCTCATTGTGATTGGGGAATCGGTCGTCTGATGTTGAAGTCTGCATGTTGAGGACTACGGACTATGTAGTCGATCTGCAGCTCCAACAGTGAGGAGATTTAGATGAGGCCGGAAATATTTAGATTCAACGGTGAGGGATGTTAGCTGTTTTGTTGGATCACGCTTGGCTCGGATCCACGACGTCATTAGCTCTGGGCGCCTTGACGTCATTCGTGAGACCTTCATCAACCCTCAGCCAAGCTGGTGAATCGCAACACAGTTGTTGCACCTGCGCTCAGAAAACCTTCGCACTGATTTCTAGTTTCGCATCCTACCTTACAGCAAGCATCACGAGTAACAGATTCAATGCAGGACACTATTGGAGAACCACACACAAGACTTGAGTCGCATCTGGCTATCTTGGCCTTTATTTTTGAAGTAGTATTTGATCTGAGCAATGAGCGAACGTTTGAGGCCAAATTGCCTCTGCAAGTACAGATTGCCACTCCTAGTGTGTATGTTGGACCCCATGTTGAATGGGTCAGTCGCATTTGTGGTCTCCATCTTCGAACACTCCCAAAATAGCGGCTAGAGCTTACTCAGTGGATTCTGATCGTCTCGCCAGTGGATGCGATGAACTTGCCAGGCAGGTATCCCGCGCCGACACGTTCGTAGATAAAGCGCCCATCTCGGTCCCTTCTATTCGTTGAAGCCACGATCAAGAGGTAGTGTTCTCTCATGTTCTCTCCCAAAGTAGTGCTGGGTTGCTGCTTGCCCAACACGACACATTTTGTGGCGGGTTGCTGGGAGCCACCAGGGCGATCTAGAACGATCTCTCCTTGTCCCTTGCGAAGATTGAGAGTATTGTAGTCCCTAGCTTCCGCGACCAAAGCCACATTGCCTCCTATTTTGTCTGTCTGCAGTTTGGGATTCAAACCGCCAGTTTCTTGGGACCAAGGCGAACTCATCCTTTCCCAGTCAACGCCGCCGAAAGAGGGACTGATGTAATCTATCCCGCCGTTGCATGCCATCCATGACCACGAGGGCACTCTGGCAATCGGATGGTCTTTCGGAAAGGCGATGCGCTCCAGGCTAGGAACATCGCTCCCTCGGCGCCATAACAAACTTCTTCGGAGCAGTCCACGATTCTTGCCATCTTCATTTCCTTCGTCAAAAATGCCGTAGCCTCCTTGAACGCCAAGAGCCTTGAGAATCCGGTCCTGTAAGCCATCGATGGCCATCGTGCGATCATGATCTTTCGAGAGACCAAGTCGAGAATATCTGCTGTACAGATCTTGATATCGGAGAATCCTTTCGCCTTGGCCAGCCCTCATGATGACCGTCGGAAACGCGGGATCTCCAAGAAGCGTAGCAAGATTACTAGTGTAACAATATCAGTCAATATATCGACAAGTTCTCCGAAGCGCCAATGAGGTATGGTCAGGGTACTTGCTTTGTCATCTTTGTCATGGTTTCACATCGAACGCCGTCACCACACTCGAAATACGTTTGATGATCGGTGAAATAAACCGTCCGACGAGCGAGGGCATGTTCTTGCAACACCCAGCCCCTCTGGTTCAGGGATCCGTTGAGTACGTGGAGCCCGAAATTGTCGATGATCTCTGAAATGTAAAAGGGCTTAGATGTTTTATCCTGTCTCAATACCACAGTATCTCTTGGATTCCTGCTGTTTTGCAAGAAGCCAGCATAGTGGCCCGGGGATCGGCTAGAAGCGAGAACACAGTATGCACCGCTATACACTCGTTCCATGTTCTTGGCCTCTTGGTTGAAGTCGCCGTCTTTGCCCTGTATAATGCAGAGTGAATCAATCCAAAGGTAGGGACGCCCGAGAGCGCGAGTCACTACAACGGCATGCTTGAAAGTGTCCGGAAGGGAGTCGAAATCGATTCCGTTGATATGGGCCTCCCGATTCCGGGTAGTGGTACAGAATTGATTGCCATTCCCCCATTGATGGGAAAGAGCGATCCATTCCCCATGATCTTTTGGCCCTGTCTCCAAGAGATGCACTTTCTGATCTCCCAATACACCGACGGAGATGACCCGCGTTGGTAGGAGGCTAGATTGGGAAGAAGTTTCGGAATGAGTGACCTTCGATCCAGTCGTGGGAGCAGTGCGGTGACAGACGGAATGGTCTGAATCGCAAAGGTTGAGCCACTGCCTGATGATTTCAAGATGTGCCTCGCTACTGGCCTTAAAGAGACCAGGATATCCAATTTGGATGTAAGGGCTTATTCTCGTCGACAAGTCTGTTTGGAGAAGCATGAATTAGTCCCCACAGCTCTTTGTTTCGAAACCAAGCATTGTTATCCTCTTAGCCATCTTACCGGGGCTTCGACAAATAGACAAAACAGATGGGCCGTCGCCATTCATCTTGAGAAAAGTCCCATCTCTCTCAAATGTGATAGTGGGAACTTGAATGGTCGTATGGCGCTGGTACGTTTTCCAAAGAAGTCGGCAGAGGTCGCAAGATATTCTAGCTGACTCCTCTAATCGCTTGGTATCGTACTGAACGCTGAATGCGAGATTCCAGAGGTTCTTGGACGTTCCCTGGCAGGTGTCGCAAAGATTTGACGCCGGAAGAATCTCAGGCAACTCCAGGTCCTTGGATTCCACAGAACCCAAGACGCGTTCAGCGAAATCGTTATCAACCTCGAGGTTCCAATCGGTGCCAAGCTGTGATGCAACCTGGTCAGAGAGGGTACCTCCTTGGACAAAATTGGTAATACATACTTGCTAGATTTTGTGAAATAGAGTCTGAGAGCGTGTTTCGGTTTCTTGTGTTCACTGATATCACTTACAGCCTACGAGTACCTTATTAGCTGAATGGAAACATAATGACAGCCGATGGAATTAATCTAAGAGCTTTTGTTTTGGGGTAAACGTACTGGCTGTGGTGGCTAGTTCACTAAGAGTTCATTTCAATGGCACATGATTTTACTTACTCCCTACGCCACGTAGTGTAGTCAGTAGGAAGAAGCACCAAAACCTGACGGAGGATGGTGTTTCCCGAGTAAGGTACTTACGTACTGCAGAAAGGTTAGCGTGTACTATCGTGAAATCTTGGCCTGAACTTGTCATACTTCCATTCCCTGCAATAGTGAGTGACGACATCCACAACGAGCATGACCGTGATGCAATGAGAAGGGATCGAAAACGTACCGGTACGACCTGTTGGTTCAATGAGTGATCGGCGGACTTATTAACGCAAGCATTCACAGACGGAATTTAATCGAACCTGGTTTGACGACGGAACAACCAAACCTGCCATCTGTGCCGACTCAGATTTGGGAGCTGTCCTATGCTTTCTGGATTCGGTATTTCCCTCCGAGTCCACTGCCTGATATGTACCGCCTTGACGAATGACGCGTACAATGTCGGCATAAGGACCTTTCGAAGGATTGGGGGGACCTGTGAACCAGTAGCTATCCTTTTCATCCTCACCTGCAATCTCAAGCATTGAATCATAAAATTGGTCCGATCGAGCCCGCTCCCATCCAGGTTTGGAAAACAACCTAGAGAAGAGTTTTGGATCTGCGTCCTGGCTCTCTTGTGGAGCTTCAGGCTCGCTCACGACTATTCCGGGTGTCTCCTGTGTCGATTCTGCTTGCGTCTCTTCAGGCTCACTCAAGACTATCCCGGGTATTTCCCGTGTCGAGCTTTTCGCCATCTCACTAGTAGTTGAGTGATCAACTGGATCGGCAATGATGGCGCCATCGCTAAGCGCATCTCTTCGCGGCGTCATGATATCGTTGGAGCGGAAGTCTGATGTACCCAAGCGCTCTGGTAGTTTGACGACAAGAAGTCTCTTTCGAAGGAGCTCGAGAACATTTCCAAGGGCAGTCTCGCCCGCGGAAAAGATGGGGTCCTTCGCCATGTGATCCATCCATTTCTCGGCCACTTCATGAACTGTCGCAACTGATTGGTTGGTGTTGTCCTGTCTGACTTGATAGAACCTTGGGGCATTGGGGTTACTTTGAATGATTTTCGCGATGAATTGCTCTGCCTGGTCGTAACTGTAGACCAGCCAAATGAGGAATTCCAACGTAATACAGCCCATAGCCCAGATGTCGTAAAGTCGTGATCTTTTCTTTCCCGTCCGACCTGGGACTAGAAGCTTCGCCCCCTGACTAGCCGCCTCTTCGGGAGGCTCGTAGATTCGAGTGCCCCCGCTGGTGGTGGTCCTAAAGCTTCGCAGCTCGGTGAAGAACTGGTGCTGTTTTGCAAGGCCCCAGTCGCCAATCTTGAATGTGCCGATTCCATCGCAATCCCCACCATCTTTGAACCAGAGAATATTCTCTGGCTTCAGATCGCCATGTCGAAAGTTCATTCCGGAGGGAGACGGGGTGGATACAGGGTAATGTGCCCGGCTGATTGCTTCAGCTAGTCCAAGGATCTGCCGTACTGTCGCCTTTACCAAATTTGCGTTCAAAGCAGGGCGGTTGAAGGTTTTCCAGAAGTCGCGTAGATTTCCACCATCAGCCCATTCAAACATCAAGTAGTGGCTTTCGTTTCCGGGAATGCCGCGTTTGAATGCTGTAAAAAACCGAACAATATGTGGCTGTTCTAGCTTGTTCATCTTTCGGAGAATGTCTGCCTCCTTCTCCCAGCTGCGGAACAACTTCTGACGGTCACCTGCGTCTCGGAGCTCCTTGATGGCAACATACTGAGGGCACTGGAATTGCTTTGCGTATTTGCCAATCAGCTTGTGAACTAATGACTCCATATTACCTAAAATCCTTGTGGTTTCAATTTGAACGTACCTGATTGCTTGGATCAAGAAGATGAGATGGATGGATCTCGCATCTTGAGACATCTCCAAAGGTGCCGCCCCATTTGACTATCTTCTCGGGAAAAGGTAAGACGCATGATGGCCCAAGATCGTACCCAGGCTCATTGATGGAGAAGACTGGAGCCAAAACTATCCACTGTAGCTTCTTGCAGAATGTTTCAATCCTAGTATCTGTCCAAACAGCTATGATGTCTTCCTCGTCGCTGTCATCGCTGTCTTCTCGGTCTTCCATCGGCAGACCTCTCTCATTCCAGTCGGATTCTGTCAAAGGTAGATGATGATCAGAAATGCCTCTTTGCCAAACCTGCTTCATTCCCTCTCGTACGTATTTAGGTGGTAAATCAAGCAGGAGGAGAATCGCAAACACCTTTTTGGCATTTGTCAGAGTATAGGCTGTAAGTTCTGAATCCTTTAGCACTTTCCCTACCGACCCATTTGTGAAGAGTTTGTCGATAGCGCCTTCGGGCAAAAATTCAAAGCCGCTCGTGAACTGGCTCGCAATGAGAGATTTCTTGACCTCAGCCTTGAGCTTAGTTGGATTCTTCTTGGTCGCTGGGCTCTCAGCAGTGCGCCCCTCACGGTCGGGCGATGACGAGCCCATTGCATGTGGCGTCATGTTGCACGTGGGCGTCTCGATGCCGCAAGACCCCACGCTGGACGATGAAAGACAGTTGGCAAGTGTAGAATTGTAATTGATGACCAGATGTCATGAACAGCGTGACTTGCCCCATGTGTGTGAACTCCGCTGGGTATTTGCGACAGGTCCGCCAGGAGGCAGTAGCCGCTCGCGCCGGTTGAAAGATTTTCTGCGACTTTCAGCCGCACCTCTACCCCATTGCAAGATGGCGCCCGAATCACACAACCCCGCTCTGTTGTATCATCAAGCTGCTGCTTCTCAGTGAATGGCTTTAATTTCATGCAGACCGTAAGAATCAGGCTGCGTTGAGTCTATTGACGCCCGCCTATGAGCTGACCCCAAGTGCCATGGATCACATCTATCGTCTCCACCTGGGTCTCCAGAATTCCCTTCGTTTTTGGTGTGCCTATTGGCGATAAACATGCATGCCAAGCAAAGGCGGCTGGCAGGCGACATCTACAACGGACCAACCTTCCAAAAGGAGCAGCGGCATACGTGACCGACATCGCATCCTTGTCCATCCTACAATAATTCACCAATCGGTTATTGCCCCAGTATTGATCAAATCGTGCTTTCTCCTTCTTCAAGGAACTTCGGACTTTGCGTGTCACTTGCAAGCTTCTATTTCGGCCTGTTGTCGTTGATCAGCATCTGCGCGTATAACACTCGTGACTGACTGTGCAGACTGGTCTTACCGTTGTGAGATGTCGCGAAGCCCGAATGCTGTATGTATTATGTACCAACTAAATACCCGTTAGCTGATACGCACAGAGTTGATATGGATTAAAGATCGCCAAACCTCGACGTCGAAACTGTTCGCTATGAAAGTTGTTCGCAACTTTTCTGCGAGCTTTGCTGGATTGACGTGACCTACTGCAATACTCTGCGGCCCCGGAGACTTTTTAGAGGTGTTTCTGAAAGGAATCGTCCATGCCATTATTATTGAAGTAGTAAGAGATAGAACCAGAAGATAGTGAGACCAACGAAGCGAATCTGAGGTAGGCTATGTGCAGTATGATTGAGCGAGTGTTTTTGATGATTCTGTCCGTAGGTTCCCAGTTGTTTATATGACCGCATCGTATCCTGAGGCTACTCGGTAAGGTATTCTTATCAAGGTTCACAGCTTGCTAGGCTTTCACATCCGACAGATCAGGCTGTCGTGGTCTTCCCCACCGGCTCGGCGAGACATGTGCTGACTGCAGCTCAGCCTGCTCATCCCCACCATAATGATACACACCAATCGACTCGGATGATACTCATTGGCCATCATGGTTGGCACTTCAAACAGGATGAGCGAGACATCTCTTGCATTAGAGGGATTGTGCGCGAGTGGTGTGTGGGGGTGGTTTAGGGCGCGATTCCCAATAATCCTCTGAGGCTTCAGGCTGCCTCCTCGAGGCTCCCTTCGCACCCCTGCTCAGTGGACATGGCCTCATGATATGTGTTGCACCGCCCCCAACCCACGCAGGCTGAGATCTGGGATGCTCAAAAGCTGTTGCCATGGCCCAAATTCAGGTCCGGTGCGCTTATGCGCAGTACTACTGAAGCATTCTGATTGATTTAAAAACGAATCGATGCGCTCACCCCTTTTTACACTTGAAGCCAGCCCCAACTGGAATTTCGCACTCTTTCTCACCCCCACCAAGAGCCATGAGGCAGCGCAATGGGTCCTTTGCGGCCCAGCACGAAAATGGTCTTCATGACGTGTCTCCACCGGTGCTGGGGTCTGGAGGTCATTCTTTACCTGAATTACTTGTACATTCAGGATTGACCTATCTAAGTAAAATTGGAATAAAGACCAATTTACTTACGATTACGGAAACCCCGACTGGACGCCCGATTGAGACAAAACGGAAAAACTCGTCCAATGGACAAAACTACCAGAAAAATGGCTTGTCCGACCCGCCCGTTCACACTCCTCGGCAAAGACGCCCGTCGGTCTTTCGAAGAAGTCGAGATGAAGCACGAGAAGCCCAGAATTGGGCCGAGGTACATTTTGATCACTGTAAACAAGATGTGGGATCCAACTGATAATGTTTTAAAGGGTGGTCACGGCGAGAGGACCAGGATTACCCTGATCAAACATCGCATCAGCATCACCACTGAGAATGTTTGCGACGTGATAGCTTCTTCCGTCACCAACGCATGTCACAGACTGTGTTCTCCTACGGATCGCACTACATTTAGGGATGAGAGAGATCGCTCTCTACCGATTAGTCAACGAGGCAAAACCGACACAAACCTTTCGAGCCGCGACTTCTGTTGCCCTCCACTCAATCGTAAGCTCAACAGAGAGATTAGCAGGAACCATTTCAACGACAACAAGACAGGTTTTCTCCCTCGGCCTCAGCTTACTGCGCTTCTATCCACTGAGGCCATTGAGAAGGAGCTGAGGAGACGCGATTCGTTCCTTAGCCGAGAACCAAGCCTCCGATGCCTTAGATTCTTCTCCCACGACAGTGACGTGCAACGAGACGAACACATCCGAGCTAAAGCACTCAAGATCGCTGGAAGTATCGAAGGCTCTTCGCAACCGGAGTTGCCAGATGATGCAATCCAGAACTCCTCTCAGACAGAGAACTTAACAAACGAAAAGTCCTACTTGAAGATTCTCGCGATCCTCATTTTGATTGAGAGACCTGGTAGAATCAAACTGTTTATGGACTCCGGGGTGTGCGACGCGGATCTCCCACTCGTCAAACACTCGATACAGGGACGATTAGATCTCCGCAGAGCTAGTGCTCCTGACGTCTCACTGGAATGCTTCCAACGCTGGTCGGATAGCAATATTGACAGGTTTGAGCAGTGGCAGTGGGCACTGCTTGCTCCATCGTTCGATCGCCCCGAGAGGAAGGATGTGCCTCACCATCAGTTCGAAAAGGCCACAATCTTACCGTTCAGATTCCTGGACCACGAACCCGACAGAGCAGGGGGCTTCGGGACCGTTCGCAAGGTGGCAATACATCCAAATCACCACAAGTTCACAAACACTCAGGTATGCAGTATTCAAGTAATCCGTCCACATTTGATCTCCATCATGCGCTGTTACCAAGTTCGCTTGCTGTACTAATTCGGTAGACTTCGAACTGTTTCTTTGCGGTGAAAACATTGAGAAACACTCAGTCAAGAGTCGACTTTGAGAGAGAGGTCGCAACATTGAAAAGACTCAGCGATGACTTTCATCCGAATCTCATCTCCCTCTTGGGGACATACGAGAAAGATAATCTGTTTCATCTCATTTTTCCCTGGGCAGAAGCCGATCTCTTTAGGTTTTGGGAGAGGGAAGACCTTGGCTCAGCCTTTGGCCCAAGAAGTTCTTCGGAGACCCTGCGCTGGGTCGCACAGCAATGCGGAGGCCTTGCGGACGGACTGGGATTCATCCACCGTCGCGACACATCTTCTGGGTTTTCTTTGCTACACCCACAGTCATTGCCTCTAATCCAGCGAATGAACAGCAACGAGGGATCCGATCAACGCATGATTCAAAAGACGCTTCGTCTATTTGGGCGTCACGGAGATCTCCAGCCAGGCAACATCCTTTGGTTTCCTCATTGTGTTTCCCCCGGCAGCGGAACAAAGGGAACTCTGAAGATTACGGACTTTGGTCTTGCGGAGTTCAGTCGGAAAGAGGCTGTCCACAAATACCGGCGTGGATTCTGCGTCAAGCCCTACACATATTCCCCTCCTGAAGCGGCACTAGATACCGATCTTCTCAGTCCATCTTATGACGTATGGTCTCTAGGATGCATCTACTTGGAGTTCATAGCGTGGTGGCTCGGTGGTTGGAGCCTTGTCCTCAAGTTCCGGGGTTCACGACTGGAAGCTGACCAGACATCATCCGATTGGGAAGGAGTGGATTTCAAGTCTGATCTCTTCTTCACCTTGATGAGGGCTGAGGGAGCGGAAAAAACTGAAGCAATAGTCAAGACTTCAGTTACCGAGGTACGGACCTTTTTGAAGTGACGGCATTCGATTGATTATATCGCTTACTATTATGTTTCTAGTTCATCGACGAATTGAAGTCCAAGCAAAAGAAGGGCCGATTCATTTGCAACTTTTTGGACTTAATCAAAAAAGATATGCTGGTAGTCAAAGGATCAACGGAGAACTGCCCGAGCATGGGTAGGAAAGGCTCGAAGGGGATTGGAGAGTGCATTACAGAGATGCGTAAGAAGGAGTGGAAAGATACGATTGTGGAGTGATCAGTAGCCTACTCAATTGACAATCGTTTTGAAAATGTGAAGCCTACGTCGATGTCCCAAACCGGTCTTTGGCATGCTTCGTCTTTTGTCCGGGTTGCCTTCGGACCGGACCGACAGGCCCATACTGCGCGTTACCGGCAGCCAGCACCCAAAGTTCCCGAAAGAACTTGAGGTCGGGTGCCCCGCTTCTGATAAAAATGTGAGGCGCGTTGACAGGGTATCGCCTTTACCAGCAGTAACATGTCCCTTACCAGGAGATCACCATAGTGAGGCTAGCGACGTTCCTCGGAGAATGTGCACTTGGCATAACTTTTCCTAGAAGATTGGCATAACCTCATGTCTTACACTTAATGTCAAAAGTAGTGAAATGGATGATGTCGAGCGGATTCGGTTTCGTGAACATGGCATATTACCTAAACTCTGACTGTTGAAAAATTACTACAGTGGTCAAGGCAAGGCTAAAAGGGTTGCTGCATTGCCCTCTAAATGCAGGGTCGTCCCTGTCTCAAAATGGCATTCGATCACGATGGCAGATAGGAAATAAAGTTGGACAGCCAATTTGAATAGCATCTTCAGCGATGACGAAACTGCCCCTATCCATCCCCGTCACTCCTTTTTCATTCGCACGTTCCGCGACAAGCGATCGCCATTGGTCCCGCGTCTCATCCCCCGTCATCCCCGACAAGAGCCCCGCACCAACTCATCAACCGCCAAAGAGCAAGAAATGGACTTTATGCGTTGTTCTCCCCAGAAAATCCCATCGTCCAATCTTTTCGCCGCCTTCTTTCACGCCTGTTCCCACCCCACGCCTCCTGGTCCCGCCACAACCTGCCAATTCCAAAAATGTCGTCGGCTAAGCCTGCCCCGGGAGACTTGGCAGCGCTGGCTGGGCGGGGTGTTCGCCACAGGCGAGTTACAAAAACGGGCGTCGCGTTGCGAGTGTTCTCCTGAACAGCCACACCGCGTTTTGTTCTCTGTTTTCGTTAATCTTTATTGAAAATTGTTCGAAGCGAACATAATGGTTTTCAAGTCGAGCATATTCATCACGGCGGTTCTGGCTGCCTTTAGCGACGCGGTTAGCCTGGGGAGCTTTGACTACAAGTCACTCAGTCTGAGAGAAGTCGGAGCACGCAACACTGAGGTACGAAAGTCTCGAAGGATCAAGAAACCCACTCAGAATGCTAAATCTGATGCTATACAGGACTGGAGGATATGGCTCACAAAAGACGGCGACCCGATTTCATTTTGGCACGACATTCCCACATGGCCAGATGAGAGTGACAGGCAAATCATCAACGTCGTCATTGAGGTTCCTCGGTGGCAAGACGCCAAAATTGAGATGGCGAGGGATGAGCCAATGAGTAAGTCCCAGCAAGTATTGCATTGACCTCACGCTAATTATTGTCACCTTCAAGACCCTATTCTCCACGACTCTCGGAATGGAAGCCCTAGATACGTTGAAAACGTGTGGCCTCACAAGTCGTACCCCTTTTTGTACGGTTCTATCCCTCAGACATGGGAAAGCCCCAACTTCAAGCATGAGTTCACCGGCTTGAATGGTGACAACGATCCTGTTGACCTGTTCGACATTGGCCAAGAGTAAGAGAACACAGAAAAAAAGGTAGAAGTTGAGCTTGCTGACAGACTGCAGTCCGGGGTACATTGGCCAAGTGAAGCAAGTCAAGATTCTTGGCGGTCTTGCCTTGGCTGATGTAAGTTGCCACCCGAAGCTCTCGAGCACTGTCTCATCACATGGCTGACAATTTTCAGGGTAATGAGACTGATTGGAAGATCATGGGCATCGACATCAAGGATCCCCTTGCTCCGCTACTCAACTGTAGGTGTTTAAAAGTCGATTTGATTGAGATAAGCTAACACTTTGAAGCCTGGAAAGACGTTGAAAAGTACCGCCCGGGGACTATCAAGACCTTCAGAGACTGGTGGACTGTACGTTGAACCATCTGCATCTATGAATGTGAGCTCTGACATTGGCCGCAGTACTACAAAGTTGCTCGAGGTGACCCAGTGATTGACATCGTCGGAGACTGGTACCAGAACGTCACCTTCATGCAAGATGTTCTCATCGACAGCCATCGCACCTGGGAAGAGTTGATCAATGGGCAAGTCGACTCGAACGAAATCAACTACAACCAGACGGCAGACTCCGATGTCGCTAAGAGCTACGTCAAAAAGAGCAAGACGACAAAGAAGTTCGACATTCCCAAGAAGAGCAAGACCAAGCCTGCAGCCGACAAGCCCGAGAAGTACAAGGGCTGGTGGTACATTGACAGCAACTACACCTTGCTCGAGGTACCTGAGGTGCAGCAATTTTCATTCAACCGGCAGTCGGCTTGACAATGGGAATTTGAAAGAATTCCTTGAGTCTGGGATGAACCTTTGGTTTCGACCAGTCAGCATGTTCAGTGGCTCAGCGTTCTTTGGGTTGGTAAAGCATAATGAATGGATTTAGACTTTGGCATGATAATGAAAACGAATATACACGATCTAGTTGGTCTTTACTTAGCAGCGGATGGTGATGACTGATGAACACCGCCTAGAAGTAAATATTGAAAAACTTTCTTTTGGGAAAGAAGAGGCGGACGGCTCTTTCCTGGGTCCCTGCTTCCGCGTCACTTCCACTTGACCTTCGGCGCCGGCAAACGGTTGGTGGCCCCACAAATCGGCAGCCCTACCCGCAAGCTTAATTCTGACTTTTTTCTCCCCGATGTAACTGAAACATTCCGAGTCTGTCCATCTCAACGTCGTCCGTCGCTGTCACTCGCTTCCACACACGATTCCTATCCGCATCGGTTGACGGCGTCATTGCTTCTTGGCTCTTTCTTGGCAGGCATCATTGATCGCGGTTGGACCATCCATCGCCTCTCACTTCCGACGAACGGCAGCGCTAACAGCGGAGCAGCAGATCAGCCGTGGTCTGACTCGCCATCCTCATCTCCCCTCACTCCGGGCCGCTCCCCTCATCCCGCCACGGCTCCGATCATCCTCCGGCCTCGGGTAGCCAGCTCCAAAGATGGCGCTGGTCGAGGACCCGGGCGACATGGAGATGCGCATCGACGACGCTACCGTCCAGCTCAGTACCCATCGTCTCACCACGCCCTTCCCTGAATCAGTCATATCCATCACACGTACCTCATCACCAAACACATCCAAGGAACATCCATCATCACCCGAGTTCACCCCGCGAGAGCTCATCGAGCAGGCCAAGACCCGGAGAGAGCGCCAAAACGCCCGCGATTCCAGATGGGTTGAGCGCGAAAAGGCGAATCGTAGCAAGAGCCCTGTCATGCCCAAGAGAGCCTCAACGGGAGGTATCGAGAAGAAGAGATCCAGCGGCAAATGGAAAGCTAGGGCCACCGATGCTAGGCTCTCATCCGAGCTCGACCGCCTCCTCGTCGGTGACAGCGGGTCATCCTCGCCATCCAGAGCCGCGGACCGTCATCCGCACCCGCTCCGTGCTGTGCTTCACAGCCTGCCAGGTTTCACCTTCGATACTGAGCTGGACGCCATCAAGTTCCATAAGAGGCAGCGCGTAGCGCTCGGCATCGAGGACCTCATGGCAGAGGGTGGCAAAGACGCCGCCAAGGTGTGGCTCGAAGAGTTTCTGCTTCTGACGTTCGAGACGAAGGCGAAGGTGCTGGAGCGGTATCCCATGTGCAAGGAGCTGGACGATGTCCCGCTGGGCTTCACAACTATGGCGAAGGACGTGGAGACGACCATCAACAGGCTAGCGTACGACTCGGCACTCAAGGTCCGCCGGGCTATGGAGCGGCGGCTCTGTCAATCGTACGACATGCGCAAGCTGGTCGAGTGGACGATCAAAGCACGTTGGCGCTTCATCGAGACGAAGCCCAAGATAGTTCCTGGCTTTGGGGCGTTCGGACAGGCGTGCAGCGAGGAAGGAACAGCGCTAGAGAAGCGTCTGTGGGCAGTGATTGATGCTAGAGGAATCAACATGCCTAGATCGCATGCTGGTTGAGGAAGGGAGCGGTTGTGACGCGATGACGAACATGCATCAAGGTTTCGGCGTATGGCAGACATAGGTCATGGGAGGTGACCCGGGGACTTTGGCGTTTAGAGGTAGCGAGTAGACACGAATGTGTATTTCTCAGCGATTCTTCATTCTTCTACTTTTGATCGGACTCGTGACTCGGAATCCTCGTCTTCTCGACATCACCCAGACCTCCTGAGACCTTCTTGGCAACACATCGGCCAGGGTGCCATATCGCAAAGAGAATCACGGCCAATGCCACCGGAGCAAACTCGAGTACGCCGAAGTAGACCTCGTTCGAATATAGATCACCACCCAGTCCCTCCGCCGTCTCAGCGAGACGAAAGCAGGTACGCAGATACACAAGCAGCGTCGCCGCGGAGAACGCCGCCACAAAGACCGTCAGCCGATGCTCCCTGATCATATGCCTCGCCCTGAAGAGGAAAATGCCCGTGGTGGCCACAAAGCACCCGATCGAAAACACCTGATACGCCAAACCCCCCAACAAAATATTATTCGCCGTCGTCGGGTCCTCGCGCCGCGACTGCTTCACCCCAATCAGCGCCGCGCCCGAGATCTGCGTAATCGTTGCAATCACATCCGACGTGATGAAGAACCACAGCACGACCTTGGGCGGGAGCGGTGAGAAGGCGCGGCCGAGGCGGTGGATGAGCGCCGAGAGGATGGTGTAGATGCCCGCGGCGAGGAAGACGGGCGCGGTGACGATGAAGAAGTAGTTGAGGATGAAGTAGATGAGGTTGTAGGGGTTCTTCTTGGCGGAGAGCGAGCGCGCGACGTAGCCGACGATCTCGAAGAGGAGGCCGACGGGGAAGGTAGCGAAGTACCAGCTGCGGTGGCGGAAGAGCTGCGCCGTGTGGACGAGGAGGAGCATGAAGAATAGGGCGGCTGCGAGGCCGGCGAGAGCGATGGATGGGGTGTAGCCGTAGATGATCACGGGCGTGTCCCATTCGCCTGTTGGCGGGGGAAAGTTTGGGTCGGTGTAGCCGAAGGATCCTGGGAAGATATTAGACGGGATATGGTCAAAGCATTAAAGATTGCTCACCTCTTTGTGAACTCATTGTCACTGGATTGTGAGGAGCTGCCTAATAGCGCTGGTGCGTTGGTGATGGGAGCAAGGATGGAGCTTGAAGGGGATGAAGATACGGAGGGAGACTTTGGTATAAATCGTGGTCAGGTTACCAGCCAGAGACCAGGGTCTGCAACAAAATCAGACATGTCAATAATGAACGATCTTCCCAAGGCGGATACCTAACCGCAGATCGAGAAACAGGGTTCGGGACGAGCGTGACAGTTTGGGGGCCACCTTGTCCGCGTGGGTGTTCGTCCCTTGACGCGCGTGGGAGTGGGTACCGGTAGCCTGGCACTTCACATGCACCATCGAACCTAGCCCCCAGCCGTTCAGACGCCCAATGAACTTGCAACTTAATACGGACCACACCTCCAATCTGGATGTCAACAACAATATCCCGAGTGCTATTGGGCGCCGCTCATATTTCCCATCGAGATCCATGCACGAAGCTGTTATTCAATGGCCCCTGATATGCGTACGGCTGAAGTCTATGATTCATCATTCCACGGGTCTCGACGGTTTCAAGCCACCTTTGCGCTTATTTTGACATGGCTGCATGAGGGCGACCATGCCATGTTGGGAAGTGACAGATGCAGCAACCCTAGCTGTTCTAACCTGAAGCAAATCCATTCTCGGCCGATACCTGTCAACGTCTTTGCGGCTTTATCATCCGACGCCTTCCTCCTATATCATATTGGAAGCTGGGTCCTAATGAGGCACTGATGCAATGATGGTTTGAGCACCGCGAAAGTCTTCTAGACGATACTCAACGCTTTGTGAAAAGGATGACGACAACGGCATCTGTCTCCGTCTTGTTGCGTCCCACTCAATGGCGCTCTCCCGAATTACTTACCGTTTTAGTGCTCCTGCCCGGCCTCGACCTCGCACCTCGGCATTGCCAAGAAGTCCGAGGTCCGGGGTTTTGTGGGGCGGTCATCCGAGACGGCTACGGCAGCGTCGATGATGGTACACGGTCTCGATGGCGCGAATATTCTCTGCTGAATTTAAAAGTTTGAAATGACCAAGTTTCATCTGGTTTCTCCATAAGTATTGTGATTTGGAGCGATCAGAGAAGGTCCGTCAAAATCTTCAGATGCACTTGCTGTGGGTTACGAGGCACCTCAAGGGGGGGGGTTCTTCAACGTCTTCTTGGATGAGTTCGTTGTTGGGGCAACACAAGCTTCCACCATCGAATGGAGCTCCGAGACACAAATGACTTACATAAGATGAGTGAAGCATGCTACGTTTCCCCTTTCTGCCAAACGCTGTTCATCTCTCCATGATGGACCACTATCTGGACTTGGCACGTATCCCATCGAGTGCTGGATGACGCCGGTACAAGAGTGTGCGGGGTAAGACGAATCAAACGTTATTCCAGTTGATCGACACTTCTTTTTCAACAAATCAAAAAGTTCAGGTAAGCTAGAATTGGAGAAATTCTGGGTACTCAATGTATTGGCGTCATTCAGCACTCCATGGGATACGATGAACTTGTTTACTCCGACACGTCTAGCATTGTTTCCGTCTACAAAACCTGGATCTAGAATTTGCCCACGAATTACCTAGTAATAGGCACGTTCGTGGCTACATTTCGATCATGATACTCCTTTAACTGGACGCGAAAATGCACCCACCGCTTGGCGAGGTTATTGCAGTGCCACTTGCAGACTCCCCAGCCACATGTGGCGTCACAAAAACTCATCAACAATCAGATTTCTCCTTTCGTCGTTCACACTACCTATGCAGTTTCGGACGTCAGAATAACAGTAAGCCCTGGTACATCTTGGGATTTAGTGGCTTGATGAGCAGAAGCGAAAAGTCTCAAAGCTTAAAACGGCCAATCAGGTGACTTAGGAGAGTTTACATGGGTTTGATTTCACAGCAACGCTGCAGCATTTCCGTCGGTAGACTTCACAACAATGAAATTCAGCTTCTCCTCGTCTCATATGATCCATGACAATTGAAAATCGGCTGCACTTAAAAAATGTCTCAAAAGCGCAAGGTGCTCATGCTCACCAACTCCGAGTATGGCCAAGCCAACATCTTCCTGGCCACATGCTACGCGTTGATGGGCACAGCCTCCAACGTCGAGATCCATCTGGCATCCTTCGCACCGATCAGGACTGCAGTAATTGCGGCCTCTGAAGCCGGTATCAAAGCTCATCCGAACGCCAGCCCGATCAACTTCTACGAAATTCACGGTACGAATTACTTCAAGGCCTTGCTCTCCCCTGAGGTGGGTGGCAGACGACTTCTTAAGATTGCGCCGAGTTTCCGGACAATGCCCACTGTCTTGCGGATTATCGCCCGCGCTCCATGCCTTACACCGGACCGGAAATGGTGGAAAACTGCAATGAGATCCGGCGAATCATTGAACAGGTGGAGCCGGATTTGACTCTGGTCGACAACATGTTTACGCCGGGGTTGACTATGGCTCGACATATGGGCATCAAGTGGATGATCCTATCACCCAACACACTCAAGGATCTTGCATTGCCGCTGCAACCCAAAGCAGCTTTCTTCTGGAAGTATCCATGGTAAGAGACAATCTCTCCGCAATCTGCAACAGACGTTATCTGATTGAAGATAGTGTTGGGACTGCTCTCCCGTTCCCAATTCCATGGCACCTCATCCCACTGAACGTACTATACGTGTGCATTCTCATATTCTTCATGGTATTCAACAGGGATGCGCGCAGGGCACGGGATCATGTGACCGAGAAGATCGGAGCTAGGGTCTTTGATCAGCAAGAGTTTGGTAATCCGCAGCCAAACTTGAAGATGCTCATGGCGAGTAGTCCAAAGTTCGACTTTCCAGTCGACTTCAAGCCGGACAATATCATTCCCTGTGGCCCCATCATGAGACCAGTCTCGCCAGTAAAACAGGTTGACCCTGAGCTACATACCTGGCTCGCCCGAGGACTGACTGTGTTCATCAATCTGGGGACATTACCTTGGACCACGGAAGACGAGGCTGTTGAAACGGCACAAGCCTTACGTTCGCTCCTCGCTGGTTGGCGTGAGAAGGGTGAAGACGGAAGGCTTCAGGTCCTATGGAAATTGAAGCAGACCACAGACGGGCAAATCGAGTACGACATACACGAGAAGGGCTGTCGTCTTGAGAGAATCTTGGGGAGCGAGTTTGACGATGACAATGTCAGAGTTGTAAAATGGGTGGAGGCCGAGCCGTATACAGTTTTGCGAACGGGAAACATCATTTGCTCGGTCAACCACGGCGGAGCGAACTCGTTTTGGGAAGCACTTTGGTGAGAGACCGCAAAGATTCAAGTTTTCGCAGAGAGCAGTAAAGCTGACATGTAACGATGAAGCACTGGTGTTCCTCAGGTTGTACTACCTGTGTGGGCGGATACCTATGACTTTGCTCAAAGGGTTGAGTATCTAGGTATCGGAAAATGGGGCAGTCCGACTACAGCGCCGAGATACCGAGCCGAGGAGCTTAGTGATGCGTTGACACAAGTGATCACCGGTCGTAGTGCTAGAAAGTTTCAACTACGATCAAAAGAGCTTGCAAAGCAGAGATTTCAGTTGGGAGAGGGTCGAGACGTGGTTGCGAGGCATATTATTGGAAACATCTAGGTCTTTTTAAAAGCAGACATAGGTGAGTAATTCATTGTGCGTTTGCTATCTCCGACGCATTCGCTTTTTAGTGGCCACGTTTGGTTGATATGAAAAACAATTTTGGTGGTAGAGTCGAAGTGTAAATCAAATAGCGTTTTAAATCATCTGAAAAGATTCACTGACATTGTGATTGGTCAACCGAAGACACCATACATCGGCCTGCCTTCCTCACGAAGGTGGTTGAGTGTGGTTTTAAGCAACTTGCGCAACATAGAGATTAAAAAGAAACCCCTGCCAAATTCCCATACCATCCCAGCTTCTCTCCCTATTAACCCTGTATTTGTCATGGCTCTGTTCGTTTGCCTTCCCTTTACACTTGGCGCGTTGATCAGAGCGTAAAACCTCGTTTCTTGCCGGCTCCTGTTAAGATTGCCTGTTTCCGGTGGGCAATGGCCTGCCTTCATACAAAACCGTCAACAGACGTGAAACGCCCACTAGGACTGAGGTCTTGGCTTCAAACAGCACACCTAGATACGGGCTTGGTAGCACCAGAAGCAGTGACTCCAATTCGCTCCATCCAGAGGTGACTAGAACGAGAAAACCCGAAATTCCGAATCCCAGGATTGCGGCGGCTGCTTTTGCGTTGGCCACATGAGAGCGATTTCCGATTAAAGGTGTAAGTAGGGCCATGAGACACAGAAGGTAGCTGATACTGAGAAATACAATCCCCAAAGTAATAACAAACATGTTTGCTTGGGCCCATGGGCTGTAATACATGCCGGCAACCCATAGCCAAGACGCCGCTGCGCCAGAGAGGATCATAAGACGCTCCCCAGCTGAGTGCGGCGCGTCCTCCGAAGGATACATCCTCAAAGTTCAGCCGTTCTCCGTGATGTTTGTGATGTAGGTGTTGCCGACGCGTTCGGTTGAGTGTTTTGCACCGTTGGGGACGTAAACGCGAAGGTTATGGCTGCTATCGAACCCAGACACGTGAAACGTCTACTGTTGAGAGAGATGCGACGCGTTATAAAGAAGTAAAGGTATTGAGTGCACGGCGAAAGCTCAGAGACTGAGAGGTGGCGGAGATGCGGACTTTGTATGCATTCTTATGTGCTCTGCAGGTGCCCAAGAAGTTTGAAGCTTGGATTAGCCACCATATACCCTGATGTCGAATGAATGGATGCCTAAAGACTGCTTAAGTTAACTCTCCATAATTTCTCGGTCTGTCCGCGTGGCGCCGTTGTGCCGCGCGGAACGCCTCATGTGCAGCCTCGCAACTTTATGGGTCTGTCAAATGATACCTTATATCAAACGTTCGAGAAAACCGCAGTCTCTTTCATACATTTAAACTTTCAGTGTTGGCCGCGAAGGCAGCCTAGATTTCTCGAATGGATGATTTCTATTCCATGCTCGAAGTAAAGTTCTCCAGATCGCACTGACTGGGCAGACCAATGCCATCTTCCTTTCCGATTTTCTGTCTACTTTCTGTCACCTCTGCCATCATACTCTGTCAATCAACTCCTTTCCTCGCGCCTGCTTTTCCACTACCCTTATTATCCTTCTGCTGTGTAATATCTCTGTTTCAGCCGCTAAGGTGGTCAGAAGTGCTCGACGTGGACAGCTTGGAAGATCCTTAGAAGCATCATCAGCCCCTATGCAGCCTGAAACCCGTATTCTTCTTCGTCCACTCTCAATGGCAAAACTCTCTCTTCGCCTCTACAGTTTGCAACGAGGCCATCAAGCGTGAAATTGCAATTCCTCAATTAGACATGTAGATGCGCGGGCATCACTATGACAATTGTTGAATGTTCCATTGACTAGTTGTGGTTTTCAAATGCAGTGAAAATCGAGCTGCAAACCCCGGTTTATTCAGTCCCCCTTTCCCGAGTTGAACATTGACGCACTTACCGAATCTGACTAGAACGAGGGTCACAATAAAACGATTATCAAGGCCTATTTGCATCTATTGATAGAGTGCTATCGAAGCTGAGGATCCAGGACGACATTTCTTGTGTCACGCGATATCTGTGAACGCGTGGATGTCCGTAAGTCCGTAAGTCCGTTAGACCCCTAGGCCCCTGTTCAGGTCACGACCTGCAAGATCTCATCCACTATGACTAGGCTTACGTTGCCCTTGCCGTTGATGTCACTCATCCTAAGCGTCGTCAACGTTGAGGGTAACTCTGAGGGGCCAGAGTGTCGGAACCAGTCTTTGGGTGCCACTGGGATGATGCGTTGTCGCATTTGGCCCTGTTCAACATGCGTCTTTCATGTTGTGAAAGATTAACTTTACGATAAGGTAATTGACTTCTAATACGTCTTGGCACTATCACAGTTTAACCTTCTTTTGATTGGCATCTCAGAGGTAACATGCATTTTACTTGGCAGGCACGAAGCACGTGCGTCAGGAGCCACAACGTCAGCCTTCGCGAAATGGAGATCGATCTGGAAGCGGTCGTTGAGATGGATATTACGAATTCCATGGAGTCTTCTCTCTTCTAGAACATGCACTACGGGATCGGTATTACGGTAGTTCGGACAGGAATTCCGGGGATTCCCGCTCGCCACAGAACATCCCGGTCCGGGACTCTAGGGCGGGTCCGGCGAACTGCCGAAGTGGGTCTTTACCGACCTGTTTCCACCCGCATCCACGCCAATACCACGCTTCTCCCGCCGGATGATGACGATGTATTTTAGCCAGCCACGAACCGAGGAACCATTTTCAGCCAGCGCTGACGAGTGTGGGGGCTTTCGAACGTTTCGAACCACAGTTGCAAGCTGCCAAGAAGGAAGAGTAAACATGATCCGAGCCTGCCGGAAAACATCACAAGACGAACCGGGAGCGTGGTCAAAGAAACCAAACCGCCCTACATCCGAGGAGAAGTAATACGGATCCCTGCTTCAGGAATAGTTTCTCATGCTTGATTGGTCAGATTATGAAAAAATTGACTGTCGAATCCAAAAAGCTCACTCTCTCGAGCAGTAAGACGGCGCGTCATACTAAATCCGAATGGGTGCCTAGAAGTTAAGTTATGCTTTGGCCGCCAGAAATGATTAGAGAAAATTGTACGCAACCCAAAATAGAGTGCCCGTTCGTCGCATTTGAAATCTCCATTTGTGGAGATACAAGCTAAACCCTGCCTCCGAGCTACCCACCAAGAAGCATTAGAGCATCGGCGGTCACGATGTCAGGTACCCACCTAAACGTCTTTCTGGGCCCATGGTGGTGTCCTCCCGGGGATTCCATGACCGCATCTTCCGCCTTTCTACAACAATGCTATCCGATGGCAGCTCTCTGGATCCCCACCTGATGGCAAAAAAAGCCGGGCACATAATGGAGCTAGGAAGTGGTTGGCATTTCTCAAGGAATCTCACCCAATGCTGAGCGTTCGCTAGTTCAGGCATGCCGGAAGGCGCCGGATTGGCACGCTCGGATATCCACATAGCTCTACGGCTGCCCAAAGTACCAATCCAGATTCTGAATCTTGATAATACTAGCATCAGCAGACAATGGTGTGGGGATGGCGCTACTCCGAGAAAGTATTTAAACAAGTCCACGGCCCCGTTGATGCTCAGTCCCATTCCATCGTCCGACTGCAGCAAGAGAAGGCATTTTTGAAGGAAACCCCGGCAACAGGCTTCACTCAACATGCATACCCTCAAATTGGTAACGTCTCTAGCGGCCTCTGTCGGTCTGGCCAGCGCTTCGTCGGTCCTCCTACAGGGCGGCACTATCGTCGGCTTCGATGACCAGACCAACTCGCTCAACGTCGTCCGCAACGGCTCCCTCCTAATCACCGACGACCGTATCACGGCTATCTACACCGCCGAGGAGGCTGCGAGCCAGCCCGTCAGTGGTAACGACACGCAGGTTGTGGACGTGACCAACAAGATTATCACTCCCGGCTTCGTCGACACTCATCGCCACGGATGGCAGACTGCCTTCAAGACCATTGGTTCTAACACGTCCCTCGCTGAGTACTTCACCCGGTACGGAGAATATGCCGCTGCTGGCCTTCTCAGTGCCGACGATGTCTACACCGGCCAGTTGACAGGGCTTTATGAGGCTCTCAATGCTGGTGTCACTACGACTCTCGACCACGCTCACCATACGTGGTCCAACGCCACAGCAGAGGCCGGACTGAAGGGCAGCATCGACAGCGGTGCAAGAGTCTTCTGGTCTTATGCCTTCCATAACGTTACCAATTACACTGTCTCTGAGCAGCTTGCGAACTTCAGAGACATCGCAACTAGGGCCGAGTTTGATGGGTCTGCCACAAGCCTTGGTGTTGCCTGCGACTTCTTCGGTCCCGATCCGGTCCTTGACCAGGTCAATGCTGTTGTCGACCTTGCCAAGTAACATTTCTCACCATGAGACTGAAACCTCGAGGCATTTGCTAATATGCACTTAGGGAGTTCAACGTCTCGGTCATCACAACTCACAGTCTTCAAGGGCCTTGGGGCAGTAAGTCATCCATCGAACCTCCTCGTCAAATAAGTCCAAGTCACTGACAGCTCCTCTAGTCACCAACAGCCCTGAGGACCTGCATGCAGTCGGTGCCCTCAACACCAGCATCCCCGTCGTCTTCTCTCACGCCTCATTCCTGACCTACCGCGGCGCCTCTCTCCTCCGCTCCACCAACCAATACATCTCCATCACCCCGGAATCCGAGATGCACTATGGCCACACCCACCCCAACAGCCACCTAATTCAGGACCAAGCCGCCATCGGCGTCGACACCCACTTCACCTTCTCCACCGACATCCTCACCCAGGCTCGTCTCTGGTTACAGAGCACCCGCCGCTTGCTCTACCAGCAGGTCTTGGCGCACTGGAAGGTCCCGACCTCCACGCCCATGACCGCTAATCAGGCCTTCCTCATGGCCACCCGCAATGGCGGCCTCGCCCTGCGCCGTCCCGACCTGGGCGTCATCGCCAAGGGAGCCAAGGCCGATATTGTCGTTTGGGATGGCGAGAGTCCTGCGCTGCTCGGATGGATCGACCCTGTCGCTGCAGTGATTCTGCATGCCAGCGTTGGCGACATCCAGCACGTTCTTGTTGACGGAAAGTTTGTGAAGAAGGACCGCGAGTTGGTGGCTGCGAACTACTCTAGTGTCCGTACAGAGTTTCTGAAGAGCGCACGCAAGATCCAGGATACTTGGAGGAACATCCCATTCGAGGCTCTGGACGGCGCTTTCAGCGCGTCTGGAGCTGCTTATGAAGCTCCACTTGAGGTTGATGTTCTCACTGGTGAGCAGTCAGGATACGGGACGACGTTTGTTTAGTACGTTTGTCAAAAACACCACAGCGTGTCATGTACACATAGGACATAATGTTTCAATGTAATTGTTACTCATTCAATCATTCGTAGTGGCTCACTGAGGTGGCCGTGGAAGGGTCATGCTCATGCATGATAATCATTTGGGGGCATAAGCCAAATTTGTATTCTGAGATTAATGTAATAGGTTTAAATGGGAGTTGTGTTCTTGAAGACATGAGTATTCGAGGGAGGATGTGTTGAAACACTTATCCGTACCTTGCACCCTCTATACTTGTCCTCCCTCTTCACTTCACGAAAGCCGCTGCCTTCTTTAGTTGCCGTTGACCATGCCAGGCTCTCTGCCGTTGATGTATTGCCAAAGTCTGCTCTCATTGGCCACCTTGTTCTTGTCGCCCTTGCGGAGGCCTCTGCCCTGAACCATGGTGGCATCAAGGAAGTACTTGTGGCCCCTGCCCTCCTTGCCCTCGACGACGCCAGTCAAGGTGTTGTTAAGGGGAAGGATTCTGTCGAGGTAGTGCTGGTTAAGCAGGTGGCCCCACTTGCCCTTGTTCTTGAAGAGAAGCCCGTTAAAGTTGTTCTGTCTCGGGGTGACGCCAAGAATGCTGGCAATAGCAGTTTCATGCGACTGGCGCTTGTGGCGGTGGCTCTTCTTGGAGTGGTTCTTGGCCTCCTTGGTCTGCTCGGAAATGAGGGACTTGAAGTGGGTGACACCCCACTCGGCGACAAAGTCACCATCGTTGGCGTAGTGTTCAATGTGTCCGACGACGTACTCGCCCTCGTCGATCTTGGGGTTGTTGAAGTGGTTGGCAGCGTTTCCGAAGGTGTAGATCTCGAGCTTCTTGAGGTCCTTGCGGGCGCTGTGGGAGAGGAGCCAGTCGAGAATGATGCTGCCCTCAAGGCCGCCCTGAGAGTGAAGAATGAGAACGACTCTGTCCTTGGCGGGGTCGGCAAGAGCTCCAGCGATAAGAGCGTAGCACTCTCTGGTGTCGGTTGTGCCGAAGTAGAAGCATCTCTCCACGAGACACTGGATCGTGTCGAAAATGACGCCAGCTCTGCCACCGGTGTGTTAGGCCGTGCGTTCGTGATTAGTACAATTGAAGTTACTTACGTCTTGTTGTGGACACCAGTGATGGGACGGTGGAAGGTTCTGGACAGTCTGTTCAGGTTGCCCTGCAGCCAGTGGGAGCTTTTACTGTGTCAGCAGGATCAAAGAATTGATTTCGGCGGAAACTAGTCTGCTTACCCAACAGAGACACCGTTGAGGAAGATCCACTTCTCGTTCTCGTGCTTAACCCAGTTCTCAGATTCAGGGATCTGGTGGGACTCGAGAACGCCTCCCTTGACACCGGCGTTGAGAGGAATGCAGGCGAGGTAGTTGATGGTGACGAATGCGATGGCGTAGGGCAGGACCGCGGTGAACGGGAAGGTTGCGATGAAGGGGAGAGACAAAAGGAAGGCAAGTTGAGTGGCGATCAGAACGGTGTGAGCCGCCAGGCAGATGAGGTTTCCGACGGAGGGGTAAAGCTCGTCCATCTCACCAGAGGGGTAATGAGGGTCGATGATGTGTTGGAACCTCTCCTGGAAATAGGTGACCGCGCGGTTGATGGCGCCGAACCGGATCATGTGAGGGACCCAGGCCTGGTCCAGAGCCGGGTATCTGGTGTGGCCGCGGTGAGGGTAGGCCAACGGGAAGACGACGACGGGAAGCTTGTAGGCCTTCAGGATGAAAAGCTTCAAGTCATCCCACAGAAGCTGCCATGGTGGGGCTGTGTGGTATGCCGGCAGCTCGACTACGACCTTCTCAACTTGCGTTCTGCCAGCCTTGTTGACGGAGGTGACCTCGATGGTCTCGGTGATGTTGGTCTCCACGGTCTCGTAGACCTCGACGGATTCCGTCAGTGCTGCGGGAGAGGCCATGGTGATGTTGTCGTGATCTCGGATCACTGAGAGAACAACTGAAAACTGGACCAGATGAGATTGAGAGCCTGACCAAACACAACGAAGCTTCGTGGCATAATCTCAGCTTATATCATCGACGAGCCGTTGGCATATGCTCTTTCTTCACATGCAGTATCTTGTTTGTGATTATTGTCGTGAGACCTTTCGATACCGATCCCCGCAAGCAGAATTCCTTCCAACGCCCAACCAGAATCGAGTTCGAGCTGATGTCTCTCAATCACATGCAAAATGCTGTCGTCTCTGCGCAGAAAGTTTGTGAAACGTGAGACCAGATACTCGGTGATCGGCCAATGTCATTTCTGAAGTCTTACCCTGATAGCTCGGTGGCGCCTGGCACAGGTTTTGAACACAGTGTGGTAAATATGCAGGGTCATTGCTATGTTTCTGCCTGTTGTTGTATTTTGATGCTGACAACTTGGCATGGAATTTCTTCTGGAATGTCCTGCCGCTTTGGGGTACTGCTAGTGTGAGAAGCTGATAAGGCAGGCGTGACAGGGGGAGTCGATCATCCGCATTGGGCATCCTTATCGCACAATATGCGACTTTGTGTCTCGGATTTGGTGTCTCGGGGACTCCCGCCTAGCAATCGTACATACACATCTCAACCTGCAGCTTACGTGTTGATACCAATTTGATGTTGATGCTGGATACGAGTCCGAACTCGGGGTGGAAAGAAATACGACGAGCTCTGTATCCCTTCCATCGACAGGTTTCTCAAGAGTGCCCTTGCTGAAGCCAAATAGTAGATGATTGTCCGAACTTTTGATGGCATTCCATGTCCTTGGGTCTTTCTGTTCTTATTCCCGGCTGCCTCGTAATGTGACACCAACATTCTGCAGTCGATCCCAAGTGATCAGTTGTGCACCATTCCTTGAGTATCACAACCAGCACACGTAAGATTCTCGCCAGTGCTACCTGCCAGTGTCACCAACAAACCCCGCAATTTTGGCCACACCTGGGCAGCCGGAAAAAAAGGGTAACGCTGCTTTTTTGCACTGCAACAATCAAAAGTAATCCTGACTCGGATTCCATCGGCTCCGCCCTAACCGGTCGAAGCCGAGTCCGTCTCTCATGCCGCGGCCGCCGCACGCAAAAGCCAACAGCTGTTTACTCCGCATATTCAACTTCCGAGAGGAGTCTCAGCCACACCGGAATCTCAACTTCATTCCGAACGCGCCTCCACCTACATAGAGAAGACAGGAAAAACCAACAACAACAAAGATTCAACGGTTGTGTTTTGTTTACTCTCTCAGAATGACCATGGTTACCCAATCCACGCCGCCCGCGCCACAAGACGATCTGAAGACGGTTGTCGAGAGTCGGACCCGGGAGTGGCATTTTCACATTTACTTCCTGCTGCAGTCGCCCACGGAGACTGCGCGAGCGCTTGCGCTTCGTGATGCTGTTTTGAGGCTTCGCCGTGACGGTAACACTGGTTTACTAGGAAGTTCACGTACATCTACTGACGTTGATGCACAGGCGCGTTCGTCGCTGTCCCACTGTTCCGAGTGAATGAATATCCTATCGGACCTCACCCCGCCGGATCATACGAAAGTTTGTAGACCTAAAATTACATCAGCACATCTGTGTTCAGGCTAATCAGTCGTAACTAGTTTGGGTTCCCGACTCATCATTCTCGGATGTCTTCTACTACTTGGCATCAAATCGAGGCAATCTAAGGTGCGCAGATAACCAGAAAAGGTGCCAGTCATCATAATGCCCAAGTCTGCATCTAACACAGCGCTCAGTGTCCTTGTTCACCCTTTGACATCAAGACAACGCCGGGATCACGAGTCCAGTAATGCCTGGATGGGAAACCCGTGGCCCATTTACCTAGACAGTCTGCCCCGCGACGGTGAGATCCCGCTCCAATATCCTGAATTAGGCCTTGGCTGGTCAACATCGCCTGAGCAAGAAATTTCCCTGGAGGAAAGGCGGAAACGAGGAGCAGAGCTTGAAGCACTTCTAGCCAACGATTCGGAAGCTGCTCCAGCTCCCAAGGACTAGTATGGTGTTTGCTCAGATTGACAGTGTATTCTGGACGACTTGACTGCATCTCCCGCACTTCCGAAGTAGTCCCTCCCAGCACACCCAGATATTCAAATCAATGAAATATCCGTCAAGGAGAAGCTGTTATCGCCATGTAACTTTAAGTCTCTCGAACCACATCCTATTCGCTTAAACTTATTGTGGTCCACTTCCTCGAGAGAGAGAATATCAGTATGCCGTTGCCCCACGACAAGTGCCCAGCAATCCCGTGCCACTGCGCGGTCACGGTCCATGGTAATAGTCCCTCCATAACGCGTCTCTCCTTCGAAGGCTAGACTGCCTTCGTGAACTGCATCACTACGCTTGGACCTGTTACCAGGAGCATATCGCATCTTAGCAATGAGTCCACGCAGCATCAAAGCGCCTTCAACATTTGGGGCAGCAAAGTCGTTCATTGCAACGTTCATGTCGATCCGTAGTAATTGGATGGAGGCATGCGGCTGCCAGGGTCCCTTTCCTGCCCTCATAGGGAACAGTATTTCTCCTTCAATGCTAGCCCAGCTCCAACTTGGAGCCCGCGGCTTCGCTGGTAGCCGCAGGTGCGGAGAAATTTCCTTACCAGACGGACCAGACGTACGTGCTCGCCACAACAAGCCTTTGAGGATTTCATCTGCCCAAAGCCCAGCAATATACGAATTTCCAATTTTGGTTGATCCGAAACGACTAGCAACACCAGCCAGCGCTGGCAGCTTGTCGTCACCAAAGGTCAGACTTCTCTCGCTAAACTCTTCGACAATTGTGTACCAATCTTTCAAGCTCGTCGTAGTCCCGAGGGTTAACCTTTTACGCGCTACTTCAAAGCTCATGGGTGCGGCGTAGTAGTATGCGTCATGAGGAATCCCGTCCTCTCGAGCTGTGATGGTCGGACACTCCCAATACATCTGTTCGCGTCCAATGTACAGCGTGAACTTTGACAATGCCCACTCTTGCATGCACCACCCCCGGCTGTTCAGCAGGCCCCCTTCGATTGCTTGGAGGTAGTCCGATGGATGTTCGGAGAAAATAAACCCCTGACTCAACCTGACCCTTTTGTGGGACCTCGGGACGAGGAAGCCATGGGTACTGCCTGGGGAGTCCAACGCTGAGATTGTAACTCTTGCATTGCTGTAGACAGTTGCCGTTCTTGCAGCTTCTGTGGCCCAATCAGCGGCCGAGTCTTGTATAATGCACATGGCGTCGATCCACAAATACCGCAGGCCAAGCTCTCTTGTAAGCGTTATAGCATTAAGGAAGTTTTGCGGTAGGGCGTGCATCGGGAGGGCAACTTGATATGCTTCGAGATTGTCCATTGTCATCTTGCAGGGGATGTTCCCGCTCCAACAATGACTCAGAGCTGCATAGTGCCCAGTTAGACTGTTCGTGATGCGCAGTGATGCTGGAGCTCCCAGGCTGGTTCCGATATCGATAACTCGTGTTGGCAGTTCGCGTGCTGGTGTCGAGCAAGTCGAGTGGTTCTCCACACAATCCTTCATCCAAAATCGTGCAGTCTCGAATGAGTCTGCTGACATGGAATTGTCCGGTATGGCTCGCGCGAAATCAGGCGTTGTCCTGCTTTCTCGATCTGAAAGGCAAAAGGAGGATGTCGTAGCCACTCAGCCACTTGTGGCTTCATGGCTTCGTGTAGCACACGCGTATTTAATACGCCTTCACTTCGTACCCCTATTTCTAAGAGATTAACCTATTTTTACTTATTTCTATAACCCCTACTATATAATAGTTATAAGCCTAGCTCTTAACGTAACGCTTCACGCCCCTTAATATACTATAAAGTAAGCTATAGCTTAATATAGTTTATCTTTTATTTTATAATATCTTTTTTAATAGTTTAATAGTAGCTAACTAGTATACTCCTTATAAAGTAATATAACTAGCTTATATAGTTTATATAACTATACTTCTATATACTTTAGAATAGTATATAGGAATATATTAACTCTTATAGCGAGGAGGTACTTAATTTAACGTAGTAAGTATTACGCCCTCTTATACTTAATAAACTATATATAAAGCGATAAGAAAAAGCTTAACGTAAATATATCTAACTTTATACTAACTAAGCTATTTACTATTATACTTACTAACTAAACTTTATTAATACTAAGTTACTACTACTACTTATATTTATAGTTAAAGATATTTAAGAAAAGTATATAAGATATATTATAGACTATAAAATATAAGTTATAGAGTAAAAAGAACTTACTATAGGTTATTACTTTATTTAGAATTAGGTTTATATTATAGTTAACTATAAGATATTATTAATAATATAAAGTAACCTTATCCTTATTAAGAACACCTTAATTTAAGCTTTTATTTATATACTTAAGAGTTATCTCACGCTAATAGTCCTCTCTATAGTTACTACTATATAAGATAACTACCTCGCTTCGCTATAGAAAGCTATAGTAGTAATAAATCTAGAAGTATAATATTAAGACTAATACTATATATATTAATATATATAAGTATATAAGATCCTTAAGATCTAAGAGGTCCTTACTTTATATACTTTTTTAGAAGTAATAAGTAAATACCTCACCTTATCTTAAGCTAAGTAAAGCTTTATTAAACTTATTATAATAGAAGAGATTAATAAGCTTATATATAGCGTTATTAAGTATAAAGTAATCTTTATTACTTTTATTAACTAGTATATAAATTAAGAAAGCTAGTATAAGATCTATACTATACTTATAAGCTACTTAAAACCTCCTCTCTCTATAACTTTAGAAAACTCTATATAAAGTAACCTTATTTTAAGTAGAAGCTATAGAAATAGTAATTTCTAAAAGTACTTATATAGTAGAGAGCACTAATAGTTAACTATAAAGTATAGCTACTTAGAGATAGTATTATAAAGTAAATAAGTTAAATATAAAGCTTACTTTATGTTACAGTCAGCTATCCAACAGTAGGGTCTACTAACAGAAGTTAGGGATTAACACATAGTAACAGTACACTAAGGTTGTAGTCTAGGTTGTAGGTCGTAGCTGATAGTAGATCAGGTCTTTTAGAGGCTAAGGTGATCAATCTTAGACTTAACAAGTAATTCATAGTGAAAATAAGCTAAGAGTATCCTAAGGATAAATACTAAGTTAATTACTAAAGAGCTATAGAAGTATAACTATAAACTAAGCTTAAGGTCACTCTATATATAAGTCTTAAATAATAGTCTTTATCTACTTCTAGGTGATCACCTATATACATAAGTAATTATAATTAATTAGCTAAGCTAACTAATTACTAAACGTCCTTTCCTATACTCTACTAATCGTTTCCTTATCTTATTATTACGTAACTTATACTATAGTTCTTCTATACTAAGTAAGTCCCTACTATTCCTATAATCCTATAGTATAAATATCCTATCCTAGCTGCCTAACGCCTAAATAGGTCGTTCAACTATTATCCTTATTTATAGGTTGTAACATCAGGTCCCCTCTCTAAAGGTCTTATCCTCAAGACCTAGCATAAGTAGGTTGTTAGTCCTAGGTTAGGGATCTATTAGTCATGCTTCCTAATTTACTCATAATGCTAACACTATATCAGGTCGCATTCAAAAATCAAAATCAAATGCTACCTCTACTCTTTATCGTCGCAATTATATACTATATATTACTAAGTTTAGTTTTATTATCAATATACCTTATTCTTATTATTATTCTTTAAGGAAGTATTATAAGCTTCTTCCTAGTAGTAAAGTTTATAGCAAGTATACTCAACTAGGTTAATCATATAATGCAGCAGCTAACACTATTTATGCTCATAGGTCTACTAGATTTATATAATTACTACGTTTTTCGCTAATCTTATTATAGTTAATTATTTACTTAACAAAGCTACTCGTTTAGAGGATACTAAGGTAGCTAAAGAGGAGGTATTAAGAAAGAAGGCTACTGCTCTACATGCCGCGCAGGCCAAGTTAGATGAATCTATAGCGCAGTTAGATCGCTTACGTAAGCAGAAGAGAATAGTGTTTCAGAAAGGTTGGGAGGTTACTGAGGAGGAGGTAGTAGCATCTCCTATATCAGAGGTTCAGTCCATAGGTAGTTTTAGTACGATAGATCTAGATTCAATCCTTAATTAGAATCCTAGTACTCCAAACTTTTTATTAGGGGAGTCTTAGTCGCGTTTCAGTATTCCTAACCAAACTAATAGTTTTCCTTATCGTAGTCTATCTGCTTCTATTAGTAGTCTAATATATCTATATAGATATTAGATGTATTAGTAGCTAGAGGTATTTAAGGTGCAAACTTATTTATCTAGCGTAGGTATTACTTCCTATTCTCAGTATTATTACTAATAAATAGTAAGTTCGTCAGTCGTATTAGCAAAGTTTTTTATAAGTTCCTAGGTATTATCTTTATATCTATATCCTTTCCACTTAATAAGGTACTAGTAACCTTTTAACTCCTTAAGGTAGTTAATAATTCGTTCAACTTTATATTCTAGTTTGTTATCTTCTATAATAATAATATCGTTAGTCTATAATCCTTATAGTGCTAGTTTGAGGAGTAACATATAGAATACTAGGTAATACTTCATAATTTCTAGGAGTTTAAGTTTGTAATTAACTAGTAAGATTACTTATAAAATCTTAAAAGGTCTAAGTTTTTTATAGTTAAGTTTATCGCTTAGTTGTTTTGTTTTAATGTTTCACTATATAAGGTAGGTATTATCTCCCTCTTTTAAAGTTAGTCCCTCAATCCTTCGCTTATTGCCAAATTTTATCATTCTCTATCATATGAATTTAAGTTCTTTGCGTGCATTATTTTAGATATCTTAGATTTATCGCACTAAGGCTACTACTCTAACTGCTTAGGGTCCTACTTAAGGTTCCCTATATATAGTTAGTTTAAATCTATAGTTAAGATAGAAGGGGGATTCCTTAATGCTTTCTCCTATCGCGCTATTATAGGCAAACTAGGCTATTAGTAGCAGTACTACCTAGTTATCCTAGTTGTAGTTAACATATGCGCAGAGGTATATTTCGAGGATTTAATTAACTTATTCTATTTATCCATCTATCTATAGGTAGAATGTAGTAGATATAGATTGCTTAATACTAAGTTGTAATATAATTAACTTCTAGAAGTTAGAAGTAAAGATCTTATCTCTATCTAATATAATTTCCTTAAGTATTCTATAGTTAGCAATAATATATTTGAGGAATATATATATGCATTCTTTAGCGTTACTTGCTTCCTTATATAGGATAAAGTAGGCATACTTTATAAGTTAGTCTATAACAATAAGAACGCTATTATAGTATACTCCTATAAGGGGTTCTTATAACTTTAGTAATTTAACGATAAAGTTAAGTAATATAGATTGCTAGGTAGTTTGCAGTATAAGTAAAAGTTATAGTATACTATAAGGTTAATATTAAGTAGTTTTACTTTTGAGGTAAACCTCATAATCCTTAATTGCTTTTACTATATGTTCTCTAGTAACCTTTTCTCTATATTATTATTATAGTTATTTCTAGGTTTTTATAATTCCTTAGTAACTATATATAGGGTGAGCGTAAAACTCTATAATTGCTTTATTATCTAGTTTGCTAGGTAGGCTTATGCTAGATTGTTTAGCTATCATTAAGAGTTTAGCTGCTAGCACTAGGTCTCTATTATTATTTCCTTTAAGAATTACTTAGGTTTCTTTAGGTACTAAGACGTTATAGTCTAGTTGTCAGCTGAGAGCGTTAGCTCTACTATTATCTAATCCTTTGTAATAGATAATCCTAAAGTTAAATTTAGAGAGGAACTCTAACTATCTAACCTATCGTTTATTTAATACTTTCGAGGTTATAAAGTGTAAGAGATTCTTATAGTCTAAGTATATAAATACTTCATAAATCATTCCTAAGAGTTTAGGTCTCTATTCCTTAAAGGCTTCAATTATTACCATAAGTTCTTTATTATAGATTTAATAGTTTAGCTTAGGTCTATAGAGCTTGCGTGAGAAGAAGGTGCATAGGTATAACTATCCTTCTAAGTCTCATTATGAAAGTTATGCTCTAAGGGTGTAATCTAAAGAGTTTAGTTCTACTTTAAATTATTTAGTAGGGTCTAATATTATTAGTACTAGTTTGCTACTAATAAGGTCTTTAATTTTCTGAAAAGCTGTTTGTTAGGGTTCTTCTTATATAAATAAGGTGTCTTTATAGCTGAGGTTAGTAAAAGCCGCATTAATTTTGCTGTAGTTCTTAATAAATTTTCAGTAAAAATTAATAAAACCTAAGAATCCTTAGACTTCCTTAAGGTTCTTAGGTACTAGCCATTCTTTAATAGCTTTAACTTTATTTTCTAATATTTAGACTTCTCTAGGGGTAATAGTAAATCTAAAGTATTTAACTTTCTATATGTAGAATTTGCTTTTCTTAGGTTTAACTAGGAGTTTAGCTTCCTAAAGGGCCTATAAGACGTAGTGAATATCTTCTTTATGCTTCTTGAGGGTTAGTGAGAATATAAGGATATTATCTAGATAAATAACTATATAAATATCAATATATTTACATAAGACTAAGTTAATTATATTCTAGAATATTGTAAGAGTATTAATAAGACTAAAGGGTATAATAAGGTACTTAAAATATCCTTTACGTATTCTAAAGGCGGTCTTCCATTCTTCTCCTTGCTTCATTCTAATCAAGTTATAGGCACCTTTGAGGTTGAAGGCTGTAAACTAGTTAGCTCTATAGAGGAGTCTTTTCATCTTATTAATAAGTAGTAGTAAGTAGTAGTTCTTAATTATTATTTCGTTAAGCATGTAATAGTTAACATATAGTTATAGTTTTCTATTCTTCTTTAGTATAAATAGGATTAGACTTCCTGTTAGTAATATTAAAGGTCTAATATAACCCTTCTTAAGGTTTTCATTAAGGTACTTATCTAGTGCCTCTATCTTAGTTAAGTTGAGGCTATAGATTTTATTAAAGCGTAGTTCTTTTCCTTCTTTAAGAAGGATTTCATAATTAAAGTTTATATATCTAGGCAGTCTAGTTTCTAACTTAGCTATAAAGAGTTTCTCATAAACTCTATATTCTTCTAGGATAGATAGAAGTAGGTCTCTTAGTTTGAGATCCTTTATTATTATTAGTCGTAATGCAGCTTCCTTTGCCTTAAGGTAGCAGATATATCGTTTTACTATTTCTTATGTTACTAACTTGTTTAAAGCCTAGTTCTAATAAGGC
The DNA here is from genome assembly GCA_025328345.1 of Colletotrichum sp. SAR11_59. Classification (NCBI taxonomy): domain Eukaryota; kingdom Fungi; phylum Ascomycota; class Sordariomycetes; order Glomerellales; family Glomerellaceae; genus Colletotrichum; species Colletotrichum sp. SAR11_59. The sequence goes on along the minus strand of JAKMXC010000001.1, from coordinate 27,404 downwards.
TACTTAAGAACTAAGTCGTTATAATCCTAATAAAGTTAGCTTTTACTCTAATCTATCTATAAGTTGCTTGTTTATAGCTAGAGTAATCCTAGCACTATATTATATATTCCTATATTAGTAATATCAAATTAGATTCTTTCCTTCTAATCTAGGTAACTTATCTTAAAGGGCGTAGTCTCATTATAGATAGTACCTCCTTTATACTTAAATTCTTCTCCTTCTGCTATATATAGAGGGTATAGTTATTCTTTTCCTCCCTATTATACTTCTAGCCTATTAATAGCTTAGGGGGCGATAAAGTTTGCTTTAGCTCTACTATCAATTAGCGCAAGTATTATTTTATTGTTAATAGTAACTTTAAGTTCTATATTATTCTTATATCCTTATAATATCTAGTAAATAGATCTTTCCCTTATTACCTATTATAATCTATCATCAGTAGGTAAGTCTAGTTTTTTAACTGCTCTAGTAGTCCTAGGTAAGTAATTCGTTTTCCTTCCCATACTGCCTTAATAAGGCTGTTCTCATAGATCCTAACCTAGAGTAGTTTTAGTCTATTTCTTGCGATTCTCTAGGCGCATACCTTTTCTTAGTAGTATACTTAGCATTTATCCTATTAGTATTTATCCTACTTTATATTGTTATCATATTAGCATCTTATAAGGAACTAAGGGCTTAGTTAGAAGGTAGCAATCTTCCTATTAAAAGTCGTTATTATCTATCTAATCATAATATACATAATATAAACATACCTAATAAGTTTATTATTAAGTCTTCTAGAGTAGAATCAGTAGTTATACTTATCTCCTATATATTCCTTACACTTATTATAGAAACACTAAGGCTAGAATAAGGTTTAATAAAGTTAGTAGTTGCTTCTTAGCGTAAGGTAGTCTTCTATATATAGCTGAGAGGTATAATTTCAGTCTTATTAGTCTACTAAGGTACTATAAAAGTAGCGCTATTATTCATCTTACAGCATATCGATTTCTTAATACTTTAAGAGTTGCTTAATATTATCTTCCTAGTCATTAGATTCTTCTTTAGAACTAAAGTTATCTACGCTAAGAGTAAGCCTATAAGCGATTTCTGCTTAAGCATATTATTAAGCAATATCATAAGGTTTATCTAAGTTATAAGGTAAGCTTTTGCCTTCTCTAAAAGTCTAGTTGCTAGTTATACTAAGGAGTTGTTATTCAGTTAGGGGGTTATATTAGTATTTAGGTTCTTCCTCTAATTCCTCTTATAGGCGTAGTTGCGCCTATTAGGCGTCTTCTTACTAGATTTCTTCTATTTCTCTTTAGATTTATTATTCCTCATAGTGAAGTTATTAATAAGTTAAGTATGCTATAACTAGTTCTAGTTGTTAGACTTATAATATCTTGTTAAGTAGTTTAGCTAGTTTTCTAGTAATCTTACTATTACTTTAATATATTATAGCTAGGGTTTTAAGCTTAGGATAATATCTTAAGTTTTCTTTATCGTTAAGGTAGATTTAGTAATTATCATTATAGCATTTAGTCTATAACTAGGCTGTATGCGAGGCTTTTGCAATCATATTAACTTATTAGGGTCTTTTAGCTACTAGCTTCTAAGGAAGCTTCTTAGGCTGTTTGCAATCTCTAGCGATATATCCTTATCTATTGCAGTTATAATACTTAAGGTTCTAAGGCTTTTTATCGTTAAGTTTAGTTATTATGCTGAGGTCTATAGGTCCGCTATGTTATCCATAAGTAGTGCTTTAGCAGGTATTATTCTAGTTGTTGTAAGGTCTATTATCGCTTTATTAGTTGTTAAACTTATGCTATAGTTGCTATTAGTATTTACGTCTAGAGTTAGCTCCTTATTGTTATTTACCTTTTTCCTTATGTCGTTTAAAAAGTTGATTATTAATTTTAATAGCTATATTAGTATACTAAAGGAAGTCTTTAGGTTCATCTAGCTTAATAATCTCATCCTTAACGTTATCCTTAAGTCCTTAATAGAACATAAAGATCTTAGTCTCTTTAGTAAGGTCTAGTTAGACGCTAAGTTGCCTAAAGGTAGCAGCATACTCTTTAGCTAACTTAGTCTATCGCAGCTATGCGAAGTTGCGTTCAGTTTAGCGTTTTTCGTCTAGATCCTAGAAGAGCAAGTAGAAGGCGTCTTTAAATCTTTAGAAGCTGCTATAGATATCATATATCTCTATAGAGCATTTATCTAGCGTTTCATACTTAAGGAATTCTTCTTAGATAGGTTCAAACTACTTAAGAGCTTATCCATAAAGGTAAGTAGCTATATAGATAACCTTCTCTATCTAATTAGTAAAGTTATTATAGTGAAAATTCTAATAGGTCTAGATCTAGATTAAGAATAACTTAAGTTATCTTTAGGTGCTATCATAGGTAATAAGGCTGCTAAGTTTAAGTTTCTATCTTCCTCCTATAGGGGTAGTAATAATATTAGCAGCAGCCTAAAAGGTATTAACCTCGTTTTAAAGTTCCTATATAAGAGGATTATTACCTTATCCTCCTAGGCGAGCAATACTATTTTCAAGGTCTATAAGTCTTTAAGGTCTGTTACTAAGTTCCTAGATCATCTGCTTAAGGCCCTAGAGCTTATTAGTAGTTTCATTATATATAGTCTATACTTTAGCAATATCATTATCTCCTTTCTTAACTTAAGCTTAAAGTTTATTATAGGTTTCCTTTTTAAGAGTAACTTCATTATCTAAGTCTACTACTATTAAAGCTCCCTTAAGTTCCTCAGCTAGGCTTTTAGTAGGCTGTTACGAAGAAGAGGAGCTTCCTAAGGTAGGTAACTTAGTAGAAGCATGTAAAGATATTCTTATCTATACTATTAATAGGCTTTAATAGTTAACTTACTAAATAAGAGCAATTAAAGTATTATAGTTAGCTATCTAATAGTAAGGTCTGCTAATAGAAGTTAAGGATTAATATATAGTAATAGTATACTAAGGTTGTAGTCTAGGTTGTAGGTTGTAGCTAATAGTAGATCAAATCTTTCAGAAGCTAAAGTAATTAGTCTTAAACTTAATAAGTAATTTGCAGTAAAAATAAGCTAAGAGTATCCTAAGGATAAATACTAAGTTAATTACTAAAAAGCTATAGAAGTATAACTATAAGCTAAGCTTAAGGTCACTCTATATACAAATCTCAAATAGTAGTCTTTATCTACTTCTAGGTGATCACTTATATGTATAAGTGATCGTAATTAGTTAGCTAAGCTAACTAATCACTAAGCGTCCTTTCCTATGCTCTACTAATCGTTTCTTTATCTTATTATCACATAACTTATACTATAGTTCTTCTGTACTAAGTAAGTCCCTGCTGTTCCCATAATCCTACAGTACAAATATCCTATCCTAGCCGCCCGACGCCCAAGTGGGTCGTTCAGCTATTATCCTTATTTACAGGTCGTAACACTTTACTACTAGTAAGAAAGAGACTATTCTAGAGATACTCTTAGAGCTAGAATAAAACTAACTCTAAGACTATTTCTAAAGTAAAAGATAGATTATAGAGACGTTAGTAATACTATATCTATTATAAGTATTACTATAGTTACTTTTAAATATAGTTATATAAAGCGATATTAATTTATAGAAACTATTCTTAGTAAAAACTATAGTAGAGTAGTATAATACTAATACTTTATATAATAAAACCTAAGTAATATTAATCCTTAGAGACTACTTTTAGTAGAGATTAAAATAAAGTAGTACTAATTTAGTAGAAGATAGAGGTAGAAGTAAAGCTAATTTATAGAAATTACTTTTAGTAGAAACTATAGTAGAGTAATACTAATATACTATCTATTAAAGAGTAAAGTAAATAAACCTCTTTTTTTATTTATATATAGCTTTATTTTATAGCTTTATATCTTAGACGTAAAGCTAAAGAAGTATATTATAGCTACTTAACTACTTATAGCTTTATAGCTTTATATAGTATATGTATATTTAATACGCCTTCGCCTCGTACCCCTGTTTCTAAGAGATTAACCCGTTTTTACCTATTTCTACAACCCCTACTACGCGACAGAGGAAATTTCCCCCTCGTAAGGACGTATTGTGCTTATGTCGAAAAAGCAACCCTGAATACCTGGTTTCCGATCGTCCAACGACGTCGCGAAGATTGAGCGTTTTGGTTCCGTTTCTACTGAATAATATCCAGCGAAAAGAGCGAGATGAGTGGCCTGCAGCCGATGTTCCGGGCGATGGCCGTCCCAGATGGCGCGGCACATGGCACAGCTCTGAGCGCTATTTTCGAGATCACTGGCAGTCTTGTGGTGAATGAAGCCAGGGCCATATTCGGAAAAGCCATCAGTTTTCCCCGAGATCATTCTCTCTGTCCACATACCATCCTTGGGAAGCCCATAGCGGCGGCCAAAGTCTGAGGCTATGAGGTCGTTCGTGAATCTGTGGCAGAGAGCGCACAGAGGATCTCGGAAACGCTCGTCGGTGGTCTCCATGACGATGTCAAGATATTAATTTCCAAAGCCCCTTGTAGGCTAGACTAGTTTGCTGCTTTAAATCGCATAAAAAAGTTGTATTTTCTTTGTGAACCTAGCATGAGGCATCAGGCTGGCTGGCGGATTGTGAGTGATATGCCAGCCTGATTCGGCATCCTCAGGGCTCACGGACCGCAATTGCGAAAACCTGTGATTGGTTGCAGAGACCACCTTATGCAATACCCTTGCATCCCACAACCGACTTTGCCGTGGATTGAAGACTCGAAGTTACACTGAGCCTTGTAGAAAAGCGATTGTGTTTGAACACGGAGGAGCTATGGAGGAACAGTTTTGTCTCGGCCCAAAACCATCTCCGATCGTCATTTTTGATGTCATAGTCATGTTCAACTTTGCTTTTTCTCATCCCTCTTTGTAAACAACTAAAAAGGTTCGCGTGCAAGCCCTGTTTCCACGTCGGCAAAACGTATTAGGAATGTCCAACCGCCAGGGCATAGAGAAATTGGACCTAATTCTGGGATTTCGGATTCGGTTCCGTATCTGGGGTACCCGAAAAGTACGAGAGATCGGATGGAAACAAATTATTATGGGGTCCAATGTCGAAAGGTGTAGCCTTTAACTATTGGGATCTAGCTAGTCCCTCTTATGCGCTGGTCGGGCCGCTGCGAGTGAGCCCGGCGATCGTCGAGATCGGGGCCCAACAAGGATGCTAACCAAGTTACGCTCTAGAACGGCATCTTTGGACCGGTGCATGTAACGTCCCCATGTTCCCCCGACGAGAATCACAACACTTGATAGGTCAGGGATACCCAATCAGAGTTGAGAAAATATTCAAGGAGACAATCTGGCGTCTCGACCTGCAGCATAAGCGGTGTCAACGGGGCCTAGCGAGAAGTTTGATTCCGATGTATGTGGACCAAGATTACGATCGCGAGGGTTCCAGAGGGCGACTCCTGCCTCCTCGCTTAACGCCAGACAAGAGGGCCACGAAGCCGAGCAACTCGGATTGATTCGTAAGGCGTTATTGGAGATCCCCTTGTTGACTTCAACGTTTGTCACAACGGAATGACTTGAGTAAGTATTATTGGGGAAAACTATATACATTTTATCCCTGAGTCCCTTGTCAATGAAGTTGTGTATTGGTGAAAGCGACCTCCAGGTATTGCTCCCGTTGTGAACCAGCGATTTTCTCGGCCTGGACGATGTTATACACGGCCTTTACAGCCGAGAGAAAACTACTCTGTGATACTCACGGTAACTTGGAACCTTTTTCAAACCAGAATATTCAAGCACGGTGTGACAAAACCAGGGGCACCAGCAATTAAGGTATCAAATCTTAGTTTCAAAAACATCAAACGCTTGTCATATGTATCCAAACAAAACATCACAACCATAATTATACAACGGGGGACGAAATCAGTCCTCTCCCCAAAACGAGTGAATGCCCGCTCGCTCCGTTGACGCCCTGCTAGTCCAAATCACGAAAACCCTGCTCCTCCCAAAACGCCACAACCTCGTCCAGCTCCGGCCGGTCGTTCGGGTCCCGCTCGATGCAGCGCATCACCATCGCCTTCCACGCCGCCGGCACGTCCTTGGACGCCTCCGTCCACACCGCCGCGTCCGGCGACTGCTCCACCTGCTCCAGCAGCATCCACATCGTCCGCCCCAGGCTGAACACCTCCGCGAGCTCCGCCGCGCGCGGGCACGTCCGCTTCCACTCGGGGAACACGTTCCAGTCCGGGAACCCCCACTTCTGGTTCTTGCGCGGCGCGCCCTCGTGCGGCGTATAGATGATGCGCGGCTTGTTCTTGTTCTTTGTGACAATGGCTGATGACTCCTCGGCTTCCTGGTCGATGGCCACCTCGGGCGGGTGCGTGAACATGGACACCCCGCTCTGCTCCCAGTCGATCAGCCGCACGTTGTCGTCCCCGTCGACGAGCATGTTGCCCGGCTTCAGGTCCATGTGGTAGCTCCCGGCCACCTGGTGCGTGTGCTGGATCGCGAGGGCCATCTGGTAGCACCACTTGGCGCGGCGGGCGAGCGGCAGGCGGGTGTTGGCCTTGTTGGCGCGGAGGACCTGCTCGTCGACGCTGTCGCGCGCCATGACGGGCTGCAGGAAGCCGCAGATGCGGTCCTGCTCGGGGACGACGACGAGGATCTGGGGCCGCGGCATGATGTTGGGGTGCGGCGGCAGCGTGCAGAGGGTGCGGATCTCGTGGAGGAGGGTCTTCTCGACGTGCTCGCGGAAGTCGTGGCGGGCGACGTCGAAGTTGACGCCCTTGAAGACGAAGGGGGCGGCGAAGGCCGGGTGGGTCACGGTCCGGGCGCCGGTTTTGCCGGGGAGGCGGCCGATGTGGATGAGGTCGGAGAAGTGGACGAGGTCGAAGATTGCGGCGGGGCAGCCGGCGGCGCGGAGGGCGGCGAGGAAGGCGGTGTAAGGGGTGAGCTGACGGATGTAGTCCTCCCTAATAGGAGACATGCTTTCCGCAGTCATGATGACCGTGGGGGGGGGAGGGGAAAAGGAGTTGAGAGAGTTTGCGTGTAAGTTGGAGGATTTTGGGATATCTCGAGTTGCGGGCTTTCTCTGGGTTTTTGTCCTCTTCGTCGTTTGGGGGGTGTGCGATGAAGTCTGGTGGTCAGGGGCGAGGCAAGGATGGAGATACAGATCGGTTGGTTCTCCCCCCTCCTCCCAAGCATTCCACAACTCTTCTCAAATAAGAAAGCTTGTCGTAGGAGGCCCGAATGTAGTTGATTCACTGCAGGACAGGAAGTCTGAGCTTCGAACAGTTCGTCAGTATGGTGAACCACGTCGAGGGCAATCCGGATCAAAGACTCCGGGAATAAGAAGTGAACTTTGTTCTTTTCTTTTCTTTGTGTCTTCTTTGGTTCTCGCCTTACCTTTGACAACTCGGTGAATAGAGAAGCATTAGGCAATGGTCAACTGTGATTGGAAACCATGTAATGTTCCATCCCATGCGGTGGGATCATGGTTGTTGAGGAGGGGTAGTATCCAAGATGCTTTTTCCTTCGATTTGACTGTTCTGTGACAGGCAAGATGTGCTGCTGGATGGGGTTTGACGGGTGCTTGAAGGGTTTAATTTACCAGGCAGACGGAAACTGCGACATTGGCATGCAGACCCGAGGGTTGATAATGGAAAAGGAGGAACAGGTTCGGGGGAGGGAAAGGATCTTTGCCCAGGGGGTGGCTAACGTGTTCCTTTCAACTCCCCCCGAGTCCCGGGTGTGAGACTTTCTCTCGCAACAGAGTCCCAAGAAGGGGCAGTGATGGCATATCGCCAACGACGCTGCCACTCTTCCTCCCCCTGCCCCCCACGGGGCTAAATCCTCCAGCAACTGTTTCCTTTGGTCCTGGGCTTGTGATGGTATGTCGTCGACTGTCTCACCCTGTCGCCTTGACACCGATCATATGACCGTGGACTGTTGGTTTTGGCTCTTGGGGGGCGTTTGGGGAAATGGCTGGCTGGCTGGCAAAGTGAGGCGGGCGTAAGATGATATCACGAAGCGCCATGGTCAGTGTCGAGGTGTCTGCCAAATCGGTCGGTGGGCAGGATGCATGACACTAGGCGGGAGGTGATTGGTGGTATGGGCACAAGGGCGCGTCGTCTCGTCCCGCAGCTGGCTCTGAGTTTGCTCACATCTGATATCTGACAGGATGCGGGATGCTACGGCCCTTAGCGGGATCACCGTGTGATGTTCCCATTTTGTTTGGACTTGTTCTTTTCTTCTTCCTCGCCGTCCTTCTTGTCCTTGCCATGTCTAGATCTTCCCGTATCGGGTATCATTCGGCAGAACCCTGGATTAGCAAGGCTGGCCCGATGCAGAGTTCTTTTGCAAAAATACCCCTATATGCAGGGGATGCCAGCAGAATTCCTCCGTCCGCAGAGCTTGCCCCATCTGATGGCACGGTAGTCTTCTCTTGGATCCTGATCCCCGCCGGAAATATGTGAGCACTCAAGAGATGGTCAAGGCAAGGGCTCCACCCCCAATCGAGAATCCAATCGAGAATGGGCTTGGGGGAATATGCAGGCGGGAGATCGGGTCGTTGCTGTCGATGGCTGTTCAATCCCCCCGGACGGATTTAGAGCGTGGGTGGGATTGTTGTCACATCTCATCGATGGGCCTTTTTTCCCTTTCAGTGGGTGACGTAAGACACGGGAATGAGACAACAGGGCCTGGAGTGCTCTACCAGGGGTGAGGAATTGGAGGATCACCAGTGGACGTTCTGTGGTTTTCTGTACGGAGTAAGGTTGTGTTGGTCGTGTCTTGGAGGGGCGCGGGCCCTATGAGGAATTCCGGTGAGTCGCGGGCGATCTCTGATGTTACTCTTCTTCTTGATTTAATTTATTGTTGGGCGGGGGCCCATCTCGGGGACACGCAGGGCCGGCCGGGGGGTACGGGAAGGCGAATGTTGTTGTCGATTTGTGGATGCGCAGCCAGGGTTCACAACTATTGAAGTGTGTGTGGTGATATGAGTGAGGGTAGGTGAACTGCGGGAGATATTCCTACTGCCGCTAGGGCGGTATTTCTTTTGTGGAATGTCCCTTGTCTCTGGGTGGTGGTCCCTGGTTAGCTGAACACCCATCTCTGCATTGATTTTAACAACGTTGAGGGGTGGCTGAGTGTGTCTCAGTTGGTTGAGCGAGAATTGCTCGCATTCTGACGGTTCAGCGACGTTTTGACCCGCGTGGCATGATCAAGTCGAACGGCTGATGAGAGTGGTGGAAAGCATGGCTGCCAGCTGTGAGGAAGCGAGGTGATGCATGGCGTGGTGTGTCTGATGTCGCGCACACCGAAGGTGAGAGGTGAGAGGTGAGAGGCGCCAGTACGGGGAAGGGCAGGCGTGAATGAGTTCGGGCAGGTGGGCGGCCAATGATGGGGGCTGCCTTCAAAACCTCGAAAGTCAATGCTGGCGGCTTAAAGAGCCCCGAGGTGCCGAACACGCGCCGATCTGACACTAAGTCCGGCGGGCAGGTGGCACGGCACGATACCAGCGGGGGAAACGCCCCATTGGCGGGCCGGGGAGCATCCGCTGCTCTTCCGGCTGGGCGGGGGCCACCGTCCTCATTCACCACACTCATCTACCTACACAAGGTACCTTGAGGTAAGGCAATAGGTAAGGTAGGGGGGGACTGAAGACGCTTAGCCTCGGCGGCCGGCGAGAATTCCAAGACAGACCGTGCCAGCAAACGTGCAAGCAAGCCTCGAGCCAACGATGTCTTAATTCAGGCCACTTATTTCTAAAGAAAGGTGAGATAACATGGGGTACGTTCATTGGATTCCTGAGCTGGGGGGTACATACGGATAGGTACCTACTCACATACGCTCATATCAGCTCTCACATCACATCATATCATGGAGTGAGATGAGATGCCCCTCATCTGATGAGAGCACAGCACCTAGTAAGTAGTAAGTAAAGTGTGAGTGAAAAGACTCGGTGTGACTGGAGAGTGAGTGCTTGCATGTCCCCAGTTTCCAGACTCCAGTCAATCAATGGTTGCACCATCTGAAATGCCCGTCGACCACGCGATAAACTCAGTGCCTTGCATCAGCAACCTACATACCTTACTTTGAGTACCCGCAACTCTCCCTCACACTAAGGTTGCTTAAGGTAGTGAAGGTACACTCACTGAAGGCAGGCAAGATGGAACACTAAATGAAAAGTGCCGCCGGCAGTGCAACACTCGATCGCTCACTCGGCGGGGGAGACCGGGCTGCCCGCATTCCAATGTGATGCCAGTGCCCGCCCTTTGGCATTTCTTATTCCTTTCCTCCCGTATGTAGTGTACGCGTGCACCTTCACTAGCAATACTACGACACACAGTCAGTTCCTCTCAACACTGCAGAGTGAGTACAGAGCACTTGTACGTACCCATCTTGGTATGCTGCGGTCCCCGCCCGTCCGCTCCGTTCGAGGTGCAACCTTCCCGAAGCGGCATCCAACTGGGTCATTTTGCCCACTGCAGCTTCGCGGTGTTTGGGCTTGGCAACTTGGCTCTTCTTCGCGTGCTCGTGTTTTCTGCGTCTTCTTGCCCCGATGCCGCATCCCCAGCAGCGAATGATTGAACTTCTCGCTGTTTACTCAGTGGCACCTTCAAAATCCAATTTACAGCAAAGTCTTGGGAGCTGGATTATCAGACCAACTTTGGCAGGTCGTTATGGCCGCTGGGAGTAGTCCGCCGGGCCGGGTTCTTTTGCAGCTTGCTTCCATGCCCCCAGCCAACCTTTCCTTGACCAAACGAACCACTCACAGTCGCTGCCGAGACCAACGACCGTCATTGAAGCTGCGAAGCTCCAATCTTAAGTCGTCTTCGCACTCCGAGCACGACATGCATCGCCATGAACCTGTGCTGCTGCGACCGCCAGTTGGACCGCCAAACTCCATTAATCCTCGTGGAGCAGCAGCGGCAGCACCAGCAACAGGCAATGCGACCTGCCTGATGCGCACCATTGCGAATGCTCCCGTTCAATCGCACGACCACTGCACCTGCCGTCCGGGTTCTCGTCAATCATCGTCCGGGAAGCTATAAAGCCCGAGGGTTGCTTTTCGACGTGACCCGTCTTCCTTTCGAACTCTCCGCCTCTCGCTCCCCTCCCCCGCCAACCTCCTCGACACTATTCGCGCCGCTTCTCCTCCGCACAGAACGAAGCACCGCAGACAGCAATGGCGCGTCTCCTCAACGCCGTCGCGGCAGCCACCGCCCTTCTCGTGGGCGTCGCGACCGCCATTGACCGCGAGCCCCACCAGCCCTCCGGCGGCGGCGACAAGATTGTCACCTGGAATGAGACCGTCGTTTCTCCCCGCTTCGGCGCCAGCGCCCGCTCCGTCAGCTGGCTATCCGGGACCGACGATGGCCGCTACATTGAACAGGACGACGCCGGCCTGGTCATCGTGGACATCATCTCAGGCGATAACAAAACCTTTGTGTCCGCCGACAAGTTCCCCGCTGGTGTACATGAGTACTGGATCCGCCCGGACCTGAAGAAGGTGCTCTTCGCCACAAACTACACCAAGCAGTACCGCTACTCGTACTTTGCGGACTACTCCATTCTGGACGTCGAGTCCGGCGCCCTCCAGCCTCTGCTGCCCGAGGCGCTCGGAGATGTCCAATACGCTGAATTCGCGCCTGTTGGCGACGCCATTGTAAGTTTCGGCCAATTGAGCGCGGTCTTGCAACCTCCCAGCTTACACGACTGCAGGCATTTGTTCGCGGCAACAACCTCTACCTCAGCAAGAACGGCACCGTCTCTCAAATCACCAACGATGGTGGCCCGGATTTGTTCCACGGCGTCCCCGACTGGGTCTACGAGGAGGAGATCTTCGGTGGTCGCAGCACGCTGTGGTTCTCCCCCGACGGAGAGTACGTTGCCTACCTGAGCTTCAACGAGACCGGCGTCGAGACCTTCACCATCCCCTACTACATGGACAACCAGAAGATTGCTCCCCCGTACCCCAAGGAGCTGGACCTGCGCTACCCCAAGGTCGGCAGCACGAACCCGACTGTCCAGCTGACCGTGCTGGAGGTCGGCAGTGAGAAGTCGACTCCCGTCACCATCGACGCGTTCCCCGCCGACGACCTCGTTATCGGTGAGGTGAAGTGGGTTACGAAGAACCACGCCAGCTTCGTCTACCGTGCCTTCAACCGCGTCCAAGAGCAAGAGAAGGTTGTTCGTGTCGATGTCGATGGCTACGCATCCCAGACTATCCGCGAACGTGACGGTTCCGACGGCTGGCTGGACAACAATCTGGCCATTGAGTACATCGGCCCCCTGCAGAACACCACCGACGCGTACTACCTCGATCTGTCCGACCATACCGGCTGGAATCACCTGTACCTGTACCCCGTCAAGGGCGGCGACGCCATCCCCCTGACCAGCGGCGAGTGGGAGGTCGTGGCTGTGGTCAAGATCGATACCGAGCGACAACTCATTTACTTCCAATCCACCGAGCACCACAGCACCGAGCGTCACCTCTACTCCGTGTCTTATCCTGCGGGCACCAAGAAGGCGCTCGTTGACGACAAGGTCGATGGCATGTGGAGCGCTTCCTTCTCTGCCTCGGGAGGTTACTACATCCTTAGCTACCAGGGCCCCAGCGTCCCCTACCAGGAGCTGTACGCCGTCAACTCCACCGAGCCCATCCGCACCATCACCAGCAACGACGCCCTCGTTGCGCGCCTCAAGGAGTACAAACTGCCCAACATCACCTACTTCGAGCTCACCCACCCCGACGGATACAGCCTGAACGTGATGCAGCGTCTCCCCGCAAACTTTGACCCTTCCAAGAAGTACCCCGTCCTCTTCACCCCCTACGGCGGCCCCGGCTCGCAGCAAGTCACGAAGCGGTACCAGACCATCAGCTGGTCGGCCTTCATCTCCTCGGACCCCGAGCTGGAGTACATCACCTACACCGTCGACAACCGCGGCACCGGCTACAAGGGCCGCGCCTACCGGTCCCTCGTCGCCGGCCACCTCGGCCGCCTCGAGCCCCTCGACCAGATCTGGGCCGCCGAGCAGCTGGCATCCAAGAACTCCTTCGTCGACGCCGGCAAGGTTGGCATCTTCGGCTGGTCCTACGGCGGATACCTCTCGGCAAAGGTGGTCGAACAAAACTCGGGCGTCTTCTCCCATGCGCTCATCGTCGCGCCCGTTAGCGACTGGCGCTTCTACGACTCGGTCTACACGGAGCGCTACATGAAGAGCCTGGGCGAGAACGAGGAGGGCTACAACGAGACGGCCGTCCGCAACCCCGCCGGCTTCAAGAACATTGCCGGCGAGTTCACCATTCTCCACGGCACCGGCGACGACAACGTGCACTACCAGAACGCCGCAGCGCTGATTGATCTGCTGGTCAGCGCCGGCGTGCCCAACGACAAGATGAACTGGCTCTCCTTCACCGACAGCGACCATAGTATTGCGTACAACGGCGCCAACATCTGGCTGTACAAGTACATGACCGAGGCGTTGTTCCGTGAGAAGAAGCGCTCCGGCGACCGGTTGGTGCACCAGTGGACCAGGAAGTCCGAGACAAGCTTCGACTTTGATCGGGAGTAGATGGTTTCTTGCAGAGCGGGTCAAGAGGCATGAAATTCTTCTGTAAATACTTTCTAGCATGATCTAATGAATAATTATTCTTATCAAATACCTTAAGGCTTATTCGCGCCATTGACTTCCTGCTCTGAGCCGATGAAGTACACATCCGGTGGTAATCATTGATTGTTTTTCCTTGGTCAACATAGAGACACGCTGTAGGCCCCGCAGAGAGGATGACGAGAACACTTGAGCTACCTGTCGTACCCGGCTGTGACGGTCTACACCGCAGCATATCGTGGATCCCACAAGGAGGTCAGCTACCTTCGAAATTGAAAGTCCTCGTTCCTTACAAGACATCTCCTGCCATCAATCCGTTTAATTCGTGTGTAATGCTGTGGCATCTAATGTCCAGCAAGTGAGGTCACATTGCCAGATTCCGGCCGACCTCTTAGGTCTAAGAGGTCCTCTTACTCTGGCAAGAGCATGAGGTCAAACATACCTCTCACACATGAGCATCTGTTGGAATATACTATGCAACGACAAAGGTGGATAGAAGAGTGAGCATACGGCGAAAAGAGGGGGAACATCTCGGTGTTGTCTCTACCACACTACGGAGGTCCCGGCAGAACAAGCCGAGCAACCCTCGTTAGAAATCAAAAGTAAAGCAATGCTTGTATGTCAAGCTAGCGTCTGCAGCCGACCATGAAACGTGAATCAAATGTCCGCCAAAGGGGCCTCATATCAACAGCCCATGTTGCCCCGAAAACACCCAAGAATAACGCCAAACCTGAAATTCACACATCGCCAACTGCAGAAAGCACTCCACACCTCGTCATCACCTGGTTGCGTCACTTCATACTCAACCCGCCAAACACCCGATCCAGCTCCGCGCCCTGGTCATTCACCGGCATCTCGCTCGCGCCCGCCTGCCCCGCTGCCATCGTCTGCGCATCCTGCAGCTCCTCGCCGCCCGCGCGCTCCGGCTCGAGCAGCCGCGCGTCGCTGTCGAGCCAGCCCGGCGCCACGCGCCTCTTCTCGGCCAGCTCGCGCGCCTGGATGCGCTCCTCGAGCTCACGCAGGTCGCGCTCGGCGTCCGCCTGCATCTTCTCGATGTGCGCCTGCAGCGCGCGGCAGGAGGCGATGATGTCGTCCGGGTGCGCGGCGTGGCCGGACTGCGAGACGACGTATTTGGGCTTGTTGCTGGCGTCGGCGGGTTGCGGGTTCGGGTTGCCGGGGTCGTCGGGGCCGGCAGCGGGGATGCCGGTTGCGGAGGGGGGCAGGGCGGAGGGCATCGCTTTGTAGTTGTAGGAAAGGGTTGTCGCGGTCGGGAGGGAGATGAAAGGGGAGACTGTCAGGGGGACCTGCTCGAGGAGGGGGTGGGAGCCTGGGGGTTTGTGTTAGTGGTGATGGTGTTGGCGATGGAGGGAGAGGGGTGACTTACGGTTGCTGTACATGATGGGCGATGGGGAGCTTTCCTTGGACAGGTTGTGGTTCAGTTGAGTGGGAGACAGCCGTTTTGGAAGACGGGGTTAGCTTTGGGAGAGAAGCATGTGGTCTTGCGTCGCGGCGTCTTGTGCCTGAGACTTGCAAGAGATGCGCAGAGTGTCTGTGTGGTGGTGGTGGTGATTGCGTGGAGCTTCTGTCGTCCCCGCGGCGACAACGACAAGGTCCAGCAGACGGGGAGAAACCGTGTGTCGGTGTGGAGAGAGCTCAGACCCCTCCGAGCATGGAGAAGAGGTACGTATTCCTCAGCAGTCCGCACAAGCACCTCACCGCCTTCCCTCTTTCCTCCTTCAAGATTACATCATCTCCAACCAGGTCCCGAAGCGATCACGTGCTGATAGCGATAAGAGCTTCCATCTGCCAGCAAGCTGTGTTTCCTTCAATGCCAACCCCACCATGTCGCCGTTGAAAGGGTCCAACATCGATTTAGCACAGATCCGGAAAGCCGTCAACATGCTGCCGGTCACCATACGCACGCCGCCCGTGGTCGCGGACTACACCCCGATCGAGGAGTGGGAGTCTCAAACCCCGCAGTCCTTCACCCCCGAGAAGGCAGTGTTGCATTTCCACCTTGAAGCCGCCAGGGCGTGGGTTCCTGCGTCGCAAAAGGGCGGCCTGGCCGTCGTGTTCCCTGCCGATGGTTCAACCGCTGCGAGTGCTCCTGAAGGCGCGACGTTGAGGGATGCTGGAGAGGAGCTGGTCGAGCAGACCGTTTCGGTGTTTGTCACTTCAGAGTAAGCGATTCGACTACCTGGGCCCCTCAATTGAGGTCGGAGATATGCAGCTGACGTGTGGATGCCAGGCAATTCATCATCTTCTCGTCAGCGGCAGGAGCAGGCGTCGGCATCTCATACCCCGCCATCTCGATCCACGCCGTCAAGGCGGTCGGCACCATCGCCAACGACAAGCCGCTCCAGGCTATCTGGATGCAGCTCCAGCTCGCGGACGGCGGCGACGGCGACGACGACTACGACACGGTCGACCTGACCATCGTCCCTGGCCTGACGGACGGCGCACAGGCGGACGTGCAAAAGTTCTACGAAGCGATCTCGACGTGCTCGGATCTGCACCCCGACCCGGCTGACGAGGACGAGGAGATGGACGACGACGCCGGCGGGCGCATCATCTTCGAGGGCGACCACGAGCCCGTGGAGGGGTACACGGGCGTGCTGCACGGCGCGGCGGACGGCGGGCTGCCGCCTTCGTTCCCGGGCAGCGGGGGCTGGATCACGGCGGAGAATGTGCACTTGCATTTTGACGCGGACGGGAACTGGATCGGCGGGCAGAATGGCGAGGAGGGCGGGGAGCTTGGGGAGGGCGCGGGAAGGGTCAGGGGCCACGATGAGGTCAACGGCAGCGGTGTGAACGGCCACGACGATCCTGAGAACAAGCGCCCGCGCGTGGATGAGCCATAGAGGGAGTGTGTTTACGCAGTGGAGGCGGTTGGAGGCGGCATGATACCAAAAAGATCGGGACCTGGACTCAGTATGAGGTAGGAAATTCATTTTCTCCAATTTCTCTCGCTCCGGCTGTTCGTGATCATTCCACGTCGTACTTTCAACCGCCAAGGCTTGGTCTCATTGGTTTTGTTAATCAATTGAGCGATCGTGCCATTGTAATTATACTAATAGTTGTGTAGGTATATCTCGTCCCGTAATGTGTCCGATCTCAACACCAGAAACGACGCCCGCTGTCCCTGAAATTGACGGTTACAGTTAGAAAAATACAAATGAAAGAACGAGGCCATCAAATCCTCAAATTCGAGCCGCTCCTGCTGGGCCCAGCCATTCCATCGGACACCTTCCTCGGAGAAACCTCCATCATCTTCAGCCTCGATCCTCCGCCGTCTTCTTCATTCTTCTGCTTCCCCTTGTCAACCTTTTCCTCCGCGTCGATCCAGGCCCTCCTCGTGGGACTCTCCAGCATTCCCGTACTCGCCCGCGCCGCTCCCCTCACCGCGCTCCTCGGCGTCGGGTTGAGCGGTCTGGGCCCCCTGATGATACTGTTCGGCCGCGCCGCATCCTCCTCCTCCTCCTCCTCGTTCTCCTTCTCCTCCACCGCCGCCTTCAGCTCATCCAGCCTCCCGCTACCGCCGGGCCGGCTCTTGATCACGGCGATGGAGTTCCTCGCGCCCTTGATCGACGCCCCGCGCGGGTTCCGCTTGGCCTTCTGGCTCTGGCTCAGGCCCAGCGACAGGTAGTTCTGCCGCCCAATCTTGCTGATGCGGCTGTTGCTGCGGTCCGGGCTGAAGCCGCCCCCGCGGAAGTTGGGCAGCGTCGGGCTGTCTGGGTCCGAGACGGAGGAGCCCGCGCTGAGGGTGCTCATCTGGCTGTTCATCCGCCGCAATTGTGCTACCGTCGACTGTAGCCCCATCACGGCGAAGTCCCGGTGTTGGAAGGAGCCGCGCTTCGGCGAGCTGTTCGCTGAGGAGGCGTTACTATTGAGCACGATGGACGGGCACGAGGTGCTCGGGATGACTTTGTCGGTACGGTTGTCCCTTGGATTTGCTGGTTGGCGCGAGAGCATGCGCTCGCGGATCGGGCTACTGGCCATGCCGCGGCGCTTGTACCGTCCTGGCGTGGGAGAGCCGTGTCTCGCCTCGCTCGGGAGTTCTGGACTGGGAATAGGTCGGCGCGTGGGCGAGTGCGAGCCGCGGTTATCAAGCGAGTCCCTCGCTGTCGAGCGAAGGGCGGGTGATGTACCACTATTTGTGAAGCCGCCCCCGGCGCTGCCCATCGCCAGCGCGTCGCGATTCGGCGATCCATGACCCGGTCGCAAGTTGAGAGGCGGCGGAAAGACGGGCTTCTGGCCAAAGGTGGCCCTCTTATTCGGCATCTCGGGGCGACGATTGTTATCTTCAGGAGAGGTTCCGGGGCTAGCCTTCATGCTGGCCACGCTCGTGCTGGAGACCAGGAAGACGGGCTTCATCGACGCGACGCTCTTGGGGCGTATCGTCTCCGGCGACGGGGCGAAGTCGTCCGAGGGCAACATCATCGATAGCCGGCCGCCGTCTCTATCCACCACGCTATTCCGCTTCACAACATCCAACGGCCTGGGCACGGGCGAGTTGCTCGCCGATCTGGAATTGAAAGGGGGCTCGATCAGCGTCTTGTCTTCCGGCGGCGAGACGCGTCGGAGGGGAGGCAGGCTTGAAGATTGCCGCTTCGGACTCCTCGGCGGCACGATGGGTGGCGAGATGAACGGATCGCAGATGGCCGTGTCGATCGTCAGCCCCTTCGGCTTCCGGCCCCGTATGATGCCGCCGCCCTGGCCACCCGTCTTGCTGTCGTCCTCCGGCTCGTTGACGCTGTACAGCGTCGACAGCGACGAGGACGCGTTGCTCCCAAGGGAGGCCATCGACATGCACCGCTCCTCCGCTTTTCCCCCTTTATTCCCGGGAGACTCGTGATCGGACCGTCGACTGGGACTCGACAACCCCGTTGGCAAGACGTGCTCAACCTCTGGCGTCGTCTCTCCGAATAAGCTATCTGCGTCCGAGACCGCTGATGACTGCGAGGTGTTGCGGCGGTGGTTGTGGACCGGTGTCTGTACCAACACCGGCGCAACCATCCTCTTGTGCGGACTCGGGGTGCGCGTCCTCTGCTGCTGGCGTTGCAGTTGCTGCAGCTGTACTTGTTGCTGCATCTGCTGTTGATGCAAGCTCTGCCGGAATTGCTGCTGCTGGATTTGCTGTTGTTGCAGGTGCTGCTGGAGTTGCTGCTGCGTACTCGCATCCAACGCCTGTCCGACGTGATGGATGACCACGCTCCTCTCCGGCGATAACTCAAATTTGATAGGCGAGGGCGGCTTCGTTGGTGACCGCGGAACCAACCTCACAGGTGAACCCGATACCGAACGCGGCGCCATCCTGACAGGCGAACCCGATGCCATCCTGACAGGCGAACCCGATGCCATCCTGACAGGCGAACCTGATGCCGTCCTGACAGGAGACCCCGATGCAGAACGCGGAACCATCCTGACAGGCGATCCCGACGTCGACCCCAGCATCTTCACTGGCGATCCCGACTTCGTGGGAGAAGCTCCTTTCGTGGGCGAACCCCTTGGCGTCCTGACGCTCGACCCCGCCGACGCCGAGTTCGCCCTCTGCCGCGTCGCAGGCCGACTATTGCTCGGCGTTCCGTTCATCAACCTCTCCTCCGTCGACCGCAGGATCTCCGCCAAATCAGACTCGGTCGTCTTGTGACGCAGTCTCGGAAGTGGCGCCGGCCGCGGGCCCTGAGGAGACGGAGCCGGCACAGGGGGACCGCCCCTCGCGGCGGCAGCCAATCTCTCCGCCAGCTCGTACGAAGCAGTCCTCGGCAGCGGGATCCGCGGCGGATTGCCCCTTGGCGCGGGCAGACTCACTGGCCGCGGCTGCGTGATCGCATACGGACCACCACCATCACCACCACTACCGCTCAGCTCGCTCGCAAACGCCTCCTCCTCCTTGAACGTCGAAAAGTCCGGCAGAGTGGGCGTCCGCAGGATGAAGCTGTCTCGAATACTCAGCCTGCGGTCGTCCTTCTGCACCCTCGGCCCGTGGATGGCGTCCTCGTCGATCCAGCTGTTATTCCTCCGCAGATACCCGCCGCGCTGCTGCCCTCCCTCCGCATCCGACGTCGTCCCGAACACGCTGAACGTCTTGCTCCGCGGGAGGCCGATGATGGAGGCCAGGGAGCGGTGCTGGTGCTGCCGCCGCTGGTGCTGGATCTCGGCCATGTCCATGTACGACCGGCTTCTGCCGTCGCGGCTTCCCGGCTTCGCTTTCGTGAGGCGGCGCGGCCGCGGGCTTGGCGTGCGCGGGGACCGGTCCCCGGCTTCGGAGGCGCCGCATTCTGCGTCTGTACGCGGCGAGCACGAGGCCGAGTTGGGGTTGCTGTTGCTGTTGTCTGAGCGGGCGGCGGCGGCGGCGCGGTGGCGGCGGCCTGCGAGGGCTATGAGGAGGAAGGCGAGGCAGATGAAGAGGAGGACGCCGCCGCCTATTGCTATCGCGAGGAGGAGGGGCAGGGTCATGCCGCTTGTTGCGGTTGAGGAGGCGGAGGGGGCGGCCGGTTGGGTTGTCGTGCCCGGGCTGTCTTCACGGGGGAGGAGGGATGTCATTGTGCGAGCGCCCTTTCGTGGGTATCTGGCGTAAAGGCTGAATGGTGTTGGAGGTTTTGCGCCCCTTGGCGAGAGAATCCGGAGAGGGTCAGAGTTGGTGAAGAGGTGATGAGGTTGCGAAGGAGATTCTCATGATTTGACACTGGTGATCCGGCGTTCCCCTAATTCTTTCCTACAAGTATAAGCTGTTTCTCAGTCAATGTATGATAGAAGTCCAAATTGGAAAAGGGTGAGAAAAAACTACAGAGAGAAAGGAAATTCAGATAACGGTGTGTAAACAGAGTCAAAAGAATGGGCAAAACGGTCTAACCCTCCAAGAAGGTCAGGCAGCATAGAGGAGGGGACGCAATCACAAGATGCTGCTGTGTTGTTGTTCGCCTTCCAGGCCGCCTCATGAAATGAGAGATGGCTGGGTTTGCATTTCTCCCAGAGAAAATACGCCTTCCAGCACCCGTGACACTCTGGCTGGTTTGATGGTAGGTCTTTCTCTCCATGTTTTGACATCAGATCCCCCAAAAAGAGAGGAAAAGTGGTGGTCTCAGTCTAATCAGGCCTGTCTGGAATGCGTTTCCAGTGAGTTGTCCTGGGGAATGCATTCCAATAGAGGGATGGGGATCGGGGGAGGGCAGAAAAAAAACAGCCTGCCCGCCCCCCCGCGAGACCATCTACCACAACTTGGAAAAGTCTTAGAACGCTCGGAACCGCGGAAGGCCGACAAGAACGTGATGCAATATGAATTCGCGGTCCGGGCTGGGTGGCGGTCGCTGGTTTTGGGAATAGCCTCGCCGGGCGCTGGTATGCGGGCGCGGCTCGGTGTCATCTGTGTTAGATGAGCTGACATTGCTCTTGGCTTGGGGCGGTAAACAACGACCTTTCTTGGGCAAAGACGACACACTCTTCGCTTACTATTTATTTTTTGCCATCTTTCTTGGATGTATTAGATAACCTTTTTGCTTTGATGGTTGGGTTTTTTGGAGATTTATTACGATCTGGCCCTGCCGCTCCCCCTTGCATCCATCCCGCCCATCTTCATCTTCGCATGTGACCTCCCACTCTACAACCACTTCATCGCCCGGCCCAAAGACCTCTTCTTGCACTGCACCTCGTTGATCCTCAGCGCCGCGGTATCGTGACTCGCAATCTCAACAGTGACCTCGTCCTCAAACACGCCCAGATCCTTGCCCGTCCACATGTCGTGCACAGCGTACTTCTTCCCGGCCTCCAGCCCCGGCACCTCGCCGAACACCACCGTCTTCTCCTCCGTCCCCTCCATCGTATTGAGCACAAACACATGCGTCCCCTCCACGCTCTCCCCAGCCCAGAACTCCGCCGGGTGCGTGATGTTCCACGTCCCGTCCGGGTTCACCCCCCACTTGTACGGCTGCGCCGCCTGCCCAAACACCCCGTCCTGGTTGAACGCCACCAGCTCCCTGTTCACCAGAATCTCGAGCACCTCGGGCGCGATCCCGTCCAGCCGCGTGCCGATGATCAGCGGGCTCTTCAGCGCCGCCCAGAACGCAAAGTGGCTGCGGCTCTCCGCCAGCGTCAGGTTGCCGTTCCCGACCTCGAGCATGTCCCAGTCGCCGTGGCCCCAGAACCCGTTGACCTGCGCCGACGACCAGAACGCCGCGTGGTTCAGGATCGGCATCAGGCCCCACGACCACTGGTGCTGGCCCAGCCACTCCGGGTAGATGTCCCCCCACATGCGCCAGCTGTGGCCCGTCTCGTTGCCCCAGGCCTCGACGTGCGCGTGGCCCCACGCGCAGAGGGAGTACTCGATCGTGCGGTCCTGCGCGAGCAGCGCGTCGCGCATGCGGCGGTAGCGCTCTGCCGTCTGCGAGGTGGACCAGTCGTAGCCGGCCGGCGCGGGCAGGCCCGTCTTGGAGTTGACCGGGTCGCCATTGTCTTGGTTTTCGTTCGGCGGGCCGCCGAGCCAGAGCTCGGGCACGTATTTCCAGTCGTCGAACCAGGACTCGGGGACGTTGCAGTTGTCGTACTTGAGGTCTGTGGGTGTGTTAGAGGTGATGTGTGCGGCTGAAGAAGTGTGACAGAGTGAGACGATCTGGGGAGGGAGGATCTGGTGCAAGGGCGGTTTGTTTGATCGTAGGGAGAGGGAGCAGAGAGGGGGTTGTAGAAAATGACGAAGGGGGAAAAAGCTCACAGTCGATGCCCCATTTCGCAAACGTCGCGGCGTCGATTTCCTCATAGCCTAGCGATCCCTCATACCCGCCACACGTGGACGTCCCTGCAAGGAGTATGTCGTCAGCCATCAGCTCGTCGTCACATCCTCAAACACTAGCCATCGCAACATTCCCTCCTTCCCAGAGCCTCACTTACACCCCTTCTCACGTCGCGTCGCGCGTTGAGACAGCCCCTCCGAGCTGCCCCTCACCGCGTCCGTCGAAAGAAACCAGGGGACAAGGAAAGAACTCACCAGCATCGCTGTAAATCCCAACCTTCAGCCCCATCTCATGAATTCGATCAACCATGTGCTTCATCCCCAGCGGGAACTTCTCCGCGTCCACCACAATCTCCTTGGTCACATTATCCCGCCGGAGCTCCTTGTCGCTCCAGCAGTCGTCGATGTTGACGTACTCGTATCCCAGCTCCTTGAGTCCGAGGTCCACCATCAGCTGCGCGACGCCGACGAAGACCGTCTCGTTGATGTCGCACCCGAACTCGTTCCACGAGCTCCAGCCCAGCGCGGGCAGGCGGCCCGTCACGCCGTCGCGCGAGACGAGCGCGCTGGCCGGGCCCGTGGCCGCGAGGGGGAGCATGACCTTTTGGGCTCGCATCCTTAGAGGGGAGGAGGGGCAGGTCTGTGGTTTTGGGTTGTAAGTGCTGGTGAACACAGAAAGACCTCGTGGAGAAGAGATGACTGCGCCGGTGGGATGAAGGTAGAGAGGAGGGTGAGGGTGGGTTCTTCATATACACCATCGGCCAGTCCCCTCATCGAGCGACCTGCGTGAATAGCTTCAATGCCAAGGGAACAGAATGCAACATACCCCAAAACTGTCCCAGTCCCATTGTCGTGCCACCATCCCCGCAATGAACAAGAACACCACCACCCCCGCGACCTTTGACATCACCTCTCGGCCCATTGCGTTGTCTGATTTGCTGCTCCC
The DNA here is from genome assembly GCA_025328345.1 of Colletotrichum sp. SAR11_59. Classification (NCBI taxonomy): domain Eukaryota; kingdom Fungi; phylum Ascomycota; class Sordariomycetes; order Glomerellales; family Glomerellaceae; genus Colletotrichum; species Colletotrichum sp. SAR11_59. The sequence continues at coordinate 4,155 of JAKMXC010000001.1, read as the reverse complement.
CCCGGCGTGCTGAACCAGGGTACTGGGATCAAGAAGGGTTACGGTGAGGGGTCCTCGATATCGACGACCGAACTCGCGGGCAGCTCCAGTTCATCTGATGAGGGGAAAGGAAACAAACGTCAATTGTTGGTGGGCGACCCAGGAGAAATGCAACGCCATCAGCGGCCCAAGCCAGATGCGCGGAGGATCGCCGTCCGAGGAAAGATGGGGGGAGGGATGTGATGCGGGGTTGGAGCCTGCAAGTCACGCAACGTGGTTAAAAGCCAAAAAGGCGTCGCTCGTCGGATAGGTCCTCAAGAAGAAAACTGCAGCAAGCGATGGCGGGGTTTGCGGCCGACGACATACAATATAAAAAACGGCCCGCTCCCATGGCGTCGGGAATGGCGTCGTGTGATTCGAGTAGAAGGAAAAACTACTGCAGGCCAGAATGCATGGCCGTTGAGCGATCCGGAAGCGGTCTAGACCACGGCGGAAAAGCGGCGGAGTAAACGTTTTGATGCTTGGCTCGAAGACGTCGCTTGTCGGAATGGCGGGAGAGGGAAATCAAGTGCGGGGAACCATAGAGATGGTGTAAAAGTCGGATCATCACAGAGCAGGCATAAGGGGATCAACTGTCTCTACGCGGGTATATGGTCAGGTGGATGCCGTGAATGGGAATATTTTCAAACGACATTGAACAAGAGGTATCTCTCAGACATAAAACGCCTACAGGATGATGATGATGATGATGCACTGAGTCGTTACAAAAGCAAAAGCGAAAAGCAAACCACAAACACCGCCAATCAATGGCTACGACGACGGTCCCCGACTGCGCGCAGCTCACGGACGTCCACCGAGAAGAAAAACAGAAAATGCAAGAACCTGAACTTGATGATTTGCCGCCTAATGATCACCATATCTCATGACGCAGGCCATACCATGCCCATACCTTGCTAACTACCTCCAGAAAAAACATGCGTCTGCTCATAATGTCCAGACAACAACAAAAGGTTTCCATGAGCAAGATACGGGAAAACCAATGGGGAGCCAAATCATTTCCGTGGTAAGGGTTCCTTTTGCTGAGGAGAAACGGACGTTGCATCCTGATGCTTGTCCTGCACAAACGCGATCCCAAACCCTAATTTTTTCGCAACCCATAACCGAAATGGAGACGAGAGTCCCTGAAAATCGAGAAAGCAACGAAGCCACTTAGAAGTGGTGGCGACGGTGGTGGTGAAGGTGACGAGCACGCATGGCAGGAGACGTGGGAGTCGCCGTGACCGTCTGAGTGGTCGTGATGTCGTCGTACTCGGTGACGTAGACAATCTCCTCCTCCCAGTAGATGATCGACACGGTGTGGCCGTTCGTGATGGTCTGAGTGGACACGAACTTGGGGGTCGAGGTGGGAGCCGAGGTGATGGACTCAAAGATGGGAGTAGGCGTCTGCTCGGGGGCGCTGGTGGCGGGAGCCTCCGAGGAAGCAGCCTCGGCAGCGACTCCAGAGGCGGTGCCATAGCCAGCCTTGCCGCTCTCGTGGAAGACCTGGCCGGGAAGAGGGTTGGCGGTAGCAGTCTTGCCGGGAGTGTAAGTGAGGACAGGGACGGTGGGAGTGATGATGGCCGTGGGCTTGATAGAAGAGCTGGCAGAGCCGCCAGAGCCGCCCTCAGAGGAGCCGTCACCGAAAGTGATGGGGACATTGCCGGGAAGGGCAGTGTCGGGGCCAGTGACGTTCTCAGAGGAGAGGATGGAGGGAATGCTCATGTGGCACTGCTTGACCTGAGCCTCAGTCTGAAGGTCAAAGATGGCACAGTCCTCAATGCGACCAGAGCCGTTGGTGCAAGTGTCAACAGCCTCCTGGAGGAAGTCCTCATCCCAGCCTGACATGAAGTCGCCGTGGTATCCGTAGCCCTGGGTGTCACCGTTGGCAATGACGAAGCGACCGGCACGGTCCTTGAAGGCGTAGGTGTTCCAGATGGTCTCGTACAGCAGGTTGGGGGTGGAGGTCTCGAAGCCCTCGGGGCAAGTGCCGTCAATGACAAGGTCAGGGTAGGCCATGTGGGACTTGTGGTCAGTGGAATCGAGATCCTTGCCGTTCCAGCAAGAAGGGAACATCATCTCGAAACGCACACCGTTGACGCAGTTGGCATCGAGGTAGGCCTTGTCGGGCAGGAAGTGGCGGTAGAGAGTGCCCTCAGGAGCGCGAGCGTAGTTGAGGCAGTTGAAGCCAACAGCGCGCTGCTCGAGGACGGACTGCTTGGTCTGGCCAAGCGCGGCCCACTCAGACTTCTGGGGGTCGGGCTGGGAAGGGTCGCCAGCGGTGTAGTTGCGACGGTCAGTGTCGCCAGCAACCATGCGGAAGCCAGGCGGGAATGCCTTGATATTCTTTCCATTAAGAAGATAATACCTGTCCATGTTAGCATGAGGCGCTCAGTTGACAGTTGTAGGATTGCAGGACTTACGCAAGCATTCCGCCGACTTGCTCGACAATCTCGAACTCGCCAGTGGCAGAGTCCTGGAAGTAGAGAGCAGGAGTCCAGTAGGCGGACTTGTCCTGGGTGACACGGCACGAGGTGCAGTCAGCGCCCGTGAGAGCAGCAAAGTCAGCAGAGGGCGAGATGCCTGTCTTTGTGTTAGTCGATGTGCCAAGCAAGGCAAAAGGGGATACATACCGCTGGAGCCGTGAATGGCGTGGACGTGAGTGGCAGCCTCGCCAGGGTTCATGAGAGGGTCAACACGAGCGAGACCGACACGGCCCTGGCACTCCATGCGCCAGAAGGCGTCAACGGAGCTGACGAGCAAGGCGCCAACCGAGACGGAAAGCTGGATGGCGTTGAACTTCATCTTGACTGATTTGAAGTGGTTGATGAAGGGTATCAGAGATAGAGTAAGGGGAGTAAGAAATGATGATACGAAAGATGGGGTATCAAAGTAAGGTATGCCGATGCGACAGAGGGTCGTTGGGTTCCAAAAGGAAAAAGGAGGGTGAGTACGCGAGGTGGAAACTTGCCGGCTGGAAAGAGTCTGAAATCGCTACCTGAGCAACCAAAGGTCTCTTAGACAATAAAATATTGACTGAGAGTCCTGGTTCCAAAGTCCAGTTGGAGTGCAGAAAAGAACGAACCTCGCAAAGGTCGAGGCGCGCAAACGATACTTGGTGATCTTTCAATCGAGGTGTTGTGGGTTGTTTTTGTGAAGGCGGAGGAGAAGGTTGTTGACGCGAGAGAGAGGTGGGAGATTTGAGAGGCACCAGGTCGGCGTGAGATCGAAGAAGGGCGGGTGTGTGGGGCTAAGCGAGGCGCTAAAGGGCGGTTGAGGTGGTGAATGAAGCTGTTGATGGAAGGAGGTAGGTCGTGGGTGTTCACCGAGCCTTCCTTTTTTGGACCTTCCTCAACGAGTTGACAACACACTTTGTTGCTTCTTTGACGCTTACGGGAGTGAATCAGAACCTTCTAGGTGAACGGGATTCTGATTTTTTCAGTGACTGATTTTTCCTAGCACGTGACGTGGGTTTGTTGTTTTGATGATGATGGTGGAAGGTGCGTCGTCGGTGAGGGTGGTGATGGCTATACCTCAATATTGTCCAATATGAGGCGGTTGACTTCGACACTGTGGAGATGCGACTTTTACGTTCTTGTCTTGCAGGCACAAAACCAAATTGGAATTCCGGCGTTTGATGCCCAGCACCTCAGTCAGAGTCCTAAATTGAGTGGTGGTGAGAGCAAGGAGTCGCTTTCCGGTGAGGCGGGTCGGTGCGGGAGTACGTCTAAGACGGGATGCGCGATGCGTCGTTTTGGCGGTAGAATCTAGCGGAGCGGGTTTACGAATTCGATGAATCCTCCTCTTTTACAATCTACGCTTGATACGAGTGACCGTTTTACGCAGTTCGGGTTGACGTCGGGCGACTTGGCGTGAGGTGGTTTGCGATGACGCTGTTGGGGGTTCGTGTAAGACGATGTCTGGCGATGACACTGGCCGAGCGGGAATGGAACCTGGGATCGAAGCCGCGCAAGGAACCGGAGGCTGGGAAAAAAACCGATAATACCACAGGAAGGTAGTCTCGAAGTCGATCAGCAACGGCTGTCTTTTTTTGCAAAAAAAAAAAAAAAAAAAAAAAAAAAAAAAAAAAAATAAGAAAAAAAAAAAAAAAAAAAATTAAAAAAAAAAAAAACAAGAAAA